>OY723394.1:3335077-3824821 GCA_963210295.1 Ophion ellenae
TGGCGCTCTTTGCTACAATGTTGCATATGCATATCGTAATGTAATGATTTTCTAATATAATACAATAACTACGTATATAAATTTGAATTGACGTAAGCGATTATATCTAGGTTCGCGACAGGAAATCTCTCTCGAATTGTGATACAGTTATTTCGGCGTGGTTTAGATATAAGTAGCTTCCGGTGTTCTGTACTGAGGATACTGTAACTAAAAATGTAATCTTTTTCTCTGGTTGGAAGTACAAAGTTGATATTGTTGATACTGAATAGGTTGATAACGGCCGCCTAAAAAACAGGGTAATTATTATTATTATTTGTTTAATAAGGGTTGAAATCAGATTCGTCGATTCTGGTCGACTTGGTTTTTCTTTTCGGCTTTGTTTCGACGTTAATGTGCGAATTCCGTAATCTATTCTGGTGAACGATGCGTGTTTTGTGGTAATATTGGATTTTCACATTACCCTTGTCCAATTTCTCTAGGATCTTGTGTGGACCGGAATAATGGTCTCCCAGTTTACCTCTTTTGAGACCCCTTTGGAGGTATACAAAGTCTCCTAATTCAAAACTTTTAGGATTGGCATTTTCATCGTAGTATTTTTTTGAGCGATGTTTTGAAGAAACTCGATTTTCATAGGCGAGATTCCTGATTCCATTTATCATTGTAATTAATTCGATTAAATACCTGCGATAAGTTGGCAACTGATCGGATTCTTCTACATGGTTCGCTTGATGGAACTCTCGCTACTTTGCGCAAAACTACTTCATGTGGAGTATACTTTGTATTCTCATGAACGCTGGTATTATATGAAAGGGTCGCTAATTCTAGCCATTGATCCCACTCGTTCTCTTTATCTGACAAGGAAACGTTGCGAGGTCGATGTATCTGATTTCGATGAAATTTGGCATGCTTGTAGAATGGGTAAAAATAGGCGACACGTATTTTTTTATATCGGCGGAACCCGATTTTTAAGGGTTGAAGAACACCCTTGAAAATTAGGGTGTTTTTCGTTTTTCGTCGATAACGTTTTAACGGTACGAGATATGAAAAAACTTCAAATTGCAATAATGTTTATTTTTTCGCGTACACTGGAGATGAGAACGATGCAGATAGCAACAAATTTCATATTGTTTAATGCAAAAATGCAATTTTTTCAACCGTATCTCCGAGAATTTTTGATCGATTGGGATGTAAATTTGCATACATGTAGAGAATGGAAAAGTGCGGATACAGATTTTTTCTTTTTTCGATATCTTACAATTAAGGGGTTGAAACTGCCCGTCGATTTTTTTGCCGAGAGCATTGTATAATCAGCTAGTCGTTTGGCATTTCGGTCTAAATTCACGTCAATATATGTTCGTGTTATAATGCAATTGCATATCTGTAACATTCCAGCCCCTCCCCCCCCCCCCCCCCCCACCCCAACGGTCCTCTCCCGAAAGGCAAACGTTCAAAGTTCTTACCGTGCGGCAGGGACGAACATTTCTAGAAATAAAAATGGGTTACAAAGAAAGTACAATCAGTCAAAATAGTCGATACACATTTTCTCGTTGTCGAAATAAAAATAAAGTTCGAATGGAAAAAATGTTGTATTTTTTGACTACTAGACGTTTATGACGATAATGATGAGTACAGCAACAAATGGCGTGTTGTTTATTGCAATAATTCGTGAATTACTTGTGAAAAATCATTCTTCAGTTTCCCACTCATATGGGCAGAAGCAAGGCTCGCAATCACGGACTCACTTCGTGCTTCGGAAAGCAACTGGATTACAATTGTATAATTACGAAGAAATTCCACTCCGCTCACCGTATCGAAGGCATTATCTGTAGAGGTTACAGCGTTTTTGGCTTGCCGCTGCAACTCATGAAGAGAATGATGCAAACATTTTTATCAGCTTATAACACAGCATAATTTAATCTTTATCTTTAACTTTAATTTCACAAACAGCGGAACCAATGAACGAAGGAAAAAATCTTCGCAAAGAGCGACTACGGTGCAAAGAGCGGCTCTCATGATAACCTTGAAATCGCCTTATTAAAGATTAATAGCAGTTCTGGTAATAGCGTGTGTCGTCGTTATTTTTTTCGTATGTATTTATCAATTGGGTTCCAAGTCATATAAATTCACCAACGATCATTATTGCTGCAGTTACGACGGAGAAGCCAGCCATACATTTTGTGTTCGAAATACAAATAAAAATGTACGTTAATCCAGTGAATGTTATTCAACTTCTATCCATAGCGATAAGTGCTATGAATTTTCCTCGCACTCCAATCACCAAACAGGAAGAACAGTTCAGTAAGGATCTAGAAAACATGATCATTGAAGGGATGGATCAACCTATGAAAATGGAAGTCGAAACTGGTTTGGATTTTCTGTCACCAAATGAAATTCATGAAGCAGCCGTAATAGAAGATGACAGTGAAGGAGATTGGCACGGACAACGATCCCTAGATCCAAAAATTGATGAAAATGTATGTACCCAAGATATAGAAGAATTGAGTTACGAATACAAGACAAGAGCTGTAGATTACTGGAGATCCGGGGCAAATGGGAATAGAAAGTTATCATCTGTTCAAACTAAATTCAAAAAGGTGAAATCAGAGCCGCAGTTCCGCCGGTGGGCCCATAGTATAAATAAGGGTGGCACCTACAAAGAAGAGTTAACAAAGATAGCTCACTACACGTTAAACAATTTTAATGATGCTTTGGACAGGAGGCTGCCTGTCCATGATATAGATCTTCGACGATGGGCCTTACGTGCACGAGAAATTGTAGAAATACCAGCCGTAAATTTCCAAGCATCCGCTTCTTGGCTAAGGACATTCAAAAACCAACATGGAATTGTGTCACGGAAGATTACTACATATGTAATAAAACAACAATTATTAAACGCTGATACACTTCAAGACAAAGCTATCGAATTTGTAGAAATGGTGAAAGTCAACATAGCCAACGTTGGGGCTGAAAACACATTTAATTCTGATCAGAGTGGATTCAATTTAGAGCTATATACAGGCCGCACATTGGCGAAAGAAGGGCAGAAATCCGTTGAGGCAGTCGTGCAATCGAAAACATCTACAACACACAGTTATACTATACAGCCTTTGGTTTCTGCGAGTGGCAAGCTTTTGGCACCTATGTTGATCGTTTTAACCGAACCTATCGGCAAATTTGGTCCTCGAGTGGAACAAACTATGTTCAGAGCCGAAAATATATTTCTATTGGCTTCGAAATCTGGAAAATTGACGACAATCATTTCAAGCGATGGTTCAAAGAAGTATATATTCCCAATACGGGTCGAAAATCGTTAATACTTCTGGATTCTTGGAGCGGTCAATGTTCAACTGCATTTAAAGAAATGGATATGCAAGGAAAAGATATTAAAGTTTTAACCATTCCAGCAGGTAAATATATTGCACGAGTTTCATTAGTTCTGTAGACGATTAGTCCATATGGTAATTAGTAATTCCTGCAGGTACGACTGGAATGATACAGCCTCTTGATGTTTATGGCTTCCGTGTATGGAAAAACTTCGTCAAACACTTTTCTGACGCAGTAATATTATACAATTACGATGTCAATCTGCATTTGAGAGACAATATTGTTAAATTACAATCTCTTACACACAACCAGTTTTCTTCTCCACGGTTTACAAATCTTTTCAAATATACGTGGTACAAAAGCGGGTACGAAGAAGAAAGACCACCAAACTTCGAAAATCCGGTAGAATTTTGCTTTTCTCAAAATGTACCGACATGCGATATATGCGGCGAAGCAGCTATTATCACTTGTGCGTGATGTAAGAAATCTCTTTGTTTCGAACACTTTTATCATGACTATCATTATTGTAATAAGTATAATCCATAAAAAAACATTTCCTAAATGAGTAAGCGGGAGAACACTTTTCCGATTGTGTCGTAATCTTCAAAGGCAGTCCGTGGCGGGGGAGAATTTCTTCGTAAATATAGAATTGTAATCCAGTTGCTTCCCGAAGCACGAAGTCAGTCCGTGATTGCGATCCTTGCCTCTGCCAATATTAGTAGAAAACTGAAGAGTGATTTTTCACAAGTAATTCACAAATTATTGCAATAAATAACACGCAATTTATTGATGTACTCATCATTATCATCATGAACGTCTAGTAGTCGAAGAAAACAACATGTTTTCCTTCCGAACTTTATTTTTATTTCGGCCCGTTCACGAGCTAGAGAAAGAACGAAGTTGTTAAGGGTGCGTTGACCCCTTAAGAGTGTCGTTCCGCCAAAGCGAGAAAATGTGTATCGATTTTTTCGACTGATTGCACTTTCTTTGTAGCCCATTTTTATTTTCACAAATTTTCGTCCATGCCGCACGGTAAGAACTTTGAACGTTTGCCTTTCGAGAGGGGGACCGTTGGGGGGGAGAGGCTGGAATGTTACAAATATGCAATTGCGTCATAACACGAACGTATATTGACGTGAATTTAGACCGAAATGCCAAAAGGCTAGCTGATAGTACGATGCTCTCGGCAAAAAAATCGACTGGCAGTTTCAACCCCTTAATTGTGAAATATCGGAAAAAGAAAAAATTCATATCCGCACTTTTCCATTCTCTAAATGTATGCAAATTTACATCCCAATCGATTAAAAATTCTCGGAGATACAGTTGAAAAAATTGCATTTTTGTAATAAACAATATGAAATTTGTTGCTATCAACATCGTTCTAATCTCCAATACACGAAAAAATAAACCTTTTTGCAATTTGAAGTTTTTCCATATCTCGTACCGTTAAAATTCAGCCAGTACGTGATGAGATCTCTCAAGGGATCCGTTAGACTGGGGATGAAATGCTGTTGTTCGACATCGCTTGATTCGAAATCGTTTCATGAGGCCACTTAAAAAATTACTGCCTTGATCTGTAAGGAGTGCTTTGGATGCTCCAAAGACACATATAAATCTTTTAATGAATACATCGGCGACCGTTGTTGCCTGTGCATTTGACAATGGGATGGCGACACAAAATTTTGAAAGGCTGTTTTGGATAGGCAGAATGTATTCGTTCTGATTGGACGTACGTCGCATTGGACCTACTATGGCCAATGATATTTTTTCGAAAACCGTACCTGGCGTATCCGTTATAATCATTGGCTGTTTTGTCTTTACTCTAACCAGTTTCTTTAATTGACAATCTAGGCATTGCTAAATTCTTCTCTGAATATCCGATTTAAAATCTTCCCAAAAATACTCTCTTTCAATTCTGTTATATGTCTTGGAGACGCCTTTGTGTCCTCCTATTGGGGACTTGTGCATCTCATAAAAAATGGCATCTCGTTCTTCGATTGGCACGTAGCGTAAGGTTCATAAGCAGATTATCACCTTGGTTTGACTGGATTTGGACGTTTCTTTAATTATGTTGAGGACATCGGCCCATATTAGATGTTCGACGTGGTTACTGTGGCAAATACTTAGCGATTGGAGCTTGAGATTTTCGCAAAGATCTTTCAATTCCCTTACGCTTTCTTTAACATTTTCTGATACGAAGGATAATGATCTAGAATATTCGCCTTTGATGACTAGGGCAATGTGATATTTTTTTCCAACCTTTTTACTTTAGGCATGACCTTCGGTTATATCCTTCCCGAGGGGAAGTTTGTTTGCTTCGAGTAATTTTTGCGATCCAGAGTCGCAAGGTTTTCCAGTTGAATCGACAAAATATACTAGGTTATCATTGTGAAAATGGAACAATTCTTTGCTTGTTATGCAATTCGCGATTTTCTATTCCGAGGTTTTCTCTTCCTGGATCAGAAGTCCTTCATCCTCAGAGGATAATGAGTCAACTGCGTTGGTGGAGTCGGAATCTAGGTCAGTGGAACTTTTGGGATAAGGAATTTGAGATGCTTTGCGCAGGTTAGGCTTTTCAGCTGATTCGGGGTCAGTGCCCTTTCGGGGTCGCCCCACACGCGCGGGCCTTGTTATATCGGCTTCTGTTTCCTCGCTGCTACTCTCCTCGAAGTTTATGGCCCTACGGTTTCGGAGCGCATGGCTCCGAGACTTGGAGCGCAGATCTGTCTCCTTGGAGGTAGGTACGTCAACTATTTCCGACACATCGTCACCGAGTTTTTCTTTAACCTGTTGTTTTGTTTTATTAGCTACCTGAGATACGTAGTTCTTCGCTTGCGAGTGAGTGACGACATTTATTTCTTCTATTTTTGGGGTTTCATGAATTTCTGCTTGAGTTGTGAAACGTATAGGGTCTTCGTTTTCGCTAATACTGTTTTCTGCTAATTCGCGGAGTATGTCCTGTGCTATCTCTAGATTCTCTACTATCTAGATTCTCGTCGTTTTTTTGTTCGTAATGAGGTATGGCTTTGACGTCCTCTAGTTTTTCGATAGGGTTACGCGATAAAGCAGCGGCGTTTGAATTCAATGTCCCTGGCTTATAAACGACGTCGTAATCGTACTCTGAACGTTTGAGTCGCCATTTTAGGACGCGTATGTTCGCGTCTTTGGCAGTTTTGAACCAGACCAGGGGCTTATGATCAGTCACGAGCGTGGATTTCCTACCGTGAATATACGGCCTGAAAGCTTTGACGCTATGAATAATTGCCATTGCCTCTTTTTCATACGTGTCGTACCGAAGGGCTGCCCCGCGTAGTATGCACGATGTATAAGCGATCGGTTTATCTTTCCCGATTTCACCTTGTGATAAGACTCCTAAGGCGTATCCGGAAACATCTGTTGTTATTATGAACGGTTTTTTTAAGTCTGGATATTGCAAGATGGGAGCTTCACAGAGCTTATTTTTGAGTACATCAAAAGCTTTTTGTGTTTCCTCCGGCCATTCGAAATCGACATTATCTTCCAAGTCGTGTTAATGGTTTTGCGATTTTCGAAAAATCTTTAATAAACCTACGGTAGTAACCTGTTAGGCCTAAACATTGCCGAATATTTTTAACAGTTTTGGGAACTGGGAATTCCTTTACCGCTTACAATTTATTGGGATCTGGTCTTCAACCGTCCTTCTCGATTATATGCCCTAGGTAATTAACTTCTCGCCTGAAAAATTCACATTTGTCCGGTTGCAACTGTAGGCTTTACGAATCCTTTCCATCAGTTCCTCGATTTTCTTGCCGTGCTCCTCTAAATCCTTTGCGTAAATGACAATGTTGTTGAGATAAACGAAGAGGGACACTCCTTGGAGTCCACTCAACACAACGTCCATCAAGCGCTGGAAAGTCGCCGGGGCATTTTTCAGCCCAAAAAGCATTCTCGAAAATTTATAGTGCCCATACGGACCAGAGAAAGCAGTTTTCGGCTTATCTTCAGGATTCATTTCTATCTGATGGAATCCGGACGCTAAATCGAATACGGAGAAATAATTCGCGTTGCCCGATTGATCCAGAATGTCTGTGATGTTAGGAATCGGATAAGAATCGCCGATTGTCTTTTCGTTAAGGGTCCGAAAATCAATTACCATTCTCCAACGCTTATTGCCATTGGAGTCAGGTTTCTTTGGTACTATCTAAACAGGACTGTTGTTTGGGGATTGAGAATGGTTGATAATCCTCGAGTCCAGTAGCTCGTCTACCTGACGCTGGACTTCGCGCTTAAGAGCCTGAGGAAACCTGTATTGTTTTGTATTGATCGCGAGGTCATCGACCGTGGGGATCTTATGCCGCAGCACAGATGTAGACTCCAGAGGTTCGCCTTTTATGTGAAACCTATCTGGGTATTTTTCGATAATTTTTTCTACATGGTCTAGCTCATCTTAGGCTAGATGATCGAGTCGCAGGAGCCCTCTTATTGTCTCCGCGCGCTCCGAGAGATTTTTTATATTACGCGATCTTGGGTCAGATAAGGAAACACAAGTTACGATTTGAATTTCTCTCAGATTTGATTTTTTATTCATTTTCGATTTTGAATTTTGTTCGTTCATTAGCTTTTCTTTTATTTTTACTCTTGATTTTCCAATTTTATTCGATTTTGATTCTTGGCCCGATATTTTATTATTATTTTTATTTGATTGATTCATCTCAGTTCCAGTTCTTTCCTCGCTACCGTAAATTTTTCTAAATTTTCCTTGATCATCGCTCTCTTTGGGGCGATGCCCGGTTTTTAATTCGACATTTTTCGTCGCTTTTTTTAAATTGGCCTCTTTTGGACCCTGAATATACGCGATTGTCTTGCAATCGTCGCTTGAAATAGACGAGTCACGAGGGATCGAACTGGAGTTAAAAATTGTCATTCAATCTTGATTTGTTTTATTTTCTGCTAAGTCTCCGATCGTGTCGAATTCTTGCAGTTTTACGACTGGCACGATCAGTCGTATAGCATCATTCATGGTATTGTAAACCTTTAAATGAGCCTTACCGCGGATGTTTGTTACCAGACAGTCGCCGGCATATACACCTTCGCGGATTTTTAAAGGCGAGAGATAACCTTCCTTTATCGTGCTATCCTCCACTTTTACATGAAAGGAAGTTTCCGAACGCGCGGGGATTTCGACCACCTCGTTGGGTTCGCCTGATTTTTCAAAAGGCCAAGATCTTGTTCCGAATTCAAAACGTTCTGTTTCATAATTAATGTTTGCTTTAGTTTCAAAAAAGAAATTCGACTCTAATAATCCAGGGTAGGGGAGCGGTATCAAATCTGGAATTATATGAAATAGGGTATTAAATCCGTATACTTTAATTATTACGCTCCCTAACGCGTACACTGGTAGCTCTGATATACCTTTTAAATTTATAATGTCGGATTCATCGATACCCACCATACTTCTTGTGTATTCTTTCTTTATGACATTGGGAATGGCTCCAGTGTCTAATAGCATTATCGTTCGACCTTTTTCCGGTAGTGCTCCGATACACACCCAGGATATCTTATTAAAGTTTGCTGCGTTTCCTGTGTAGGTCGGATATCGCCGGCTTGAGCCTCTTGCGTGGCCAAATTTGCTGGACGCGTGGGGATCGGGGTACCGCTCGGCGCGTCCGTCCGAAGGGTATTCCTCCCGTTTCCCGACTGATTTTGCGATTTGTTATATTCAAGTGTGCGGCAATTTTCTAATATGTGACCTATCTTTTTGCAGTATCGGCAGATAGGTGTATCGTTTTGCGTCGAATTTTTCGGAATTGTCAAACATCTGTCCGCAGTGTGCCCATGATTGTGGCAGTATTGGCACTGAGGAACAGATGAGGAGCGAGGACGATCATTCGAGAAATTTTGTGGCTCTTTACGCCATGTACACTTGCTGGCCGTGTGCCCTGGTTTTCTACACAATTGGCACGTAATTGTGTAGGATTTTTGATTGCGAAAACATTTATCCGCGGAATGCCCTATTTTTTTACAAATTTGGCACGTGACGGACCCCTGATCGTTAGCAGATTTTCGACATTCGTTGGCGCTGTGGCCCTGGATTTTACAAATTTGGCAAGTGACCGTCGCGAATCGGCAAGCTTCCGTCGCGTGATTATCTTTTTTGCAAATATTGCATATCCTCACAGGCCTAGTCTGAACGATTCCTTCTGATTTGGTGGGACGCGATTCCAATTCCCTTCGAGCCTTGAGATCGCGTTCGATTCTAACTGCGTGATTAATAGCGGTGGGCATGTCTACGCACGGTGGGAGTCGGTGTTCGATCTCCTCTTTTAATCCGCGTTTAAAACTTGTAAGAAAATATTCATCCATTTGTCTCCTAAATAATTGGTCCTCTTCCGCATTGTTGGCTAATTTTCTTGCTTCTAATATTTCTCTTGCCTTTTTTCTAATTTTCGTCGCGAATTCCATGACGCTATCGCCGCTTGCTTGATAGATATTGCTGAGTTCTCCCAACAGCTGAATCTCGGATTTGTTGGGCGCGTATATTTTTTTTAGAAAATCCACGAGTTCTTTTACTGTCTCGAATTTAATTCCATGTATACTTTCTCTGGCTAGATCTTTCAATTTATTTCTTATTAATTTCGCTAGGTATTTTTCGGCTTCGGGCAGAAGCATATCTTTTGTATCTTCACACCCGACCACAAATTCTGAAAATCGGATATTTTTTCCATCAAATTCTGGAACAAAGCTAATGGCATCTTTTAGAGAAATTAATTGGTTTCTTCCTAGCGCCATATTGTTCGAGTTATCTGGATTTCCCTTAGGTGGCAATGCCAATTTTTTGACGGATCTATTAGGAGCTTCGAGACCAGGTAATAAATTAGCGTTTGATCCTCTCAAAGTGTACCCTGTACTACGGGATTGACCCAGTGCAGCCAGATCGCGCTTAAAAGTTACCCCCTCTCTAGTCTCTTAGGCGCCCGTCACACAATCATAGTAGCGCGTGTCCGTGAGCGAGCGACGTTCGGACATCTTCGGCAAGAGCCGAGCGGGGTCGAAAATTCCCGACCGCGCCTTCGGCAGCTACACTACATGAACGTGCGCAGCGTCCCTGTGTTAGTACACATGGACGCTGCGCACGTTCATGTGCGGCCAAACCGAAACGAAGGCTTCGAGGGAAAAAGCAATCTGAGCACGACTCGCGCGTGACGTCACCCGGTGGAAAGCGCGAGGCTTTTAGATTATATCAATGCTTATTTAGCTCTTGATTCTCTGCGTTATTAATGTATACAAAAAAAATGTATCGCGCACGCTGATCGCTTATTTTTTTAGTTTATACGTTAATATAAATATAATAATACAGTAGAACCTCGATTATCCGAACCCTCAATGATCCGAACGATGACTTAGTTTATCCGAACGTTGGCGTGGAAGATACATTGTTGCTCGCTTCCACCGCCGTGAGTAACAATGAGCAACCCAACGCAACTTCTCCTTCTCAAACGGCTGCGAGACTTGGCCGCTCAAAAACGCGTTACAGCCGTTCGTCAATTAAAAATGGTAGATTTTATTTTTTTTTAATATAAAAAAGGCATTCGACATTTTCAAGTATTTAAAATACACACACACGTGTGTGTGTGTCTGTGTGTGAGTGTGTGTGTGTGTGTGGATGTGTGTATATATATATATATTGTAACGGGTCTTAATTCGTTACAGATAAATTTATAGGTTTGGGACTCGAACAGGGAAGAAATTAATATAAACTCAGGTGTTTTTGGGTATTTCTTAACAAAAAAATATGATTTATTCAGTTTTTATGGCTCGATATAATTTTAAATAGCGCTATGTATGAGTGTAATGTGTTGTTTGTGTTGTATTATACAACGTTTCGCAATATTTTCTCGGTCGGTCAATTACTCCTTACTCGCATGGTACAGTGAGGTCGGGCGAGATCATTTATCATGGATCGATATCTGTTATCCCCTCTTTTCTAGTTCTGAAGCTTCAGTCGGCCGGAGTTTGCAACGCGCTTTCGCTGGCGACGCGATAGGTATCGGTGCTTAGCCTATGGCGACGCGGTACTTTTCTTTGTGACTTTCCTTTAGGGCGCGTCGAGTCGCGGCGCACTCCCACTCGTGGCGCTAGGACTCGCGATCTGTGGAGTTCGGATGTCCCACTAATAGTTTCTTCTCGGCGGTACAGGCGTCGTACTCCACAACAGGGATGACTCCTATTGGCTCGTTCGTCTTGTCCAAGATGTCGGGTGCCGGGACCGCTACACCACCCCCCTCCAAGCAACCTGCTAGGTTGCGAAGCTAACCTTTTTTAGCGGTCGCGTCTTCGGTCCAGGATACGTTCTTGGCGGTAACGTAGGGCGAGGTGTAAGTGAAGGAGGTGCGAGACGAAATCGCGTGCGATGGTCGCGGTTGGATGCTGGCTGGAGATATGACATCCGATGATGATGAATCCCCCACAGGCTTCGATCGTATTGCTTCGTAGCTGGTTGATTCGCCGGTTGACGTTTCCTCGAAGAAGGCGGGTTTGAGCCTCTCTGTGCTGATCGTAGTCGGTTCGTCATTAATTAGGACTCTAAAAACGACGTCTGATACCCTCTCCACGACTCGATATGGGCCCCGGTATGGTTGTTCTAACGATCTCCTTGCTTCGTTCTTGACGAATACGTGTGTGCAGGTATGAAGGCTCGAATGGACGAACGGCTTCCTTCTGCTATGATGTGCTGTCGGTACTGGGCGAATATCACGCATATAGGTACGGAGCCTCTGGGAGTACAGTTGTTGGTTGACTTCCTCTGCCGTGTCAGCCAGGAATTCCCCCGGTATTCTCAGTGTAGTGCCGAATACGACTTCTGCTGCAGTTGGTTGGATATCTTCTTTGAAGCTTGTTCTTAAGCCCAGCATGACCAATGGGATCGTCTCCGTCCAGTTTGGTGTTTCGTGGCACATTATAGCTGCTTTCAGGGATCGATGCCATCGCTCGATCATCCCGTTAGAGGCTGGGTGGAATGCCGTAGTTCGTTTGCGTTCACAGCCGATAAGTCTGACCAGAGCCCCGAAAACAGCTGACTCGAATTGAGCCCCTCGATCCGTAGTGATGGTTATCGGTGATCCATAACGGGAGATCCAACAGGAGACTAGTGCGTTGACTACGGATTCCGCGGTGATGTCGTGTAGCGGTATTGCCTCTGGCCACCGGGTAAACCGGTCAATAGCCGTGAAACAATACCTATATCCGTTGGATAGTGGTAGAGGTCCGATGATATCAATATGTATGTGCCCGAAGCGTGCATCTGGTACCGGGATGTGCTGTGGGACACCAATATTGAATCGCGAGACCTTGCTACGTTGGCATGCGAGGCAGGACCGAACCCATTCGGTTATATCTCGCCCCATTGACGGCCAGACGAATTTGGTTTTTATCAGTTTATGGGTTCCTCGCCCACTAGGATGTGACAACCCGTGGACCGCTTCGAGCACTCGTCTCCTGAGTGATGCTGGGATATACGGGCGAGGCTCACCGCTAGAAAAATCACAATAAATTATTTCGGCAGTGTCGTCGATCCGGATGGGACGCAGGATCAGGGAAGTGCTTCCGCTAATCAAGTCCTGTAGTTCCTCATCTGCTTTCTGCGCCTCAGCGAGGTCGCTTGTAGAAAACATGGTCGGCGTGCTTATCATCTCGACCCCTGATAGAGCATCTGCGACGACGTTATCCGTACCCCGTACATGGATGATATTTGTTGTGAACTGTCCAATCCAGTCGAGTTGTCGTAGTTGCCTTATCGCTACGTTGCTTGAAGGCGAATGGTTTGTGGTCGGTTTTTACAACCAAGGAACGCCCTTCAATCATGAATCGAAAGAACTTGATACTCAGAAATACAGCAAGTAGCTCGCGATCATACGTGCTATATTTAGTCTGAGTATCGTTGAGTTTTTTGGAGTAAAAACCAAGCGATTCCCATTTGTTGCCATTCCATTGTTCCAGAACTGCGCCCACTGATGAATCGGACACGTCCGTCCGAAACGTTAGCGAGGCGTTCTTGAGCGGATGCGCAAGAAGGCACGCGTTGGCTAACTTGGCCTTGCACTCCAAGAAATCTTGCTCTGCTTTTGCGGTCCAGTTGATTGGGCATTTGTCGTTTTTCTTCGCACCTTTCAAGTATGAATTCAGCGATGCTTGACACTCGGCGGCTTTAGGCACAAACCTTCGATAGAAGTTCAGAACACCTAAAAAACGACGGAGTTCAGTAACGTTTTTTGGTTTTTTGTACTCCAAAATGGCTGTCACTCGATCCGGGAGAAGACGAGTCCCGTGCTCGTCGATCCGGTAGCCGAGATAATCCACGAACTCTCTGCCGAGCATACTCTTTTCGATGTTGATCGTGAGGCCATGTTTTTCCAGGAGCCCAAATATAATTTCCAAATGCTGTTCATGTCCGCGGAGGTCCTTCGATGCTACGAGGATGTCATCGATATAGCAAAAAACGAAGTCCAGCCCACGTGTGATGGTGTCCATGAACCTTTGAAAAGTTTGCGCTGCGTTGCAGAGCCCGAACGTCATGACTCGGAATTCAAACAATCCAAAAGGTGTTATCACCGCCGTTTTGGGCCGATCCTCGGGTGCCACAGGTATTTGGTTGTAGGCTCGCGTGAGATCTAAAACTGAAAATACCTTGCATCCGCTCAGCTGGTGAGAAAAGTCATGAAGGTGGGGAATCGGATACTTGTCCGGTTCCGTAACACCATTCAGTCGCCGGTAATCACCACACGGCCTCCATTCTCCCGATTTCTTCTGCACCATATGGAGCGGGCTTGCCCAAGCGCTATTAGACGGGTAACAAATTCCAGATGACAGCATAAATTCGAATTCTCTTTTGGCAGCTTCCAGTTTCTCCCCCGTAAGGCGTCGAGCTCGGTCAGCAACGGGAAGTCCTTGCGTAGAGATGTAATGCTGCACACCATGCGTAGAGGCCTTGGAGAAAATACGTGGCCTCGTGATGGATGGGAATTTCCGTAAGAGCCCTTGAAAAGGTGTATCGGCCGCAAAAGTCGACACCCTGCAATACGGCTCATATGAAATAATACTGATACAGGACAAATTTGTGATCGAATCGATCAGGCGCCTCCTTTTCAAATCGACGAGCAACCCGTAGTACGACAAGAAATCAGCACCGAGTATAGCTCTAAACACGTCAGCTATCGTAAACCTCCAGTCGAATTTACGACGTAATCCGAGATTTAATGATAAGAGTTTTTCACCATAGGTGTCTATCACAGTATTGTTCGCGGCATAAAGTTTGAAGGTCGTAGGGTCCGAACCACTAAAACCACACGCGCGCGGTATCACAGAAATATCCGCACCGGTATCAACAAGGAAACGAAGTCCGGATTCCTTGTCAAAGACGATTAGACGGTATTGCGTATGCCTATCGTCGTTTACCGCCTCCACGAACGACGATGGTATTAGTTTCCAGGTACAACCTTTGACCAGGTACAACCTGATTGGCACTTGAGCGCTCGGTTACCGTGGCGCTTGTGGTAAAAACACAACTTTTTTTGAGTAGCGCTGTCGTCGTTATTATTGTGGAACCTTCGATTGGAAACATTACCTGGCCAGGGAGATTTTGAACGCGCTCTACTGCGATTACCGTTACGGGACTGCTGACTTCCGGATTTCATTAGACGGTCGAAACGGGCCGTTAATGCGTCGATACGCTTGACTAGACCGCTGATATTACTATCGGACATAGAAACATCTACGGCGTTGATTTGAGGGCGTTGGATTTCCATCACACGATCAGCTAAGAGGGCGAGTTTATTCAAGTCCACTTCATTCGATGCTGATAGAATCGCACTGACCTGTTGCGGTAACTGCTCCAAAAAGAGTGATTTAATTACCGAATCCTCGCATTGATTCACTGCGACATTTCTCATATGCTGAAGGAAGTGTGACGGTTTTTGGTCGCCCAACAGTTGGCCTTTTAACAGGCGACGGATCTTACTTTCATTTGACTCCGCAAACGAAGTAAAAATGCGCTCTTTGAACACTAGATACTTATCGTCGGGCGGCGGATGTTGAATGAGATCCGAGACAAAAGGTAACACTGTAGGGTCCAAGTTGGCCAGCAAATATTAGTATTTCGTGTCATCCCTGACGATACCGGCAATCGCAAACGCGGCCTCGACCTGATGAAACCAGATAGCGGGTTCGTGTTTCCAGAAGGGCGGCAGCTTCGCTATTCTCGACATGAGAATTCCAGTCGCTAGTTCTTCCGTCATTTTCATTTATATTTCGAAAATATGGTGCGATCGGTCAACGGAATCGTGCTCACGTTATCAGCGCACAAGAAAAAGCGAATATGTACGCGGATGGACCGATAATGATGGATGCGCTCTGGAGTCGCACCGTTCGAACGACACGTGTCGTCTTCGTTTCCGATCGGGTCAGCGATTAAAACTTAAAAAAAAAAGAAAGGGTTTACGCCCAATAAATTTGAGATACGCGCAGACACTTTCGCAACACAGTCCGAGCGAAAACGTAATCCGCGAAGTATTTTAATGTCTTTTTCACACGCGAAAATTTCAATTTTGCGCTCCTCGCGGGCACGTGGTAGGACGGGTGACGAAAATTTTTGCGGACACGTGTTTTACGCGCACTTTTCCCAATCACGTCGGGGGTCACCAACTTGTGGAGTTCGGATGTCCCACTAATAGTTTCTTAGAGGCGTGATCGGGACTAAGGTTCGAGTACATAAAAATGAATTGTTTTCTGATAATTTAATAACTTTATTAAATGGCGCGTGAATATTCGGAGCAATGCTCCTCGTCCGGGTGCCGTCGCGCGAGAGAGAGACTTTTTCCAATGCCCAGGTATAACATCTCTCTCTCTCTCTCTCTCTCTTCGTGTAGGTAAGTAAGCGGCGGTACAGGCGTCGTACTCCACAACAGGGATGACTCTTATTGGCTCGTTCGTCTTGTCCAAGATGTCGGGTGCCGGGACCGCTACAATCGACGGGTCGTAGGCGCGCGCTCTCTCTCTCTCTCTCACCACGCGTCGAGATCTGTTCCCCTACCCTAGCTCTGCCCTTCGGATCGCGGTGATCGATGCTCTCTCCCGATCAATTATCGCGCGTCGATAACTGATCGCCCGGTTCTCGATCTTAGCGTGCGATGTCGCCACCTACCTGTCTACGATAGTCTAATCGAGCGATGTGCCGCGAGCACTCGAATGACCCTTTTTGCATGGATTTCGGTGCTCCCGTAATTTCGGAATACCTCCTTGTCCTTTCTGCGATCCTGATCCGTATTAATCGATGATCCCTGTGTGTGTGTGTGTGTGTGCGTGCGTGTGTGTGTGTGTGTGTGTTTCGTATGACTGTAGCGTACGCTTTCTTATCTCCTAATATAATGGTTCCTGTATTTTCCTAATTTAATATTTTTCCGTCATACCTATCTGTAATGCTTGCTCGCTAGAATACCTTCTCGAACTTTATTTTCTCCTAGTATGATTTTCCTACCTATTTGGCGATAATTGTTCACTACCCTTAAGTGGTTATCTTTCCTTATTGCTCTTTTTCTTTTTCTTTGATTTTCCAATCTTTTCTCTTTAAAATAAATGTATCTCAATTCTTCTTCGTTTTTTGTTCCTGAACTTCCGTGTTCCAGACGTTTCCGATCCACGAGGGATGTACTTGGTCCGCAGTACTAGTTAACTTTAACAAAAAATTAAGAGAGCTTTCTAATGCCTTTTAGGCGCGACTCCGTTTTTTCCTTGTTTCTCAACGTTCCGTGTTCTCAGCGTTTCCTTCCACTAGGGATGTACTTTGCCAAGCAGTACTAGTCGATCCACGAGGAATGAAAGAAGTGATCTTTTTAATGCTTTTTAGGCGCGACTCCTTGTTTCTCTTGTTTCTCAACGTTCCGTGTTCTCAGCGTTTCCTTCCACTAGGGATGTACTTTGCCAAGCAGTACTAGTCGATCCACGAGGGATTCAAAGAGTGCCGTCCTCCAAAATTATCGTCCTTTTATACACGGATTTTAACGCTTTTCAGGTCCCCTTCTTCTCCGTCTTCCTTTAATTAAATTAGTTGGTTTGCCCGATTTCTGCCGGTTTCTCTTTCTCCTTAATTCAATTAGTGTAACGTTTCAATATTTTTCTTTGCTGCTGTGCTGTGTGGCCGTTACATTCCCTATGCTGTTATCCGCCATTCATTTAATTAGCGTTCTTGTTGGTTCGACCAACATGGCGGACCTCTTGGTCTTGGTCTGTTTTCCATTTACCCCTTTTTTTCCCGAAATCGGTTGACTCCTAAATATACTTGGGACGATAGTCTGTTGGTTGGTTCATGAGACAGTCTTTTCCGTCTCATTGTCCCCCTTGGCTCTTTGTGTTTTGGGTCGCTTCATCAGCGATCCAACTCACGAAGAGTAAAAAAAAAATGTTAAACCAAGATCTATACTTCCCTTTGTATTATGTTGCTTCGTTCCTACCGGGCCATTTCTTGAAGGTCGGCCTTTGTTGACTGGCGAGCGATGGCGTCGATCCTCAATAGATTTATCCTCCCCTCCCTTTTACCATCCCGATGATTTTCCGGGGTGCCATCCTCTGATATTTTCATCCGTCGCCAAGAATAATTCAAATTCATCGTCGTCGTGCGTGCTGTATCGCGGTGATTTTCTCTGTTTTACTGTTCGATTTTCGCTGGTTTGATTTCCCATGTCTCTTTCTGCTGATTGGCCTCTTGCGTTTTCTCGTTGAATTTCTGCCTGTTTTATCCTTTCGACCTCCCGCTGCGCCTTCGACCACCGTTTTTTCTTCTCGGGTGTTCGTCTCGAGGACCGTTTGTTAATTTTTTGTATTTCCTCTATTTTATTTTTTGACTACCGATTTGTCGACGCGACATCTCTTTATATACGCTTCGCCCCGTGACTATTTCCTCGCAAGATTCGCCGCTTCCTTCGTAATTATTTCGGTTTCCGTTTTTGATTCTCCCGCTAGATAACGCTTGAGAAGACTCGCGTGGAATTTTCCTCGTTCTTTTTTTGTTTTTGTATCTTCTAAGAGGTACATTGCGATTCCCACACATTTTTTTATTGTGTATGGTCCTTCATACAGGGGCATAAATTTCGCGGTCCTTTGTTTTGCTGGATCCGAGACATTGAGTGCTCGGACCAACACACGTTCGCCAATTTCGAACGTGACCGTTTTGTGCGTGTTATTGAACCTTTCGGCCCTTTTTTCCCCTTTTCTTTTAATCCTCTCCCGGACGAGTTCGATTTTTTGCTCGTAGGTGAGGGAGTGCTCTTGTTCTTTTTTTAACGCGAGCACCCATTCTCTCCAAATACGATACGGCTTCTTTTTTAATTGTAGTTCGGTCGGCGTGAACTCGGTGGTTTCATGCTGCGTGTCGTTAATGCAGTCTTGTATTATAGGTACCCATCGATACCATCCTGAGTGCTTTTCGGTGAGGAATGTTCTGAAAAATCGCCCGAGCTCTCTGTTTACCCGCTCGACCATATTTCCTTGTGGATGTCGTATTGATGAGAATACCCCTTGTATACCTTCGTTTTTTAGTTGCTCCAACCAGATTTTGGAGGTAAATTGTGTTCCATGGTCGAATTGAATACTTTTGGGCTTACCATATTTTGGGATATAGTCCTTGAATATTCTATTAATGGTTGCCGCCGTATTTGCCTTTTTTAACGGGTATAATTTGACAAACTTGGTAAACGTGTCAATGGCCACCAGGATGTGTTGCACTCCTCCTACAGATTTTGGCAGGGGTCCGTAAAAGTCTATGGAGACGAGGTCGTTTGGTCCTTCCGGAATTATTCTTTGCATGTTGGCATAATTCGTTCGGACTGCGACCTTCACCCTTTGGCATACGTCGCACATCGCTATAGTTTGCCGTACTTTTTTAGCCATATGGCTACAAGTGAAGTCTTCATTTATCAGGTGGAAGATCTTTCGTGCTCCTTGATGACCATAAATCTCGTGGCACTCTTTACGAAAGTGTTTACTAATTCTTTCGGCAATATGACTTTCCATTTTCCCGTTCTGTCATATTTTTGTAAGCATCCTTCGTTGATTCTGTATTTTTTGTTTTCTTCCTGATTTTGGCAGTTTTTCCACGTCTCTTGGAGATTTTCTTGACTCTGTTGTATTTGTCCAATTTTCTTGAACTTTTGTTCAAGATTTTCCACCAAACGCTCTAATGGCTTCTGTGCTCCTTACCGGTACTTTTGGGCAGTTTTTTAAGTCTGCCTGGTGTTGGGGGTAGAAGTCTTCTGAAATACAAGATATTTCGCTCCCGCTGTCGACCAATATTTCGGCGGTAATTCCTTCTAGGTCGATCGGTAAGGTAGGGCATCGTGGGTGGATTCCTCGTATTATTCCCCGTTGTCCGGGTTCTTCCATGAGGAATTCTTTTGGGTGCTCATATGTGTCGTTCGTTGCTACTTTCAGGGCCTTATTATTCTTTGATGTTTTTTTTTCCTCTTGGCTCCCCGTCTTCCAACTTCCTTTTTCGATGTGGCTATTACGAATTATCCGGATCATTCCCATAGGTATGGGTTGCTCAGAATTTTTATTATTTTCGGACTCCAGTTTCTTCTTTCTTCTTTCCTTCTTCTTTTTGTTTCGATGCACCCTTTCCAGGGCTTCTTCCATGGCGATTCGTACATCCTCGTCTTCTTCCGTTGCGCCTCGTGATATTCCATCATGTGGTATCTGTACGGGCGCAACGTTTACTCGTTTCCCTGGTCCTGATTGTTGACCCTTGGTGTATTGTTTTGTGCTGGGATATTGTTGGTGCCGAGTCCGCTCTACGGATGCGGAGTCCATCGTGCAGCGGCGGGGTTAAGAGGAGGTCTACCATTCCCATATCCTGTCTGCCATGCTTGTTGTCTGGGAAATGGCGCTGGCATCGCGTTGTTGTTTCCGAATCCTCGATTACCTTGTTGTTAGGTTTGGAATGGCGGTGGTGGTCCCTGATAACCGGGATTCCTTGGCCGCCATGGCTGGTTGAATCCCATTGGCCGTGGTCCCCCGAACGTTCCCAATTTCTGGTTTTTCCATGGGTCGCTTTGCTGCCATGTTGCACCGATAGGCGCTTGTCGACGGGGCAAAGATCTTTTTGCATTGAGTGGTCCCGCCCCATCCATGCTTTCTAATAATTTGAGGAATGAATTGATCGTTTTTATTCCGCTGACGCGTACTGCCATTCTGATCGACTCGTCGAAATGGTTCGCGAGTTTCCCGATTATTTGTTCTTCTGCCGGCCCTTCACTCAGGTCCTTGGCATTTCCGAATATCTGAGTTGCATCTTCGGTACGAGTCATCCGGTGTCCGTCCCATTCATAGGCCCCGAATTTGAGGTTTCGGCGTACTTTATCCTGAATTTCCTGGCTCCAGTAACGTCCACGAAATTTTTCTTCGAAGTCGTTAACGGACAACACCACTGTGACCCCCTGTTTTTTTTGCCATTTTTTAAGAATTTTTTTTTGTGGGAAAAAAAAGAGATATTCGAAAATTTTGGTTTGTTTTGTTCGTTGTTTATCGAAGATACATAAAAAAAAAAATTCAAATTTTTCACGCCCCATGGTGACGCTGGGGAAGCTCCCGCGTCAGGTATTGTTGCCTCTGCAGTGGTTCGCGGCACGCAGCAGAACCCTCTTCAAAGTCGATCTGAAAAAAAATACCGAGTGTTTTCGTTGATAATTTGATATTTTGAAGAGAAGTACATAGGAATTTGAAAAAATATTGATTTTTAAAAAATAGGCACGCTTTTGAAATCAAAGGATGATTTTCGAGCAAAATTTCTCGTCGAAAATAAGCTATAACTTTTTTTATTATTGAGATATCGAAAAAATCCTATGTACTTCTTTAGATAATCTAGTTTTATTGATGCAGTCCAAATTTGAAGTCGATCGGATAAAAAATGCTCGAGTTCTGCTGCGTGCCGCACTCAAAAAAGTGGTTTTGAGAAAAACGCGTTCAAAGTTTTAGGTTTGTTAATTTATGCGATAAATTGGAAAAAAAAAGTTTACCTTTAATCAGCGATGCCGGCACCATATAGCTGGCCTTCAAGAAGCAAATCATTGTCCCTAGCATCATTTCTCGAAATTGTAGAGGCTCTTCTTGCCTCTTTTGCAGCGTCTGTGAGCGAGCGCTCCGCCAGCCCGATCCGCGCTGCGTCGGTTTCAACGCAAAAATTGAAACAATTGGGGCCGACAGTTATCCCCAACGTCTCCAAAATTTCATGAGGCTTCTCAGGCCATCATTGAATAATAATACCGCGATATCAGCTGCAATATCGACGATTTTTTAGCTCCCGGACTGACACTTGGGGGTTATTGCCCAAACTGATTTGTTGTAGCTTTCGTTGTTGTTTTGCGTGAAGCCGCCCAAACAACGCTGCAGCAAATCGTCCCTGCTTAAGTTTTCTAAGACTGGCGTAATCGCCTCCAATACTTCCTCAGGAAGTATTGGATATTCTTAACTCTTATCGCTTATGGCGATATTCAGAAATATTACCGCTTGCGACCGCTCGCTGCCACGAACACCACGACTCGGCTCCCTCTGGGCAATCGTCATGTTGTGGCTCACTATCTGTGGATATTTTATGTTTGATAGTTGCCCAAATTGCCTTCCTCATTTTTTCAACATCATCGCTGTTCCTCCGAATAGCCAAGCCGTAATATGTGCTCAACTCGTCAATCAATTTTCCGGTGAGCTTTCCTCTGCCAGACAATCCTTTTTGTTTTTTTCACGATTTCGCGGAGGCGCGTCCCCATACGTTTTTGGACATGATCGATGCACTCTTTTTTTTATCTCTAAACCGTCGTATGGATCGCTATTCGGTCTGCCCAGAAACGTTTTAGAATCGCCGTCACCAATATAATATTTATATTTTATGCCATAGAGCTCTTCAGACCGTTGAAACATTTCGACAGCTGAGTCGACTTCCATTTTTCCGGAGGAGCCGGTATGGTTTGCCTGGCACTCATCGTCGTGGGTACTTTTCCATTCCCAGTACTCCGGGGTGCTTTCTTTTTTTTTCCCAATGCTCGCAAGCTTTGCAATATTTCGATTTCACCATAACGTCGATGACTTTTTTAGTGTACCAGCGGATTAGCGATGTTATGCCGAAAAGCGAGCTGAAACCGCGCTTACGCCACGATCCGTCGCCTGAAACGATAATTCCGTCCTCCACCCCATTTTCCAACGAAATTGTCTCCTTCTCAAGTGCAGCTTTTTGTTTGCTCACTGTGCTCACAGCTTTAGTGGCAATCGAAATCGAATTTAAGATTCGATCGTAGAAAGACTGAAATATGGGGCGCGGTAGGTCCATAAATGCACAAAACTTCATCAGGCCATTCAAACCGACGCCAAAAAGACGCATACTGAATACGATCCGACGATTTATTTCGTATGCATTGTCAATCATAGGACACGAATTGATTTGCTCTTTTTCACAATGGCCGCAATCGACCTCGATTTCGAATCCGAGTCCGCGCAAACTTTTTTCAGTAAACTTTATATCGCGATCACACACTTTGCACTTCACTAACGTCGATATAATGTTCAATGCATTGTTCAATATTCAATATCTCCGAAAATAATTATTCTTTCGACCTGGGTCCAACGGCATCTTAATCTTAAATGTATTTTAGATTTTTCTAGATCGTTTTCAAAAAATCGATTTTTTGAAGCCATCACAGTGGTGTTGTCCCTTAAAGAAGGAGGCCAATCAGGCTCCTTGTTCTGTCAAGGAAGGTCTATGAAACGCGAAATGAGGAACAAGGAATCCTTGTTTCTCAAGGAAGGACTATGAATACGGGTATTAGACTGCTCGACCGTCCCTGCTGTTACCATTGAAATCTGCAAGAGAGCGAGCGAGACGCGAAATCACCTCAACCGTCGTTGGCTCGAGCATAGGAAGAGGTGGAGCTGGGTGGAGCCATGCGCGCCTGCGGATGTGTCCGTGCACATCGATACAGGCAGCGCTTTAGGTGGTTGCGGGAGTGACTACGAAACTCCCCCAAGAAACGTTGCCAAATCGCCCCCTAAGACCTCTTGTTCCATGTAATATATATTCTTTGGTTATGGCGGCTAATTGTTGATGCTTGTAAAAAAACAACTATCGTACACTAAGATTGCTTGTTTGCGATCGAGTTCGTCTAATTAGTTTAATGTAATAAGTGGTATGACCATTTTTACAAAGTTCTTGAATCTTTGTTTAATTACGAAGTATGTATAGTTACAAAAAATCATCCACCATCAATAAACGCATTAACGTTTATTGCTTTTCGGAATTATTACTATTCTTATTTACGTTATTATGATTCTTATAACAATTGTAATCAATAATCAAACTAATTTACCGATAAAAGGCATAACAAATAATTCCAATAAAAATATGATTTTACTTCTAGAAAAACTTTACGAAGAGAGAATTGAAAGCAGTACCTCGCGCGGTGCCATACAGTTTTTTGATATTGTGCGTAAAATTAAACTTACCAAACGAACGCATCTTAGTAGTAGTTATAATTTGGGCTGTTGTTATCGGCATCTTTGTGTCTTGGTATTATTTTAATAAATATAAAATGTAAGATGATGGCTCATGGTAGCAGTATGTTTTTTGATGCTGCGGATGCTGCTCGCTACTACGTAGCGAATCTCTGTGTTGCTAATGCGACTGCGGGTGGTGCCATAGCTTATGCAAAGGATATTTCCGATGTGACTTTCGGGTTTATCGCTTAAATTCTTTCGATGCGTTGTCGTTGCCAAATGTCTCTCACTCTATGAGCGGCTGTATATGAACTTGTAGACTATGCATCACTTATAGTTCACTGGGTGATCTAGGTTATTGCAATTTGACACGAAATTTATTAATAAAATGAATTAAGGTTTAAAAAATTTTAATTTTCAGCTTACGTGACAGCTAATAACAACACATACAGCTGATAACAACGCATAAGCAAAACATACATGTATATATAGCACATAGTCACTAACTTACGTAGCGCCGCTTATGTGGAAACTTTTTTGGGGCCACTTTTATGGACGTGCCAGAACACGGAGATTAGACTCCTTCCCTGTAGTCTCCTTGGATCGAATCAGATCGAATCATGGAGATTAGACTGGGAACACCATGGAGAGTACACCACGGTCGTACATACAGGTCTTGAAACTCGCTCAAAATTTCAGTGGTGGGGGATCGCCTCTTATTGAAGCACCGGCTGTTTCAACTCGTGACTTTTGACTCATAAGTTCGAATATTAATTATGTTTTATTTAGAGAATGAAGACAGGTGAGGATGTTTAGGGATATAGATATAACAATTTTATTTTCTTTAGTACAGCGTAAAACGTCTTTCCTTTCTCTCGGTTCAATTGGAAGTGAAGCTTCCGAGCTCGCATCCGGCAGCAGCTCTACTGCCCACCACCAAGCACCGCCTTACTCTCGCGCCCTCTGTTCGGCAGCGCACAAACGCGCCTACAAGAAAAGAGCGGGAGAGTATGAAAACTCCTTTTACTCAATACCCTCACTGTTTGAGTACTCTCGACAACTCTGCAATCCTAGCATATCTCGCAGACCACAGAATCTTTCTTTGGGCAGAGCCTTCGTGAGTATATCCGCTTTTTGACAATCGGTACGGATGTATTTCACTTCTATTTCTTGACTAGCCACTTTCTCTCGAATATAATGATATCTTACGTCTATATGTTTAGTGCGCTTATGAAATTCGGGGTTCTTGGCCAATCTGATCGCGCTTTGATTGTCGATGTACAATACCGTCGCAGCAACACATTTTGCGCCAAGATTTCCAACCAGATTTCGCAGCCATATATTCTCTCTCGCCGCAGCCGCAGCCGCTACATACTCTGACTCAGTCGTGCTTAGAGTTACCATCTTTTGTCTCTGACTAGACCATGTGACTAGTCCGTTAGCAAAGCTAAATGCATAACCCGTCGTTGAACGACGTGTCTCGAGATCCCCTGCGTAATCGGCGTCGCAGTATCCTACTAGACTAGATTCTTTCCCTCCGCTTTTGTACACGATACCCAGATCAGGACTTCCATTTAAGTACGCAAAGATTCTTTTTACAGCCCTCCAATGCAATGTACTGTGATTATTCAAAAATTTCGCTGCTGTATTCACAGCGAATGCAATATCCGGACGGGATACTACCGATAAAAACATCAGCGATCCGACTGCCTCTCGGTAAGGCACGTTTCTCTCGATACTCTCAACATCTTCTACCGATTCTAATACTGCGTGAGGATCGGAAGGAACGCTCACTGTTTTCGCGTTGGTCATTCCGAATCTCTCTATAATTTTTCTCGTGTATTCACTTTGGTGAATCATCATTGATCGCTCTTCCCGATTTCTCGCGATTTGCAGTCCCACGAATCTACTCGCCCCCGATAGTTATTTCGAACGCTTCTCGCAGATGCTCGACCACTTTATCAATCACATTCAGAGATTTGCACGAAATGAGTCCATCGTCTACGAACAGAGCCATATACACGCTTTCACCGTCAATCATCCCTCCATACACACACGGATCCGCGTCGGACTGTTTCAGGCCGATTTTCCTCACACATTCGCTACATCTCGAATTCCAACGTCTAGTCCGTCAGGTATTTTCATGAAGATTTCTTCTTCAAGTTTCCCGTAAAGGAAAGCGGTCCGGACGTCAAACTGTAACATCTCGCGATCATCCTCTGTCGCTCGAGCCAAATACATTCTCAATGAATCGTAGCGTATCACAGGAGCAAATGTCTCGTTGTAGTCTATCCCACATTGTTGTCGAAAACCTCTCACACACAACCTCGCCTTGTATCTTGGTTTATCGACTGTTTTCTCTCGTACAACTTTAAACACCCATTTCGAGTCAATTACCTTCATGTCAGAGCTCTTCTTTACCACCGTCCAGGTATTGTTTTGCTCGTGTGAACGAAGCTCTTCCTCGATGGCTTTTGTCCATTTCTCGCTCTGTGGTCCTTCGACTGCTTCTCGAAAACTTTCTGGTGCTTTGTACTCACTGTAATCGATCTCTTCGATATATCTTGTGGTTTTCCTGAGCGTTGGACGATCACGTAGTTGTCGGTCTGTTGCAACTAGAGGATTCGGCAAGGGATACTGATTTTCTGCTCCTGGTTCGTCTCCCACGCCGTCGACTCGTTCGTTTCCCACGTCGTCGACTCGTTCGTTTTCTTCCGCAGCTTCCGATAAGGTAAGTTTTTCCTCTATCGCTTCTTCCACAGCCAATTTGTTCGAGTACAACTGCTCGTCGAATACGACGTCTCTTGATATACTCACTTTCTTCTTTTGAGGATCATACAGTCGATAATTTGACGATTCTCCCTGGTATCCCACCAGGATCATCTTCTTTGCCTTATCGTCAAGTTTTCTGCGAAACTCTTTTGGGACGTGCGTGTATGCCGTCGCCCCGAAGACTCTTACATGTTGAAGATCAGGTTTTCTCTGCGTCCAAACCTCGTACGCCGTTTTTAAATTCTTCCTGCTGGAATGCGTCGTTCTGTTCAGTAAATACACCGCCGTACTCACTGCCTCAGCCCACAGTTGTTTCGGCAAATCCTTTGCTCGGAGCATTGTCCTTGCTGCCTCGAAAATCGTTCGATTGGCTCTCTCGGCTTTGCCATTTTGTTGTGGCGTGTACGGCGCGGTGTTCTCCATAATAATACCGTTTGCTGCCAGGTACTCAACCATTTTCGCTTTTTTATATTCACCACCGTTATCGAAACGTACAACTTTCAGCGGTCTTCCGAATTTATTGGCGACCAGGTTCGCTTTGCATTTTTCAAACACTTCACTTTTGTGTCGAATAAAATATACATGATAGAAACCCGATGCATCATCGATAAATGTCACATAGAACTTCGCGCCTGCCAGAGAGTCTACTTGGATCGGGCCACACACATCCGTGTGTACGCACTCTCCTGGTACGCTGCTTCTTTTCCCCGGTCTCTCTCGAAACGGCTGTCTGTGAGATTTTCCGAGCTCGCACGGTTCGCATACAAATTTTTCCGTGTTTTTCAACTTTACGCCATCCACGAGACCACCACGCACCATGTCACACAGTGCTCGTGCTCCCACATGGCCGAGACGCTCGTGACAGATTTTTAAATCGACCGACGATACATTTATTTCGTCTCTCTCTTGCGGCTTTAACACTTTGAAAATCATCCGAAAGATCGCGTTGCTTTGCTCTATACCGATTGCTACGACCCGTTCCCCGCGCGTAACTATCACTCGATTTTTTTTAACGTCACTTCATGTCTCTTTTTCGTGCACATTCCAACTGAAAATAAATTCTTCCGAATGCTCGGGACATATAGCACGCCTTCGATGCGCGATTCATTCCACCGACCGTCAACAAACGTCGCGATGCGTATCACGCCCTCTTCCTTTACTTCACATTCTCGATCGTTGCCAAGCACGACCACGCCACCGTTGCTCGGCGTGAATTCTGCGAACCATTCTCGATGGTGAAAGATGTGTCTTGATGCCCCGCTGTCGGTCAGCCATGCATCTGTTTTGTCGACTGCCAGTACTTGATTTATCACTTCACTGGACGGTTCGACACTCTTCTCGCACACTTTTGAATTCCCGGGTTTTTCTTTGCACGATGCTACGAAAGCATAGTCCTGTGAGTCATTATCCTCGCGACCGCCACCACCGTTCTTTTTCGTCGGACACTGGCTCGCGAAATGCCCTTTTTCTCTGCACCGAAAACATGTTACCTTTTCCAGATCAACAGGCTTCTTATTTCCGTCTTTTCTCGCGTTTTTTTCGGCACTACTTTTCGACACCACTAGGGCTTCCGTAGCTGAATCACCGCTTTCGAAACGCGCTTCCTCACGAATGAGTCTTTCAGTTAAATTGTCCACAGTCTGTCGCGTCTCATCGATGTTGTCCCACACTGTACGAAATGCACTATATCTCGTCGATAGACTGGCGAGAATTTTCGCCATCACCGTTGTGTCGTCTACCACACCACCGAGATCGCGCACTTGTTGCGCCATGTTTTTCACGTTTGACACGTGTTGCACCATCGTGTCTCCTGAACCCATTCTATATTCATGAAATTTTTGCATGAGATATAGTTTGTTCGATGCTGATTTTTGCTCATATATCGCACATAAAGCATCCCACATCGCCTTGGCCGTTGTACACGTCACCAGCGGTTGCAGCTGAGCTCACTCAAGCGATTTCGAGATCAGCACCATCGCCTTGGCGTTGTCCCTTTTCCAAGCTGTTTTCTCTGGGACTGTTGATTCTTCCGACACCGTTCTCGTTCCATTCACGATTTCATCTACACCTGCCGCGGCAAACACCGCTTGCATCTCAAATTTCCACGTGAGAAAATTTGTCCCGTCTAATTTTTCGACGTGTCTCGAAGATATTTCCGACGCCATTCGGCTGAAGGAAAAAACTTTCGCACTGGATCGAAAAAATACACGCACGGTACCGATGCCACCTGCGGCTCAAGAATTTCTGCCACGCGGTCTAACCTTTGCAATCGCACACGCGTCTTTTCGATCAAAAATAATTAAATCCCGCGCAACTGCGTTCTGGGCCCATAACCTTTTGACTCATTAGTTCGAATATTAGTTATGTTTTATTTAAAGAATGAAGACAGGCGAGGATGTTTAGGGATATAGATATAACAATTTTATTTTCTTTAGTACAGCGTAAAACGTATTTCCTTTCTCTCGGTTCAATAGGAAGTGAAGCTTCCGAGCTCGCATCCGGCAGCAGCTCTACTCCCCACCACCAAGCACCTGTGGCGGTCCTGCTAGTTCCACCATCTCACCGCTACGCGGCTACATCGTTCCAGCGTTTCTCACAAGCGGTCGCAGGGGCATGCGTTCCAATATATAAACCGTCTTTCCCCTAGATCCTAATACCCAGCGCGTCTAGGGCAGGGTACAGTGACACAGCCCTACTGATGAGTCTGTCACTGTACCCGAGACGAAACGCAAACATTCTTTTCCTGCCTCCTCCTATCTTACCGACCTTACAGAACCTGGATAAGCAGCGGATAACTACAGGAGTAGAGAGCCACCGACCGAATCTCTACATTGGTGACCCCGACGTGATATGAACACGCAACGTCAAAAATGGAGTCAGCACATCAAGTATATAGCCGTACGAGCCAATCAACGAGCCAGCCTACGAAAACGAGTACCAGCCAATCAATGAGCCAGCCCAAGGGTCACCACACCAGCACAGCCGCTACACGTGTAGAGTTCATCACCCTCCACGACACTCACGCGCCTCACGGAGGACACGGCAACGACGCTCCACTCGCTCAACGCGCCTCACGAAGGACACGGCAACGACGCTCAACACGCGCCTCGCAGAGGACACGGCCACCACGCTCTCAGCTCACACACACGGCAACACAACCAATAGGGTCCCAGGCACACACTCAGCTGACGAGCCGCCAACACGTGAGGGCATGTCGGTACAGACGTACTCAAATGGCCTCACTAATACGGCATAACCGCTCAAGCTTCAAGAACGCCTCATCCGCACACTCCTCCAGCATACTTCACAACGCTGTCACTGGGGGGACTACTGTGGCGGTCCTGCTAGTTCCACCATCTCACCGCTACGCGGCTACATCGTTCCAGCGTTTCTCACAAGCGGTCGCAGGAGCATGCGTTCCAATATATAAACCGTCTTTCCCCTAGATCCTAATACCCAGCGCGTCTAGGGCAGGGTACAGTGACACAGCCCTACTGATGAGTATGTCACTGTACCCGAGACGAAACGCAAACATTCTTTTCCTGCCTCCTCCTATCTTACCGACCTTACAGAACCTGGACAAGCAGCGGATAACGACAGGAGTAGAGGGCCACCGACCGAATCTCTACACACCGCCTTACTCTCGCGCCCTCTGTTCGGCAGCGCACAAACGCGCCTACAAAAAAAGAGCGGGAGAGTATGAAAACTCCTTTTACTCAATAGTGACCACGAGGATCGCTGCTATAGAGTGATGCAGGCCGTGTGAGAGAGACGGAAATAGATTTTAAAAGTAAACAAAACCCAAACATAACCGCTGACTCACGCGACCACACGCGACGTGCTGTACTTGTAAACTTGTAAAAACGGTGATATTGAAAAATGACTACGTGGTGTATTGTGCCAACGTGTAAAACAGGCTCTCGGAGTGAAAAATCGAAACGCTCAGTGTTTCAGGTGCCGAGAGACTTGGCGCAATTAAAAAAATGCGAGCCCGCGATCCCGGGAGTTGGGAAATTAGAGCCGAAACACGTCGTGTGTGAAAATAATTTCGAACCAAAATATTTTGATCGTGAATGGGCGAAAAAGGCGTTGGAGCCGGGAACCTGAAAAAAAAAAAATATTATCGGGATCATTACAATAAATACTTTCCAGACTGGAAAACATACAACAAAGTTAGTGAATTATTTTCATTTATCCTACTCGAGAGTCCTTCGCTTAAAGGTCCGAAAAGAGGTTTTTTTAAAATTTACCAACGCAAACCATTTCGGAAACTGCAAAGTAGAGATTATTGAAAATTTTTCTTGGCACATGCATTAAAATTTTTCGGAGAGGAAATAAAGAATTGCAAAAGAAGCACTGTTTCTTAAGTATTTGTTTCATTTTCAAGAAATACATCCTGCAAGTGTTTTGGTCTGGATTCCACTTCTGTCTGGAATAGTTGCCACTTATTTTCCGGTCAATTAAAACAGTGCGTAAGGCCTATTTATTTTTATACAAGCTAAAACATGTTTTTAAAAAACCGAGCGCACAAGGATCGAACCCCTGAAAGCGGCATTACGAAGCTTGCACCGAACCCCTCGGCCAACACGAGCTTACATTGACACCTATATAAAAAAACATTCATATTCATTGTACCCACTTGGGTAACTATAAGGTTTGTTCGCGCTAGCTGCACTCTACACTCGCCAGTGTAAACGGAACTAGGGCCGTGTCTAGGGAGTGTAGTTTATTTCCTCGCGGGTAAGCAACTCTAGCGCGAACGCGATAGTGTCACGTCCTGAGGGGACGTGGGCATATATTTTATCGCGGTTCCCTCTTTTTAGCCTACGCCTAGCGCAATAGCTCGGGATAAGGGTGAAAAAGGGAAAGGTGCATGCAAAGATGGGAGGGACGCAGTGACTCGATTAAGAAATGAATTGGTCTATACTAATAATTAACAATTTGGGATTTATTGAAATTAACCAATTTAGTTAATTCCGTCAACGTGAAAATACATAGAGGTTCGCTTACATTTATGATGCGCCGTGGATACGATAATCGGTTTACAGCGGTTGGGTTCGGGCCTCCGCAGATAGGTCGGACCCCTCGGTTGCGCACGCTCGGTGACAATGTTGAAATTACACGTTGATACAAATTTTCACACATGCGAGTTTCACACGTACACATTCAACGTAGACAGTTAAACGATTTCTTACAGTTCGCGTTTTTATGAGGAACAATTTCGAAGTTCAAGTTTCGCGTTTGCTGTCAGGAGACAGATGTTCTACTTATTCCGATGAAAGTTGTTGGGAGACTTTGTCCGATCACGATGGAAACGGTTGGGAGACTAGCTCTGAACGAGTGGTGATGGAACACTGACTTCAAGATTTTTCTATCCTAGCTTGTAGGATATTTTGGATGCTGGGATGGTGGGAGAAGAAGTTTCTCGAAAAGTGCATTTTTGTCATGCGTTAATTTTTTGATTGGTGGAAAGGATGTAGGAAATTTACTAGTGCATATGATTGGTCGAGTTGGAAGGGGAAATCTTTTTGGGGACTATGATTGGGTATAGACTATGATGTGTGTCATCTCCATCTCGATTCTCGGGAACTCGTCCGCGTCTCGTTATCTGGAGCATTGGAAAAATATAGGGAGGAAAAAAGGGCCTTGGTCGCGTTGCCGCGCTTGCCTCAAGAAAGGCTTTGTTGACCCAGGTGTGAGAGCGCATGGGAAATACTAACGTAGTTTTATTGCCGGGCCAACTTTTCGGCATGAAGGATTTTCTTTTGGCGAATGTATATTTTTGTGGAATAAGGATTTGCATATTTTCGTGTGTCTTCGTGTGTTGTACGTTCTTATGGCTAAAGATTTTATCATCAACTGCATTTGATGGTTGCGTGTAGATATGGTCAAGACCGACTGTGCTCTCGCGTGGGATATTTTGCGCGACGCTCGCTTCTTATCGATATATTTCGTTTCGGCTGTGGTACGCCTAATTCTAAAGAAAATATAAGGACCCGTCGAAAAATGAGAATGCCGTTATCGTGTGTATCGGTTTTCGTAGTTTTCCACGATTTCCATGTGGCATCGGGTAAGCCCGCGTTTGAATAAAATAGGGGAGGAGTTGAATAAAATAGGCGAGGAAAGTTGAATAAAATAGGAGAGGAAAAGAAGTTGGAGTTGAATAAAATAGGAGAGGAAAAAGAAATAGATAGTGCTTTTTCTCGCGACGTTACAATAGTGTACAAGAAACATGGCGGCGACCTACTGGACCACACCTTAACCTCAAACAACCCATGAGATTACGGAGTCTCATCTAACCGTTAAAGAGATATACCGTGTAACCTCAAGGTTGTTGATCTTGTAAACTGAATACAATGGACGGTGTTATTGAAATTATTAACTTGTACTTGTAATTGCGCCCAAAATGGATGTATTGATACCAGTTTTACATCGAATGGAGTGTTAGTGATACGATTGTAGAAATCCAAAACCTTCACAAATGCACACGTTGTTGTCAGCATCAACGACTAAGCCGCCTTCTGAATATCGGAACAGCACTGCTGACTTAATTTTTTGCTCCTGTTCCATGTTAGCTTCTGTTTGCGTTGATAGTAGATTGGAACGTATTGTGATACTGCGAATTTATAATAAACACTTGTCATTATATCTTGTCAATTTTTTTATCACCTTGATCAATAGAAATTGATAATTATAATGCTTTGTTATTTTGAACCTTTATTATTGATTGTTTTTCATAATAAATGAAAATTTGTTTGTGATTGCCTTATACATTGTAGGTCATGTCAATTTTTTAATCACCTTGATCGATGGAGATTGATAATTATAATAGTTTTTTATTTTGAACCTTTATTATTGATTGTTTTTCGTAATAAATGAGAATTTGTTTGTGATTACCTTAAATATTTTAGGTTATGTCGTACTTACCTCTGTATATACTCGCTGACAGTTTCGCTGGTTATGGGGCTATTCTAGTAATATCACTGTTACACTTTTCGTGTACTTTTACCCCTCGTCAAGATCGAGTGTAGAGAGTCTAGGGTTAGTGGCACGAAAGTGTAGCTACACTCGTAACGCGAACAGCGGCGCGTGACGTCATTTCCGTTAAAACGAACGCGAAAGTGTACACTCCCTAAAAAAAGTGTAGAAAGTGTAGCTAGCGCGAACAAACCTATAGTCTTTTGGTTTTTCAGGCTTACGATAAAGTTACTTTCAATTGTATTTAGGTCCATCATGCATTTTTGACATTGAATATCATAATTCGCCTACACCAGCCAATTGTACAGCTAGGTTAGGTTCCTATGAGTTAACAATCGATTTCCATCTCTCTCGCACAGCCTGCATCACTCTATCGCAGCGACACTCGTGGTCACTAGGCGAACTCGTGGTCACGTGGCCACCAGAGTTTCAAGACGTGTATGTAAGACCGTGGACTAGACACAGGAGGCCACACTCGGCCTTTCAACTCGTCCCCAAAACGGTATCCGAGATAGATGGTGCTGGGGTGCTCCGGACCACATGTACGCGAAATACGCGAAACATAGGTCCGATCATGGAGACTAGAGTACTGGAGTCCGAACGCATATGGCGGAATGGGTGAGAAAGTGACATGTAAAAGCGATGATATTTCCTAGTTTGAAATTCAGCCACGGTAGCGCTCTTGTTCCGAAGATACCGCTGTGAAGCTTCGCGTTGGTCATACAACGAAGTGAGCTCTGAGTTTTATTCCCGTTTTATACGTCTTTATTCGCGGTGTATTTCTTTCGCGTGTGTATAAAGTGTGTATAAAGTGAAAAAAGTGCTCCTGCAAAATATTGTGACTCGTTACCTCGTAACAGATAACGTCCTGGTAAGGAGAAGGCATTTTTTTACATATTTAATGACATTTGGGGTAAAATTTTGTTATTATAATTTGCCGGTTAAATAAATTGAGGTTAGGCACCATATGTGACGTTTTTTTCCACGCTCGAAGCCGGCGTAATTTCTATTGCAGTGAGGGATTAATGTGCATATTTCGAGTTGAAATATGAACAAAATTAATAAACAATACATTTTTTCAATTTCATCCATTATACTAACTTGCAGCCTTGAAATTAGACGCCAGTTGAATTTATTCAACCTGCATATTACAATAACAAAATATTACCCCGCAAGACATCTAATATTTACAATATTGAATTTCTTTATTTTTGGAGATTGCTTCATCGAGGTCGAGATGGGTAAACCGTGCGCGTATCCGGGATGCCGAACTGGGCGACGTGCCGTCAGGGCGGAACGGACGCGTGCTGGATTACGGCAGCTATCGGTTTTTAAGTTCCCGGAGTAAGTCTTTTGCTCTACATTTTTTTCTTATTTTCGACAGTAAAGCACTTAGCAGCGCTGCTCAGTATCCAGTCAACGCGGTTCCCCTGTCGAGCTAAAAATCGCATTGCAGTGCCGCCAAGTGCTTTGTTGTTGATCAATACAGCAAACTCCCGCTAACTAGTTAATGAATAACTGTCGCTGACCCTTCCGCTTGAGGGGAAAGTCTCGCTCATGCTTTTGCTCTTTAGTGGCGGAGAAGGGTCCTTCGGTTACTGTCGCACCGCACAGATCAGGATCCTGACAGTGCGAGAGTTAGCGGAAGTTCACTGTACTTATAATATCAGTGCATGTCACTGACATTTTTTTGTGGTTTGAAATTAAATATTATATTAAATTACAGAATATGCTGCAGCGATGGAGCGAGGCCATCCAACACCAGCTTGCTCCGTGTGATTTAGTGTACGAGCTTCACTTCTTTGACTCCGATGTGGTCAAAGATGATCGTACACAAATGATGGAGAAATCGTTATTATTTCTCGCAGGAGCTATTCGTTGGTTGCAGATGCATTGCCCATCGCAGTAAATAACGGGGTAAGAATAGTAATATTTTATGTTATACGGGTGTCCCACGATAGAATGTCATCCGTGAAATGCGGGGTTGGGTGTGAATTTCCGAGACGATTGATATAAGCATGTATGGGTCCCAGATCAACCCCTGAATTATTATTAATTTTTCAAGGCAGTCAATCAGGCGCGCCCGTTGAGCGGGCCTACTCTGGAGTATCAGATCTTCGATTAATATTTATTTCTCGTGTTATTCGCAGGTATTAACACAGTGTCAAGCTTCAATATCCGGAGGCCGACGTCCAACCATTTTTGGTCAAGTCACACCAATACTTTCAGGACTTCAAGCAACAAGGTCTCAAGGACATACATCAGGCAAGAAGGAGTCGGAATAATATTAATGCCCAGTGTAACAACCATTATACGACAGGTGAGGGACACCAAATTGTACAATCATGCTCTCGCCAACAAGAGGCATGAAAAACTAATACTTTTTCTCTTGAAACAGGTATCGCGACAGAAACCCCAAGTACTGCGGTCAAGAAAGATGCCATGGATCCCATTCAGAGTCCAGAGAAATTGAGAGCGCTCGAGGCTCAATATCGAACCACCGTCTCGAATAAATTTAGGCGTGAAAGGGAAAAAGTGCGTGTACACTGCTACACAGCCGAGATATTGAATGTTTGATTAATTCATGTTGAGTGGGCGTAACTTGTGCGTACTTCGGAAGGGGCTGACCATCCCCGATACGTCTCGTGTGTACACGAGGGACAGATGTACAAATTATAAACTCGAGTGTCATTCAGCCGGAGTTTAAACCAATCAATTTTCAAGATGGCACTATTTATTTGAGAGAAAAAAATGTATCATTGGAGTAAATGATAATTATACAATTTTTTTTATCAGCAAGCAAATATTGTTCGATCTTCCTTGTTTTTCCTCGATTCTTCACTCGAGAGACACATCAAGGATTTTTCGTAACTCGCCACATTTGTTTTTTTTTATCAATTGAAGATGAAGAAACGATCAACACCGAATGTTCGTTACTGGCTTTATCGCAATTAAGCCAAACACATTTATTTGAAGACTCCAACTCACCTTGACGATCCTTGCGATATATTTTTTTCTTCAATAATCAGCGTTCGCGACCTCACAGCGTGCAATTAATTTGATTCGTGCTGCTAAAATAAAAATATTAATGCATGAAAAAAACATGCAACACGAACGAGAATAATGAGGCTCAGCACAAGAAGTTCAAGCCTCGCTCGCGAAATCGGCGAAACACTTTTTGCAATGTTTAATTTCTGAACTTTGATACCCTTCATGTACACACGCAGATATTGTAGATGAATTCATTGAAAACAAAAAAGAATTCATTATAAAAATGCAGTTGATATACGCGGTTGAGCATTTCTTGTATCCAGCAAAAGTCATATGGCTAGAAAAAGTTCAACGAACCGCCAACGAGCCTCCAGCCGGTCCTGCGCTACATCAATGTATGGGCTGTTCCACACCAACGCGAAATATTTTGAAAAATATATAATTTCATGAAATACAAGTCGTGTTCATTTTTGCGAAAAACAAATCAACGAATTACAAATGATTAATTATACAACCAACCATCGTAAATGTACAATCTAATCGGGACGATGTACACATTTTTTAATCCCACAACATCTCTGCCACCTTCGTATCTGTTTTTTGAGCATTGTGAACATTTGATGGGCGTGTAAGGAACAAACAAAATATCGGTGGTCCCGAAATCAACGTTTATTATTCATTTATCGTCAGTGTTTTTGTTTTGCGAGAGTTTTCGTCTATAATTAGCAGTCCATAATTTCCGTTCAGTTTTTTTTTAAATTTCTTACGTTTAGAAGCAAAAACAAAACTGATTTTTTCATTTCGACACTTGGTTTATGAGCAATATTTATTGCGAAAAAAAAACTTTCTCGACGAGGGTGCGATCCCGGGTTCTGGCGCACGTTACTCCAGCGTGCTAACCATTGAGCTATTACTTGCATCACTAGAATAAGTAGTTTTTTAATATTTAAGCAGTTCCCCCCGGATGGAGTTTAGATTCGGTTTGGATTGTTGATTGGTTTGAGGTTTAATGTAAATTCTATATTGTTTTATTTTTGTTTGTCGTGACTTAAAAAATATTTCTCTTTGAAATCGAATAAGCGATTAGAATTTGGTTGGGTTGCATTAGGGGTAAGGTTGCGGTATGGTTATTTAATCGTTCATGTCGCCGAATAAAAATAAAACATTTGCAGTATCGATCGGCTCCAAGTCGACAAATGACTGATATATTGACATTTCATAACTATGAACAAAAGCGTATCAATATAACTCATCAATTTTACAGAAAAAATGTACGACAAACTATTTCGAATCACCGCGTTTCCCGGCGTTTCCGGTATCGCCGCAGGAGAGGCGCCGCCACGCGGTAGGTGGTGTAAGTCGTTGCTGTCATCGCTTTTTCAGACCATTTCTCCAACACTGCGTGCGGGCTCCTTTACCTCTAGTCTCCATGGGTCCGATGAAGACGGTTCACAGCTGATGTACCTTTCATTCATCTTTAAGTGTCAGACTTATAAAATTTAAGACAGAGAGTTATACGGTATTTGATTAATACGCATACAGTATAGATAAACTATAGATTTTATTATTGTGTGTAATTTTTCAGATTACAAAACGAATATGTATGACCAAACTTGAGTCTGCAGATATAATCCAATTTCTAAATCGTCAATTACGTAGATATTCACAAAAACATCTTCCTCCTTATCGTTACACAATAATTTTGATATAAGATGTAAATTATACCAAGTTATATTATAAAAATTAATTGATTATTTCAAAAATGTACATTTATATCCATCTATAGGAGCGATAACAAAAGTTTTTTTAACTCATTCTTTTTCATGTTGCCTATTTTTGATATTTTGGAGAGTATGCTGTGAATGTTAAGAGATGATTACAGTGTAACGAGTTGAAAAATAGTTGATTTTCGCTATTTATTTTTCGATGGCTAAAATACGCTAATCAGTCTGATTATTTAAGTCAAATCAAAGCCCTCATGAAGAACAAAAAATAAATTTTAAAACGTTTATTTGTATTTCTTTTATATTTTTTCAATGGTTGAAAATGTCTTGGATAAAAAGGTGTTCTCATGGTGTACACGGTTGTGGCCGTAAATATGATCTGAAACAAAATTTGTAAAAAGATTATTAATCAGAATTAATGCCGCTATCTTGCATTGGAGTTTTTTTTAAATCGAAATTGACAAGATGTCGGCGTTTTGAAAAAAAAAGTATCGAATTTAGCTTATTTTGTGGAGATTGCAGTTGAGTGCTCGCTTCCACTCAGAAAGCCTGTTATTGCACTATGAAATCCAATAAATTTTTCAACTATACACATAGAGATAGTTTCTTAACCAAAAACTTCAACATCAATTTATCTCCAAAATATTTTTACCTCAGGAGTACGAAAGACCGCATGCTGCCGTAATCCCAATGCGCACCGCCGAGTTCGGTGTTCGTACTAACCAGTCTTGCAACCCGGTACTCCGCACACGTTCACCATATTGCACACTGAAGTTCAATTACAAGAATGAAATACTGATGATAGTTTTTAATGATCAAATACCGTATATTATTCGTAAGATTTATAATGAAAAAAAAAACTAATTTCTATCCAGACTCTCAGTGAACAAAGAAATTTATTTTGTCGTGAATTATTGAATAAGTTACTCTACGCGCGACAAAGTTTTCAGCCGGAATATTTAGTATACTTAAACAAAATACTCACCTGTTCTCGCTTTTAAAAGAGTTTGTCTTCAAATGGTCATGGGGAAATTACCGAGCCTTGATTGCTCGAAGTTTTGACGTTTGCTGTCACGCTCGGTTTGTCGTGAGGTTAGAAAATCATCCGATCACTTTCACCTTGTCGAACAATATATTACTATACATAGGGCCCACTGCACCCCAGCGCCGTCTATGTTGGAGTCATTTTCGGGGACGCTTTTTTCAGTGGCTTTGCACAGGAGTTTGGTCTCCCGGTATCTAGTCCACGGTCTTACATACAGGTCTTGCAACGAAGCTAAATTTTCTGTGGTGGGGGTAGGCACGCTTATCGGCTTCACTTTTCGATTCACTAGGCGCCGCTACTAGCAAGGGGAAGTAGTTCCCCCCTTACCTCTTACCGGCGAATGGGCCCAAGGTGTTTACGTATGTTTTTGCGGCGCGATTCTCGAAATAACCTTTATTTGCGACCATATACCAGAAGGTTCTACGCAATTTACCGTGATACATTTTTATCGTGTTTTTACGCATAAGTGTGAATTTTTTTGGTAGTGGTTGAGAAAAAAATGCGAAATGGCTAAGGGTTGCGAGGTTCGCAATTGTAAAACGGGGTACAAAAATTGTAAGCAGAAATGCTCCGTGTTTCGCGTGCCCAGAAATGTCGAACGATACAAAAAATGGCTCGATGCTATTCCGGGACTGAAAGAGTCTCAGTACGTTTGCGAAAAATATGTCGAAGAACGATGTATTGTTAGACATTGGAGAAAAAAGGATGTAAATGGTCGTAATATGTGCTGGTATGAATTAATGTATTCAAAAAGTTTTCAGTTTTTTTTAGATGAAAGTAGTCATCTTTTTTTTAATCAACACATTTTTTTATTGCTTTCGTATATTATGCAGTTTAGACGACAGTACGGTAAATCAAGTTCGGGAAAACGGCGCATGCGTTGCGTTCAGGAGGGAAAAGGACACAAGAGCTATTTCTCTCTATGTCGCACCACTACTTCCCCTTGCCGTCACGCACCCAGCGGCAGAAATCGGAATAAAAAACAGAACCGCTAAGGGTGCCTACCCCCACTACCGCCGTTGTCAGACCTGTATGAAAGACCGTGATCTAGTCTCCATGGGGAGCACGGTCATATTTACAGGTCTGGGCCACGGTCTTACATACAGGTCTTGAAACTCGCTCAAAATTTCAGTGGTGAGGGATGGCCTCTTATTCAATTACCGACTGTTTCAACTCGTGACCACGAGGATCGCTGCTATAGAGTGATGCAGGCTGTGTGAGAGTGACGGCAATAGATTCCAAAAGTAAACAAAACCCAAACATAACCGCTGAATCCCGCCACCACATGCGACTTGCGCTGCTTGTATATTCTCATGGTGTAGTTTTGTTTAAATAAAAAAACGGTGATATTGAGAAATTACTAAGTGGTGTATTGTGCCAACGTGCAAAACAGGCTTTCGGAGTGATGAATCAAAACTTTCAGTGTTTCGGGTGCCGAGAGACTTGGCGCAATTGAAAAAATGGGAGGCCGCGATACCGGGCATTGCGAAATTAAAGCCGAGACACGTTGTATGCGAAAATCATTTCGAACCGAAATATATTCATCGAGTGTGTTAAAACCTGTGCAAACAGATTTAAAAACGGTATAAGTCCTGTACGTTGTGTGATAGAGCTGTGAGATTAATTAGACTCGGGTTGCAGTTTTTCTCTGTCGCAGCTAGTGACAATGAAGACTCGGGGTGGTGTGATTCATGCTAATTTGCATTTTTCCGACTTATTCGTCACGTTGAAGGATCGTTTGCGAAATACTCTTTCAGCAAAAATGTTTTCGATTTGACTGTCAACGAAGTCTTTGAGACTTACGAATTTAGCTTTCCGTGTGCAGAACATGCTTCCAAGGTTTTATCGTATGCTATTGTGTACTACGTTCGACTGAGAATGCGGCAACATACTCATCAGAAAAATGAACAGTTCGATAAAAAATATGCCCAACAAAATAAAATCGAAAATGGACACAACATTAACATTATTCTCAGAAAGAGCACGAAATTGACTAACTGTACTCTGCAAAAACACCAATTCCTTCACTTCTGTTGCAAAACACTTGCAAAATAAAATTGTTTGCTCATAGCGTAATCAATCTTTGTTCACACCTATAATGTACGATAAATCCAGGACGCACGAAAAAAAAAATCTATTTTTTTAAGGACAATAAAACCTGCAATTGATGACCGGTGCGATGGTCTAGTGGTTAGCGTGCTCGCCACTAAACCAGCGGACCGGGAGGTCCCGGGTTCGAATCCCAGTCGCGTACATTTCGTCGTGAAATGTTTTTCTTAGGCATTTCGCGGCGAAATAAGACTAGTTCCACGACTGGGGGGCGAACTCGATGACCGGCTGTATTGGTATAGGTTTTCCGCAATTTCCCTATACCCATGACAGAAATGTCATGATGAATATAATACAGAGGGGGAAGTCGGCTGCGGCCGTAAGAGGGCGGGGGGAACAAGGAGAAAGATGGAGAAAAAAGGAGTAAACAGTAGAGGAAAGAAACGGGCACAATGAAGGGAAAGAATAGGTAACAAACGCGAAAAGCGTGTACCTAAGGAAAAAAACCAAAAAACCAAAAAACCTGCAATTGATGGAATGATTTAAATTATTTATATCGCGTTGGAGCCGGGAAACTGAAACAAAAATGAAAAATTATTGGGATCATTACAATAAATACTTTCCAGGCTGGAAAACATAAAACAAAGTCAGTGAATTATTTTCATTTATCCTACTTGAGAGTCCTTCGCTTAAAGGTCAGAAAAGAGGTATTTTTTTTTATTTACCAACGCATACCGTTTCGGAAACTGCAAAGTAGAGATTATTGAAAATGTTTCTTGGGACATGCATTAAGGCAGTCCTCTAGTTTCTCGGCTCGAAAAAATCGATTTTTTTTCATAAATCACATCTACAACATGTGTAGAAAATGTGTGCCAAAGGATTTTTCGATATTCGAAATGGTTCACAAGTTTCGGCCCTGGAACGGAGCAGGTATGAGCTTCTCGGAGAGGCTGAGCAATTCAAACACAATAAACCGCCTCTTTCTGAAGCAGTTCGAAAAGTTATAAAGCCAATTTATGAGGATTTATCCAAAGAAGAATTGTTAAGCAGATGCCTGGGAGCGGAAACTCAAAATAATAACAAGTCGCTCAATTCGCTAATCTGGACTTTTGCTCCGAAGCACCTCCATTCTGGGCCAAAAGTGGTTGAAATCGCCACGTTTCTCGCTGTCATAATCTTCAATGAAGGATTCAAATCTATCCTGAAATCTATCCTGAAAATCGGCCCACAAGCTAAAGGATATGTTCAACAGCGTGATAGCTCTCAGATCGACCGTTCAGAAAAGCGCACGAGTGATGTTGTAAAACAGGCCCGAATCGCGAAAAGAGAAGACGGAGCAGCTCTGCGTGACTTCCAAGAAGAAGAGGAAGGCCTATTGTATGGTCCAGGCATAGCAGATTGACGGTGAGATGAAATTTTTAGTATAAATCACATGCGCAAACTTTCAAATGCGTTTTTCTCGAAACACCATTTTTCGAAACGGTGACCACGATATTTCAGAAACTACTGCACCGATCTTGTTCAAATTTATACAGCATCTTTAATATGTTATAAGCCAGCGATTGAACTAGGATCATCATGATTGCTTCGATAGTTTTTTTTTGTACGAGCGAAAAACTTAAGAAAAAATGAGTGAAAAATAGAATGTAATTTTTAAAAGTGTATAAAAAAAGTCAATTTTTGTAATTTAGAATTCACTCTAGTTCAATCGCTAGTCTTGAATATGAAGATTAAAATGCCGTTTGGTTGTTTGATTTCAGATAAGCAGAACAGCCGCAATCTTGGTCACCGTCAAGCACCTCTTTTACTTGATGTCTTCCTGTCGGCCACTATAACCTTTATTCTATTATATATTTTGACTTCAAAAAATTTGTAAAGCTTATTTAAATGTTAATAGAGATTATGCAAAAATAATGAGATTGATTATTTCGATGCTTTGCCCGTAAAAAATTATTGAAAAAGCCGTTAAAAAACAGCCGAGAAACTAGAGCACCGCGTTAACATTTTTCGAAGGGAAAATAAAGGATTGAAAAAGAAGCACTGTTTTTTAAGTATTTGTTTCATTTTCAAGAAATACATCCTGCAAGTGTTTCGGTCTGGAATAGTTTCCACTTATTTTGCAGTCAATTAAAACAACGCGTAAAGCCAATTTTTTTTGAGAAAACCTAAAACATGTAAAAAAAAACCGAGCGCACAGGGATCGTACTCCTGAAAGCAGCATTACGCAGCTTGCAGCGAACCCCACGACCAACATGAGCTCACATTGACACCTATATAAAAAAACATTCATATTCATTGTACCCACTTGGATAACTATAGTCTTTTGGTTTTTTTTTAGGTTTACGATAAAGTTACTTTCAATTGTATTTAGGTCCATCATGCATTTTTGACATTGAATATCATAATTTTTTATTTTACATCATAATTTGCCTACATCAGCCAATTGTACAGCTAGGTTAGGTTCCTATAAGTCAACAATCTAGTTCCATCTCTCTCGCACAGCCTGCATCACTCGATCGCAGCGACACTCGTGGTCACTAGGTGAAATGGCCGGTGCTTCAATAAGAGGACATACGCCAACCACCAGAGTTTCCAGACCCAGATAGACAAGCGTACGATTCCCCTAGGGCACTCCACGGCGTGACGTCACCGTACCATTACCGTGCTGTCACGGCGTACTATCTCACGGCGTAATGTTACGGTAATGTTACGCCGTGCGATTCGAGCGAATCGTACACGAGCAGTACGGCGTAATGTTACCGTACCAATACGGTACTATTACGCCGTACGATTCGAGTGAATCGTACATGACCGGTATGGCGTATTACATATTTATAAAAAATACGCGTGTGCAAGAGGAAGTGTTTTTATAAGAATAATATTCTTTCATATAATTCCTTGAGAAAATATATAAATATGCCATCTGTAACAGTTATTAAATAGGCACGGGAGGATAGCTTATTCCATCATCTTCCACCGGTCTCTAGAAAGCGCGCCAAACTCGCCGGCGTCAACACCACTTCGCTTTAGTTTGCACCGAAGCCGCATTAGTGAAAAATCGTTACGCCGGACGAGATGGGAAATAAAAAGTATAATTGTGCGAAAAATATCAATTTTTGTCGCTTAACGAGAGCCATAATTAAAGTGAGAAAGTGTTCGATCGTGCGCTACCAGACGTGTGAAAAGGAAAACTTCAAGACATCCGAGGAATCTGCGAGATGCGACGGGAAGCGTTGCACCAAGTGCCATTTTGGATAAAGATAAACTTTTTTGACAGGGTAAGTTTTTCTTTTACACAATTCTTTCCGCTTTGACTCTCCCTTTTCTTCTTACCTCTTTTTTTCTCAAGGTAAATGAAGAAAATTATTTATTTCATGAAGAAATAAGTCTCCGCCGTTTAATAAAAATCGAAAACTAGGCATTTATTGTGAAAGAACGGTAGTTACGGTTTTATTGGAAGTAGTCGACTGTACGTCGAAATCTTTATGTTTATTCGAAGTATTTGAATAAAACAACAATAAATCGTTTGGCTCAAATTTTCCTTCGATAATGTTTCCAATTCCGCGTCGCGGTACACTCTCGGTCTTCCGCTGCTCCCTCGTCTCGTACTTTTCAAGAACGAAAATTTCGAACGCGTTTTGCTCGAAATGTGTTTTTTTGCGACGTGGAATGTAACTCAAAAAGTAATGAACCAATCAACTTGAAATTTTATACAGATATTCTTTAATTCCGTGGCCTTTGCACCAACCTGAAATAGTGTAAAAATTGTTATAAATATTCTTTTTAACGATTCGTTTGTAAAAAAGAAAAGTATTTTGTTTCTTATCCTCAAATATTCAATTTTTTTTTATTTTTCGCTAAATTAATATTATACTTTCAACTTTGATTAAGTTTTCACTGTTAATATCATTATAATTATTATTAGTATTAGGAGATATAAACAATTGAGGAGGTCATATTTTTCAGGTCCATTTTTTGTCGCAAATGCGCGGTGACCTTGGATATATACTGATAAACACTAAGCGCAACAATTAACGGATCACTATTTTTTCGACGAAAAATAGCCCTTTTTCAAACCGCTGTAACTCGGTGAAAAATGGTCGGAGAAAAAATGAAAAAAAAGCATTTTGTAGTGTAAACCTTCGACTTTGATAATCTGATTATAAATAATTTTTTTCGTTTCGTTTAAATAAAGAAATTCGTTGTTAAACAAAACAAAACAAAAAATCAAAAAATTTGCTCGAGTTTGACAAGGTACACGGGGAACAGAATTTTTTTTTCGAAAATCTGTTTCGACCATTCGAAAGCTTGTATCCTTCCCAATAATTTGTTTTTTTTTTTCAATTTATGTGCAATTTTTTTTAGCCAAGGTATCGCAGCTTTACGAATAGATGCATTTTTCAACTTTGACCGGTCATAACTCTGGTCCAAATCATCGCACAGCATCCAAACCGGCATCGTTGGAAAGCTTGGATTTCCCCCTACAAAACTGTTTATTTTTCGTATTTTTCAGAAGCCGTTTTCAACATTGTAAAACTGATTGTTTAAAAGTGTGTAAAATGCCCATTTTTACACTTTTTTGTTTATCATGTTATAACATTACAACAAATGCAGAGGCACCAAAGGTTTTGCGTTTTTTTTAGTTCAGGGTATGTAGAAATACTCCACCAAATAGCAGATCGCTGCCTTTATTCTTTATTCGGGTTGCAACCCCGTTCTTTTGGAGAAAATCGAGATCCGTCAATTTTCACGAAAATCGAGGTTTCTCAGGTATCAGCGCGGGGTGAAATTTCTCGAAAAAAAAAATCAGAAAATTACGAAATTTGGTATTCAAGGGTGTTCGAGGTTGCTGATTGCGAATCTGGGATAAAAAATGGAAAAATTCAAAATGGCGGATCAAATGCAAAAATTTTTGCAATCGAGCGAAGCTCGATGTTTGGGGGTTTTCGAGGTCATTCATTACGAATCTGAGGTTTAAATTAAGGATCGCAAATTCGAATTGAATCAAACTTTGCATTTCGGTTCGCCATATTGGACCCGTCGTTTTTTTTTTATTTCTTCGACCTGAGATTCGTAATTAACGATCCCTCAAAACCCGCAGATTACCGAGTTCCATGCGATTCAGATCCATCAGAAAAATTGTAAAAGTACCGCCGGCATTCGCGTTATCCAAAGCGTACCACGAGGAGGTTGCACGGTCGGATTTACGCTTCAGGAGGAGGGGGGGGGGGGGGGGGGGGGGGCATTGGAGAGATAAGAATTCTGATCCGGTCAGTTCGAAGTGAGTTTTTATCTCTGAAGTGAGTTTGTCATCCCAGATTCGCAATCAGCAACGTCGAAAACCCTTGAATACCAAATTTCGTAATTTTCTGATTTTTTTTTCGAAAAATTTCACCCCGCGCTAATGCCTGAGAAACCTCGATTTTCGTGAAAATTGACGGATCTCGATTTTCTCCAAAAGAACGGGGTTGCAACCCGAATAAAGAATAAAGGCAGCGATCTGCTATTTGGTGGAGTATTTCTACATACCCTGAACTAAAAAAAAACGCAAAAACCTTTGGTGCCTCTGCATTTGTTGTAATGTTATAACATGATAAACAAAAAAGTGTAAAAATGGGCATTTTACACACTTTTAAACAATCAGTTTTACAATGTTGAAAACGGCTTCTGAAAAATACGAAAAATAAACAGTTTTGTAGGGGGAAATCCAAGCTTTCCAACGATGCCGGTTTGGAGGATGTGTGATGATTTGGACCAGAGTTATGACAGGTCAAGGTTGAAAAATGGATTTTTACGTAAAGCTGCGATAACTTGGCTAAAAAAAATCGCACAGAAATTGAAAAAAAACCAAATTGTTGGGAAAGATACAAGCTTTCGAATGGTTGAAACAGATTTTCGAAAAAAAAAATTTCTGTTCCCCGTGTACCTTGTCAAACTCGAGCAAATTTTTTGATTTTATGTTTTGTTTTGTTTAACAACGAATTTCTTTATTTAAACGAAACGAAAAAAATTATTTATAATCAGATTATCAAAGTCGAAGGTTTACACTACAAAATGCTTTTTTTCATTTTTTCTCCGACCATTTTTCACTGAGTTACAGTGGTTTGAAAAAGAGCTATTTTCGTCGAAAAAATAGTGATCCCTTAATTGTTGCGCTTAGTGTATATTTTTTTTGTAGATAATGTGTATTTTTTCTAGACGATCCCGCAATCTACTTTTTGGCCGAGGTAATTGAGAAATGGAGAACGAGGAACGAGAAATTGGAGAACGAGGTGCCCTGAGAGGAGGAGTTCGTGGACAAATTGGAGTCGTGCGACTTGGATTTTACCGATTTTAATTCGGACGACGATGTGGACGTGCTAGGCCCCGTGAACGTGGCGAACGGAGTGCCACCACTGCTAAGTTAGCAGTGCAGCCAGATCGCGCGCAAAAGTTACCCCCTCTCTAGTCCCTTGCGCGCCCAACACACAATCATAGTAGCGCGTGTCCGTGAGCGAGCGACGCTCGGACGTCTTCGGAAAGAGCCGAGCGCCATCGAAGTTTCCCGACCGCGCCTTCGGCAGCTACACCAATCCATGGACGCTGAGCACGTTCATGTGCGGCCAAGTCGAAACGAAGGCTTCGAGGGAAAAAGAAATCTGAGCACGACTCGCGCGTGACGTCACCCGACGGCACGAGCAAGGCTTTTAGATGATTTCAATGCTTATTTAGCTCTTGATTCTCTGCGTTATTAATTTATATAAAAAAATGTATAGCACACTCTGATCGCTTATTTTTTTAGTTTATACGTTAATTCAAATATAATAATAAATCTAAATTACAACTTATTTATCATCTAAAATATTGTTTACGCTTTACTCACACCCGTCCTTATGCCAAATAAATTATAATTCATAAAAGTAAGCGGAAATATATTTATATTCGTATTATTATCTTACTTCTCATAGCTCTCATATGAAAACTCTCATATGAAAAACACAAAAAAAATCTTCAAAAACGTTAGATTTCAACGAACCGAGAACATGCGTATTCACATTTTCAATCATGATGAATTTTTAAGAACAATATCATGACAAACACATCTAAACCAAAACAATATACATCACCTAAATTATCAAAACATAAATCAAATAACACAAAATCACAGCATCTTATACTCAACTCTTACTAATAGGCAACATGACACAAATAATAATCTTTCCACTGATCCTCTGAATAATATAAATTCGACAATCACATTAAATAAAACGAAAGAATGGCTTATAAATCTCTCCAACATTGATATTCCGCTACACATTTCCACATTCTTGTCTCTAGGTGAAAAGTTTTGTTTTCCTTACCTCAAACTCTCAAACATAAAAGCTCATATCCACAAATTAATCTCCGAACTTGAGTCCAAATTAGATTTTTTACTCGACAAACCTAGACAAATCGAAATTAGAACTAGATTCACTAAAATCTTAAACAAAATAAATATTCCAACATCATTTTCCAACACTAATCAAATTATAAAACACACGTCCTCATTCTTAAAAAACAACCCTCAACTTTTAGTTACACGAGCTGACAAAGGAAATTCAACAGTCAGTCTTAACAAATCAGATTACATTACAAAAACTCATCATTTACTCGCTGATTCCTCAACTTACAAATCAACAAATAGAAATCCCATCAACACTCTACAAAAAGGCATTAACAATATTCTCTCCAGATGGAAAACCCTAAAAATCATTGATGAAACAAAATACAAATACTTAAAGGCTGAAAATTGCAACCTATCTCGTCTCTATCGTCTGCCAAAAGTTCATAAAATTAATTATCCACAAGTCCAATAGTATCATCAATAAATAGTCCAACACATAAACTAGCTGAATTTATACAATCTAAACTTTCTAAATTAATCAATACGACTAATTCACACGTCAAAGATAGTTTCCACCTAAAACATTCACTTTCTAACATCTCAATTCCACGCAGCTACAAATTGGTCTCGTTTTATGTTGTTTCTCTCTATACCAACATCCCATTACAACTTGTTATTCAAAGCCTTCAAAAAAGATCAAATCTATTTTCAAAAACATTTCCTTCAAACGAAATAATTAAAGCCATAGAATACATCATGTTCTCAACTTTTTTTACATTTCAAAATAAAATTTACCAACAAATCTCAGGGTTACCAATGGGCTCACCTCTGGCTCCAATACTATCTTACATCGTCATGATTGAACTTGAAACAAATTGTCTGGAAAAATTAAAATTTTCGTTACCACTATATAAAAGATATGTTGATGATATTATTATTGCTCTACCACCAGACAAAATTGAATCCACCAAAAAGATTTTTAACTCATATAACTCAATATTACAATGTACATCAGAAAATGAAGTAGATAAAAAGACCCGCTTCTTGATATACTTTTAATCCATAAACAAAATTCAATTATCACAAATTGGTATAGGAAACCAACCTGTTAGACAGATTCATAAATTTTTTTTCACACCACCCACTTTCCCAAAAAAGCCATAATTTACATGCTAGTTGACAGAGCAATAAAATTATCTTATCCTTCATTTCACAAAGAAAACCTCAAACTTATTAGTAACACGATGACACAAAATTGCTATCCGATCTCTTTCACAGAAAAAATAATAAAACATCGGCTTTCCACAATCAACGATCAAAAAAAGAATAACAACAATTTTGATTCTTCCAGACGAATAAATGTTCCTTACACAAAAAACATCCATCATTAACCAATTCGTCTTTTCCAACAATACAACATAACATTAGTCACAAACAATAAACACAACATTTCATCGATCACTGGCTCCACCAAAGACAAAATAAATAACAACCAAAAATCCAACATAGTTTACAAAATCCATTGTAAGGATTGCAATGCCACATACATTGGCCAAACCAAAAGATACTTTGAAACCAGAAAAAAGAACATAAAAATAGCCTAAAAAGTACTACCACAATACACCCAGCCTTAGCACAACATGCAATAGAACAAAAACATGACTTTCAATTCGAGAATGTAAAAATTTTAAACAATGAAAATTGGCTATAAGAAGACTAATCCTAGAAATGATCCAAATTAAGGCACACTCCGATGCCAGAAATTTGAGAACTGACATATAAAAACTAAGCTCGATCTATAACTCTATTATATAACTATTGAAATAATTTACAATACTTTAGTTGACATAACAATTTTAAAATTATTGACACTATAATTTAATTTTAAATACTCTTGACATGACGCACCAATTTTATTTCTCTTGACACGTCACTGCCTAAAGGATCTTTCTCCCCCGATTTGCAAAATAAAGACTCTAATAAGCTTCACGAAATTAAGACACCACTCAGTTTCTCACGAACTCTCCGTGATCACACAACTCAATATGTAACTGAGAAATGTAAATTTCGAGTTTTTGTTTATTTTTGAAGAAAATTTTGAAAATCTTAAACTCAATAGGTAATCATCACAGTCATTTGATACTTTATTAAAATTTCGTTTAAATCAATCATGTACACGAAATTTTCACAAATAAAACACAAAACTTTCTTATAATTATTAATCCCTTTCAGATGATAAAAATCGCTGAAAAACGATAAATTCTTCCATCTATTGAGTATACTCCAGCAAGACAGTATTTACTTCCATAAATACTGTCTTTTGAAATAACCTTCCAAATATAAGCAAAAGCCAGAAACATCAACAACATCGAGGTTAGTCGTTACTCATATTTCATTTCTTTATAACTCCATAGTATAATAAACCACACTCGCACACGTCACTCATTTCAAACACCGATGAATAAGAAGAATTAACGCAATACAAGAACTTATGCATATCGAATCAATATAGTTATAACCAAAACAGAATTAACATAACAGTTATATAAAACGACACAACAATTTTATAACACAATCATAACATAAAACATTCGTGTATTTAATTCCTTCAAACTTGATTTGTAGAATTTGTGTATCAAAATTTATAGAGAAAAATATAATTTCTGAAGAGGACCCGAACCAAAGGGTCGAAACGTAAGAAAGCATAATTTATTTCCATCGCTGACATTGGAAAACCTCTATTGGCCGGACTGAAGCCGAATCTTCAACTAGCAACTTGTCATCAACACGGCCGCACACATATTTGACTCATTAATTCTCATACTTTCATCAAGCGATAAAGCATTATCCCCAAAAACAAGCCAATCATCCATCCGGCCGCGGATCGTCAGTACCAGAAAGTGCACATATTCTACAAGAAATGAGATGGTCTCGTTGGTAGCGTTCCTGGCTTCGGTCCGCAGGGGCGCGGGATCGTTCCCCGCGCTTGGTGCTTTTTTAAATTATTATTACTATTAATTCTTATTTGATTATTTTTATTAGTTATCATTATTATTTTAATCAGTTATCTCATAGTGTCGAAAAATTTATCGCGCACTCCGACCGCTTATTTTATTAGATTGTACGTTAATGTAAATGTAATAATAAATCTAAATGACAGCTTATTTATCTTCTCAAAAATTGTTTACGCTTTACTCACTCCCGTCCCTACGCCAAATAGATTGTAATTCATAAAAGTAAGCGGAAATATATTTATATTCGTATTATTATGTTCATTGTCAAACTTTCATCAAGCGATAAAGCATCATCCTCAAAAACAAGTCAATCATCTATCCGGCCGGGAATCGTAAGTGCCAGAAAGTGCAATTTTAACACAAGCGTGAGATGGTCCCGTTCCGCGGGATCGCGCGGGATCGTTCGCCGCGCTTAGTAGTAGATACATACATACATAGGGAGCCGGCGCTAGTGACGTCACAGGTGTTGTGTAGTGGGTATCCCGCGGTGGCGCGTGGTGAGGGTGTCTGGCGGTCGCGGTTGCGTCGCTGTGGCACGTATGGGGAATTAGTGGTGGTGGGAGTCAGCGGTTTGGAGGGATGGGGGGGATTGGGCCCTTTTTCGGGAGCTCGTGGTTAAGTGGGGGTGGTTTCGAGCTGCTTTTCCGAATAGACGGAGTGGTGGTGTCTTCTGCATATATCGAGGACCTGTTTACCGCTAGAGCAAGCGGGTGGGGGGGTTCCGCCGCGCGGATCGTATGGGGGAGGAAGGTCTTACACCGTGGGGATAGGGAGCCTCGGGTAAAGAAAAAACGCGATGATTTACATGAATACATGTATCGAAGTTTTTATTCAACATTTTGTCCGTTCATACATACTGTGTGTGTGTGTGTGTGTGTGTGTGTGTGTGTGTGTGTGTGTGTGTGTGTGTGTGTGTGTGTGTGTGTGTGTGTGTGTGTGTGTGTGTGTGTGTGTGTGTGTGTGTGTGTGTGTGTGTGTGTGTGTGTGTGTGTGTGTGTGTGTGTGTGTGTGTGTGTGTGTGTGTGTGTGTGTGTGTGTGTGTGTGTGTGTGTGTGTGTGTGTGTGTGTGTGTGTGTGTGTGTGTGTGTGTGTGTGTGTGTGTGTGTGTGTGTGTGTGTGTGTGTGTGTGTGTGTGTGTGTGTGTGTGTGTGTGTGTGTGTGTGTGTGTGTGTGTGTGTGTGTGTGTGTGTGTGTGTGTGTGTGTGTGTGTGTGTGTGTGTGTGTGTGTGTGTGTGTGTGTGTGTGTGTGTGTGTGTGTGTGTGTGTGTGTGTGTGTGTGTGTGTGTGTGTGTGTGTGTGTGTGTGTGTGTGTGTGTGTGTGTGTGTGTGTGTGTGTGTGTGTGTGTGTGTGTGTGTGTGTGTGTGTGTGTGTGTGTGTGTGTGTGTGTGTGTGTGTGTGTGTGTGTGTGTGTGTGTGTGTGTGTGTGTGTGTGTGTGTGTGTGTGTGTGTGTGTGTGTGTGTGTGTGTGTGTGTGTGTGTGTGTGTGTGTGTGTGTGTGTGTGTGTGTGTGTGTGTGTGTGTGTGTGTGTGTGTGTGTGTGTGTGTGTGTGTGTGTGTGTGTGTGTGTGTGTGTGTGTGTGTGTGTGTGTGTGTGTGTGTGTGTGTGTGTGTGTGTGTGTGTGTGTGTGTGTGTGTGTGTGTGTGTGTGTGTGTGTGTGTGTGTGTGTGTGTGTGTGTGTGTGTGTGTGTGTGTGTGTGCACATGCAGATGTGAAAGTCGGCGTCTATCACACCTACTTGAAAAATAAACGAAGAAGAAATGTGAAATAAAGTCCTCACCCATAAAACTTATTTTATGCAGCTGTAGTAACAAAGAGGCGCGCTCTTTCAAAATGTCACTACATCCGGGTTTTGTTTCCATTTCCACAGGTAACACCGAGGTATGATATATGCAAAATATGCGAGATATATGCAAAGTACTCAATAATGCGTGGATGCCGCCGCACGATTTTTTGTGTAAAAACCCCCGATCTTTCACACTTATACTCCCTTTTAACTGGTTCATTTCGTTTCCATGCCTTCCCACTATTCTTATAGTATTACAATATAAGAACACTATAGTGTGGAACTATAGTGCACTTCTAAGATAGAGGAAAAGTATGGGAAAAAGATTCCCGAATGCAAAGTACATCTACCACCGCAGGCTTCACACTACGAATCGAGCAGTCAGTTTTGCCGACATCACCTCTTGGACCTTCCGTTATCAACTTACGTGAAAATGGCTGAGAAAATTCCACAATTTGAATAAAATCTGCGCGATCAAGCCGCACTTATAAATTCCGTGGAAGAGTATCTAGTATGGGAGCAACAATGTGATCAGTGTATGGAGTCGTTGGAAACGAAAAGCCGAATTAATCGACCACGATTATCACTCGGAAATCCGCAATCGTTGGTAGCAGGAATCGCTCTCTTAGAAGGTTTGAAGAATATTCTACGCAGACGATTTTACATGCGGGTGCGGGAACAGTGGTCGTGGTTTGATCTGGCGAGAGATTGATACGGCGTTCGAAAATCGTGCCCTGACTGGCTGCGTCGTCAATAACAACCATATTGAACCTCGTCATATTCTCGAAGACGCATGTGATATGATGCTTTAACATGTGCAAAACATTACCAGCAAACAATTAAGTTTAAAAGTGAATACAGTTTTCAATGGTGAATTTGAGGCAGGTGACAAACGCGCAAATAAAAGTATCAACACGAAAAACTTTGAACTTTTTACCACTTGCAATTTACGTGGGTGGTATACACAACGAGTTGTCGAACCTACTCTGGTATCTCTCGAATATTTTCAAAATCGTGATAGCGGATGGAGATTGTCGCGGATACTGGACATAACGTTAAATATCAACAAATAAAATCCAATGCATGCCGGATGTCAAAGTGTTTTGTCGCGGGGAATAATCCTGAAGGAAGCGGTGGAAAATGTAAAGTCAAAGGATAACGCATGTTTCGCGTGGGCAATGGTGGCTGCTCTTTACCCAGTGTAAACAAACGTGCATCGAGTAACTTCATATCCACACTATTCAACTGCACTGCAGCTTCAGGGAATTGCTTCTCCAATGACTCTCAATCAAATAACGAAATTTGAATCGCAAACTAATGTTTCGTTTAATGTATTTACAATGAAAAAGAAAGGCATCGTCCCAATTCGAATATGCGCCCAAAAACTGGTTAATCACTTCAATTTATTGTACGTGGAGGATTCGTCGGACCACAGCGTGGGACACTTTGTACGGATAAAACATTTATCCCGGCTCGGACAACGGCGGAAACGGACAAATGGCTAGCGTACGAAAACTTTCAACGAAAAGAGCGACTTCCATTTGTGATTTATGCGGATCTCGAGTGCGTTTTGGCAAATGTTGACAACAAAATTATACAGCAACAGCACGAAGTGTTTAGCGTAGCGTACAACGTGCATTGCTCGTATGACCATTCGTTATCGGGATTCTCCTCACTGCGCGATGCCAATAGCATCCCATGGTTTGTTGAGAACCTTAAAAATTTAGCTCTGCGCATCAACGATATCCTATCGGATACTGTGGTACCGATAGGATAGAATTCCCGTGGTACTTCTAACTCCGGATGAGCGGGCAAAATTTCGAAGCGCTGCTCAGTGCTATATATGTCAAAAACCATTTGCCGAAGACGACATACGTGTGCGTGATCTTTGCTTTTTGACCGGACGTTATAAAGGTCCCGCCCATTCTAACTGCAATTTCGATTACCAGCGGTATTTTTTCATTCCCGTATTTTTTCATAATTTGTCCGGCTATGGTGCACAGCTCATCATCGAGGAACTAGCCACAGCATTCGAGGGGAAAACCACTATGCTACCCATAACTAAAGGGGAATACATTTCTTTTACAAAAACACTTCGAACGGCAGACAAGTCACATTCGATGCAATTACGCTTCGTCGATGCATGCAAATTTCTCAATGCAAGTCTGGATGAAGTGGCCTCATTTTTGACAATGGACAAACTAAAAATTTTACGTTCGCAAATTCGTGAAATAACGAGCGATAGTTTCATCCTATTAACTTGAAAGGGCGTCTTCCCCAATAAATATATCGATAGTGTAAACAGATTGAAAGACTATCACCTATCACCACGAGACGCATTCTACAGTACTTTGACTGGTGACATTGTAAGTGAGAACGAATACGCTCACGCCAAGAATATATGGGAACGGTTTTCTATTCAAACGTTAGGTGAATATAGTGACTTGTATTTGGAGACCGAAGTTTTTTTTGCTGGCTGACGTTTTTGAGAACTTTCGCATATGGATAGCAGTACAGGCTCGACCCCGCTTATTACTATACTCTCCCCGGCTATACATGGGATGCAATGTTGAAACATACACGCGTTAACTTCGAATTGTTCACCGACATTGACGAGGTATTATTTGTTGAACGGGGTATACGCGGTGGCCTGAGTCGGTGGTCAAACAGGTATGCGCGCGCCAATAACAAATAGATGGAATCATTCGATCCATCATGGTCGTCATCATACTTGATGTATTTCGATGTGAATAATTAGTATGGATGGGCAATGTGTCAGCCATTGCCCTATGCTGATTTTTGATGGGTCGATGAGTTGTCGACATTCGATTTATTATCTATCGCGCTAGATTCACAGACCGGTTACATTTTTGACGTCGACTTAGAGTACCCGGAATGTCTACACGATGCACACACGGACTTACCGTTTTGTTCAACACATGTTAAACTACCTGGTGGACAATACGAAAAACTCCTTGCAACCGTGCACACCAAGGAACGGTATGTTATTTATTATCAAAAACTGCAGCAGTGTGTACGGCACGGTCTCAAAATCACAAAAATTCATAGAATACTCGAATTCTCCCAATCACCCTGGCTACGAACATATATCGAGCTGAACGCGCAGTTCCAAACACAAGCAAAGAATAATTTTGAAAACAAATCTCTATAAATTGATGAATAATTCGGTGTTTGGGAAATCAATAGAAAATGTGCGCAATCACGTAAACGTCAAGATTTTAACACGGCGGGAGGGCAGGTACGGTGCAGAGGCAATGATTGCTAGACCAAATTTTCGTAGCCGGAGTGTTTTTTCAGAAAACCTTATTGCTGTCGAATTACGCAAGCTCGAGGTGAAATTCAATAATATGTGGGTGTGTGCATACTCGACATATCGAAGACATGCTTATATGATTTCCATCATGAGTACATGGTGCCTCTGTATAAAGAAAAATGTACAGTATTGTACACCAATACGGATAGTCTAATATACAACATTGAGTGTGAGGATGTGTATGACTACACGAAGCGTAATATCCATCGTTTCGATACGAGCGAGTACCCGGCGAGCAATGGGTATGATATACCGCTCGTCAACAAAAATGCTCCCGGACTTATGAAAGACGAAAATAATGGTCGGATAATGGCGGAATTTGACGGGCTTAGAGCAAAAATGTATGCAGCGCGAGTTGATAGTAAAGACGTTACGAAGAAAGTGAAGCGCGATAAGAGTAACATCGGGTCGAGAAAGATCTCCTTCGAGGATTACACAAATGCTTATATGACCAGATCGAAATGACTGGTCAGCAAGCGTGCATGCGATCGATGTTGCATGACGAGACAAAAATCACCTTACCACGACACACTGCACACGTACCCGGTATCACAACGGTACATGAGCGCCCAGGCACAAGCTCCTCGAGAGACAGGAGAACACACCGCTTCGCGTCTATGTAAAAGTTCTCGGGGATGCCCCGAAAAGCCATAAGGGTATCGCACTTGCCCGTTGTGCGTATGAGTACATCGGTCGTTGATAAGTCACTAATTACGCGGCACACGAAAACGGTTTCGATCACGTCTATATGTACGGGATGCATAATACTTTTTTAGTGAGAGGGAGAGGGAGGGAGAGAGAGAGAGAGAGAGAGAGAGAGAGAGAGAGAGAGAGAGAAAGAGAGAGAGAGAGAGAGAGAGAAGGACGGGCTCTGTTTCAAAGATGATGACGAACTGCAGATCGTACGCCGTGCAAAGAAGAAGAAAAACATCACAGAAGCGCAATAAACCTTGGTATGAACGATCGAACGAGCGCAACGAACGAACGAACGATCGAGCGAACGCTACGATCGAACGATCGAGCGAACGGGCGCAACGGGTTACCGAACGAAAGATCGAGCGAACGAACGAGCGAACGCATCTAACGAACGAACGTGCGATCGCATTGAACAATCGAACGAACCAACGAACGCAAGGTTCTTTTCCATGTCAAACAGCAGGGATTGCGCAAAGAAATTTTGTTTGTCGATATACGGTTTCTTTAACGAACAGAGAGCGTTTTGTCGTGAAAATCAACACCACTACTTTGGACTGAGTTGTTCGTTTGCTCGTAACAAACGAAAGATCAAACGAGGGTAATGAACGATGAAACGAACGATCGAACGATCGAGTGAACGGAACGAACGAATGACCCAAAGAGAACACCGATTTTGATTTCGATTCCTTGAATGTCGATTTTGATATTTTTTTTACGGTATTTTATTACGATAGCCGTTTTTTATTTCGTTTTTCATTTTTCAACTTTTATTTTCGAAAAGGATATAGCTTGAGAACATTCATTTGAATTTTCATTTCAATGACGATTTCGATTTTTGAATTTTTATTTCAATGTCATTTTCTATATCTAGTTTTTTAATTCTATTTTGATTTCGTTTCATAAAAAGGAACGAACGAACGCACCGAAGGATAGAACGATCGCAACGAACGAATAAACGAACGAGTGAATGAACACAAGCTTCTTTTGCATATGAAAATGCAGTGATTGAACGAAGGAATTAGACAACGAAAGATCGAACAAGCGAACGTTGGAACGAACGATCGAATGAGCGCTACGAACGATCGATCGAGCGAACGCAACGAACGCACGAGCGATTAAACGAACGATCGAGCGCACGAACGAACGATCGAACGGACGCAACGGGTTAACGAACGAAAGATCGAGCGAACGCATCGAACGAACGAACGCATTGAACGATCGAACGAACCAACGAACACAAGGTTCTTTTACATATCAAACAGCAGAGATTACGCGAAGAATTTTATTTTCCATTGTTCGAGCACCGCGATAATTTATTATCTGCGATGATGGTGAGGAAAGCAGTGACTGCGACTGTATGATGAGTCGGTTCTCCAGTGAAGCGATTAACATTCGACTCGTCAAGCGCGAATGAACGATCAAACGAGCGCAACGAACGAACGAACGATCGAGCGAACGGGCGCAACGGGTTAACGAACGAAAGATCGAGCGAACGCATCGAATGAATGAATGTGCGAACGCATTGAACGATCAACCGGACCAACGACCGCAAGGTTCTTTTTCATGTCAAAGAGCAGGGATTGCGCAAAGAAATTTCTTTTTTCGATATATGGTTTTTTCAACGAACATAGAGAGTTTGGTCCCGCAAATCAACACCACTACTTTGGACTGAGGTGTTCGTTCGTTCGTAACAAACGAAAGATCAAACGAGGGTAATGAACGATGAAACGAGTGATCTAACGAGTGCAACGAACGAACGATCGAGTGAACGGAACCAACGATCGAACGGACGCAACGGGTTAACGAAAGATCGAGCGAACGCATCAAACGAACGAACGTGTGAACGCATTGAACGATCGAACGAACTAACGAACACAAGGTTCTTTTACATATCAAACAGCAGGAATTACGCGAATAATTTTTTTTTCGATGCATGTTTGTTCAACGAACACCGCAGTCCTAAGTAGTGGTATCGATTGTCAGGGATACACATGTTCGTTGAAAAACCATGCATCGAAAAAAAAATTATTCGCGTAATCCCTGCTGTTCGTTCGTTCGTTGGTTCGTTCGATCGTTCAATGCGTTCGTTCGTTCGATGCGTTCGCTCGATCTTTCGTTCGTTAACCCGTTGCGTCCATTCGATCGTTCGTTCGTGCGCTCGATCGTTCGTTTAATCGCTCGTGCGTTCGTTGCGTTCGCTCGATCGTTCGTTCGTAGCGCTCATTCGAACGTTCGTTCCAACGTTCGCTTGTTCGATCTTTCGTTGTCTAATTCCTTCGTTCAATCACTGCATTTTCATATGCAAAAGAAGCTTGTGTTCATTCACTCGTTCGTTTATTCGTTCGTTGCGATCGTTCTATCCTTCGGTGCGTTCGTTCGTTCATTTTTATGAAACGAAATCAAAATAGAATTAAAAAACTAGATATAGAAAATGACATTGAAATAAAAATTCAAAAATCGAAATCGTCATTGAAATGAAAATTCAAATGAATGTTCTCAAGCTATATCCTTTTCGAAAATAAAAGTTGAAAAATGAAAACCGAAATAAAAAACGGCTATCGTAATAAAATACCGTAAAAAAAATATCAAAATCGACATTCAAGGAATCGAAATCAAAATCGGTGTTCTCTTTGGGTCATTCGTTCGTTCCGTTCACTCGATCGTTCGATCGTTCGTTTCATCGTTCATTACCCTCGTTTGATCTTTCGTTTGTTACGAACAAACGAACAACTCAGTCCAAAGTAGTGGTGTTGATTTTCACGACAAAACGCTCTCTGTTCGTTAAAGAAACCGTATATCGACAAACAAAATTTCTTTGCGCAATCCCTGCTGTTTGACATGGAAAAGAACCTTGCGTTCGTTGGTTCGTTCGATTGTTCAATACGATCGCACGTTCGTTCGTTAGATGCGTTCGCTCGTTCGTTCGCTCGATCTTTCGTTCGGTAACCCGTTGCGCCCGTTCGCTCGATCGTTCGATCGTTCGTTCGTTCGTTGCGCTCGTTCGATCGTTCATTCCAAGGTTTATTGCGCTTCTGTGAAGTTTTTCTTCTTCTTTGCACCGCGTACGATCTGCAGTTCGTCATCATCTTTAAAACAGAGCCCGTCCTTCTCTCTCTCTCTCTCTCTCTCTCTCTCTCTCTCTCTCTCTCTCTCTCTCTCTCTCTTTCTCTCTCTCTCTCTCTCTCTCTCTCTCTCTCTCTCTCTCTCTCTCTCTCTCTCTCTCTCTCTCTCCTCTCTCTCTCTCTCTCCCTCTCTCTCTCTCTCTCTCTAAAAAAGTATTATGCATCCCGTACATATAGACGTGATCGAAACCGTTTTCGTGTGCCGCGTAATTAGTGACTTATCAACGACCGATGTACTCATACGCACAACGGGCAAGTGCGATACCCTTATGGCTTTTCGGGGCATCCCCGAGAACTTTTACATAGACGCCCAGCGGTGTGTTCTCCTGTCTCTCGAGGAGCTTGTGCCTGGGCGCTCATGTACCGTTGTGATACCGGGTACGTGTGCAGTGTGTCGTGGTAAGGTGATTTTTGTCTCGTCATGCAACATCGATCGCATGCACGCTTGCTGACCAGTCATTTCGATCTGGTCATATAAGCATTTGTGTAATCCTCGAAGGAGATCTTTCTCGACCCGATGTTACTCTTATCGCGCTTCACTTTCTTCGTAACGTCTTTACTATCAACTCGCGCTGCATACATTTTTGCTCTAAGCCCGTCAAATTCCGCCATTATCCGACCATTATTTTCGTCTTTCATAAGACCGGGAACATTTTTGTTGACGAGCGGTATATCATACCCATTGCTCGCCGGGTACTCGCTCGTATCGAAACGATGGATATTACGCTTCGTGTAGTCATACACATCCTCACACTCAATGTTGTATATTAGACTATCCGTATCGGTGTACAATACTGTACATTTTTCTTTATACAGAGGCACCATGTACTCATGATGGAAATTATATAAGCATGTCTTCGATATGTCGAGTATGCACACACCCACATATTATTGAATTTCACCTCGAGCTTGCGTAATTCGACAGCAATAAGGTTTTCTGAAAAAACACTCCGGCTATGAAAATTTGGTCTAGCAATCATTGCCTCTGCACCGTACCTGCCCTCCCGCCGTGTTAAAATCTTGACGTCTACGTGATTACGCACATTTTCTATTGATTTCCCATACACCGAATTATTCATCAATTTATAGAGATTTGTTTTCAAAATTATTCTTTGCTTGTGTTTGGAACTGCGCGTTCAGCTCGATATATGTTCGTAGCCAGGGTGATTGGGAGAATTGGAGTATTCTATGAATTTTTGTGATTTTGAGACCGTGCCGTACACACTGCTGCAGTTTCTGATAATAAATAACATACCGTTCCTTGGTGTGCACGGTTGCAAGGAGTTTTTCGTATTGTCCACCAGGTAGTTTAACATGTGTTGAACAAAACGGTAAGTCCGTGTGTGCATCGTGTAGACATTGCGGGTACTCTAAGTCGACGTCAAAAATGTAACCGGTCTGTGAATCTAGCGCGATAGATAATAAATCGAATGTCGACAACTCATCGACCCATCGAAAATCAGCATAGGGCAATGGCTGACACATTGCCCATCCATACTAATTATTCACATCGAAATACATCAAGTATGATGACGACCATGATGGATCGAATGATTCCATCTATTTGTTATTGGCGCGCGCATACCTGTTTGACCACCGACTCAGGCCACCGCGTATACCCCGTTCAACAAATAATACCTCGTCAATGTCGGTGAACAATTCGAAGTTAACGCATGTATGTTTCAACATTGCATCCCATGTATAGCCGGGGAGAGTATAGTAATAAGCGGGGTCGAGCCTGTACAGCTATCCATATGCGAAAGTTCTCAAAAACGTCAGCCAGCAAAAAAAACTTCGGTCTCCAAATACAAGTCACTATATTCACCTAACGTTTGAATAGAAAACCGTTCCCGTACATTCTTGGCGTGAGCGTATTCGTTCTCACTTACAATGTCACCAGTCAAAGTACTGTAGAATGCGTCTCGTGGTAATAGGTGATAGTCTTTCAATCTGTTTACACTATCGATATATTTATTGGGGAAGACGCCCTTTCAAGTTAATAGGATGAAACTATCGCTCGTTATTTCACGAAATTGCGAACGTAAAATTTTTAGTTTGTCCATTGTCAAAAATGAGGCCACTTCATCCAGACTTGCATTGAGAAATTTGCATGCATCGACGAAGCGTAATTGCATCGAATGTGACTTGTCTGCCGTTCGAAGTGTTTTTGTAAAAGAAATGTATTCCCCTTTAGTTATGGGTAGCATAGTGGTTTTCCCCTCGAATGCTGTGGCTAGTTCCTCGATGATGAGCTGTGCACCATAGCCGGACAAATTATGAAAAAATACGGGAATGAAAAAATACCGCTGGTAATTGAAATTGCATTTAGAATGGGCGGGACCTTTATAACGTCCAGTCAAAAAGCAAAGATCACGCACACGTATGTCGTCTTCGGCAAATGGTTTTTGACATATATAGCACTGAGCAGCGCTTCGAAATTTTGCCCGCTCATCCGGAGTTAGAAGTACCACGGGAACAGTATCCGATAGGATATCGTTGATGCGCAGAGCTAAATTTTTAAGGTTCTCAACAAACCATGGGATGCTATTGGCATCGCGCAGTGAGTAGAATCCCGATAACGAATGGTCATACGAGCAATGCACGTTTCACGCTACGCTAAACACTTCGTGCTGTTGCTGTATAATTTTGTTGTCAACATTTGCCAAAACGCACTCGACATCCGCATAAATCACAAATGGAAGTCGCTCTTTTCGTTGAAAGTTTTCGTACGCTAGCCATTTGTCCGTTTCCGCCGTTGTCCGAGCCGGGATAAATGTTTTATCCATACAAAGTGTCCCACGCTGTGGTCCGACGAATCCTCCACGTACAATAAATTGAAGTGATTAACCAGTTTTTGGGCGCATATTCGAATTGGGACGACGCCTTTCTTTTTCATTGTAAATACATTAACCGAAACATCAGTTTGCGATTCAAATTTCGTTATTTGATTGAGAGTCATTGGAGAAGCAATTCCCTGAAGCTGCAGTGCAGTTGAATAGTGTGGATATGAAGTTACTCGATGCACGTTTGTTTACACTGGATAAAGAGCAGCCACCATTGCCCACGCGAAACATGCGTTATCCTTTGACTTTACATTTTCCGGCGCTTCCTTCAGGATTATTCCCCGCGACAAAACACTTTGACATCCGGCATGCATTGGATTGTATTTGTTGATATTTAACGTTATGTCCAGTATCCGCGACAATCTCCATCCGCTATCACGATTTTGAAAATATTCGAGAGATACCAGAGTAGGTTCGACAACTCGTTGTGTATACCACCCACGTAAATTGCAAGTGGTAAAAAGTTCAAAGTTTTTCGTGTTGATACTTTTATTTGCGCGTTTGTCACCTGCCTCAAATTCACCATTGAAAACTGTATTCACTTTTACACTTAATTGTTTGCTGGTAATGTTTTGCACATGTTAAAGCATCATATCACATGCGTCTTCGAGAATATGACGAGGTTCAATATGGTTGTTATTGACGACGCAGCTAGTCAGGGCACGATTTTCGAACGCCGTATCAATCTCTCGCCAGATCAAACCACGACCACTGTTCCCGCACCCGCATGTAAAATCGTCTGCGTAGAATATTCTTCAAACCTTCTAAGAGAGCGATTCCTGCTACCAACGATTGCGGATTTCCGAGTGATAATCGTGGTCGATTAATTCGGCTTTTCGTTTCCAACGACTCCATACACTGATCACATTGTTGCTCCCATACTATATACTCTTCCACGGAATTTATAAGTGCGGCTTGACCGCGCAGATTTTATTCAAATTGTGGAATTTTCTCAGCCATTTTCACGCAAGTTGACAACGGAAGGTCCAAGAGGTGATGTCGGCAAAACTGACTGCTCGATTCGTAGTGTGAAGCCTGCGGTGGTAGATGTACTTTGCATTCGGGAATCTTTTTCCCCTACTTTTCCTCTATCTAAGGAGTGCACTATAGTTCCACACTATAGTGTTCTTATATTGTAATACTATAAGAATAGTGGGAAGGCATGGAAACGAAATGAACCAGTTAAAAGGGAGTATAAGTGTGAAAGATCGGGGGTTTTTACACAAAAAATCGTGCGGCGGCATCCACGCATTATTGAGTACTTTGCATATATCTCGCATATTTTGCATATATCATACCTCGGTGTTACCTGTGGAAATGAAAACAAAACCCGGATGTAGTGACATTTTGGAAGAGCGCGCCTCTTTGTTACTACAGCTGCATAAAATGAGTTTTATGGGTGAGGACTTTATTTCACATTTCTTCTTCGTTTATTTTTCAAGTAGGTGTGATAGACGCCGACTTTCACATCTGCATGTGCACACACACACACACACACACACACAGTATGTATGAACGGACAAAATGTTGAATAAAAACTTCGATACATGTATTCATGTAAATCATCGCGTTTTTTCTTTACCCGAGGCTCCCTATCCCCACGGTGTAAGACCTTCCTCCCCCATACGATCCGCGCGGCGGAACCCCCCCACCTGCTTGCTCTAGCGGTAAACAGGTCCTCGATATATGCAGAAGACACCACCACTCCATCTATTCGGAAAAGCATCTCGAAACCACCCCCACTCAACCACGAGCTCCCGAAAAAGGGCCCAATCCCCCCCCATCCCTCCAAACCGCTGACTCCCCCCACCACTAATTCCCCATACGTGCCACAGCGACGCAACCGCGACCGCCAGACACCCTCACCACGCGCCACCGCGGGATACCCACTACACAACACCTGTGACGTCACTGGCGCCGTCTCCCTATGTATGTATGTATCTACTCTTAGTACTTTTCTGTTTTTTTTTTTAAATTATTAATTTCTTTTTGTGTGGGTCGAATTGTTTTTTCGTGAAACACGCTCATTGAAAGAACATTATTCTGAAAATAGGAAAACTGCTCATGATGTTTTACGATTAAACTTTTCTTGTTCTGTCAATGGTGAATGTTCACAAATAAAAAATTCACCCCATTACAATGAAAATTACCTGTAAATGTAAAAACATACAAAAATGCCACTTTCTGGCACTTACGATTCGCGGCCGGATAGATGATTGACTTGTTTTTGGGGATAATGCTTTATCGCTTGATGAAAGTTTGAGAATGAACATAATAATACGAATATAAATATATTTCCGCTTACTTTTATGAATTACAATCTATTTGGCATAGGGACGGGAGTGAGTAAAGCGTAAACAATTTTTTAGAAGATAAATAAGCTGTCATTTAGATTTATTATTACATTTAAATTAACGGACAATCTAATAAAATAAGCGGTTGGAGTGCGCGATAAATTTTTCGACACTATGAGATATCTGATTAAAATAATAATGATAACTAATAAAAATAATCAAATAAGAATTAATAGCAATAATAATTTAAAAAAGCACCGAGCGCGGGGAACGATCCCGCGCCCCTGCGGACCGAAGCCAGGAACGCTACCAACGAGACCATCTCATCTCTTGTAGAATATGTGCACTTTCTGGTACTGACGATCCGCGGCCGGATGGATGATTGGCTTGTTTTTGGGGATGATGCTTTATCGCTTGATGAAAGTATGAGAATTAATGAGTCAAAGATGTGTGCGGCCGTGTTGATGACAAGTTGCTAGTTGAAGATTCGGCTTCAGTCCGGCCAATAGAGGTTTTCCAATGTCAGCGATGGAAATAAATGATGCTTTCTTACGTTTCGACCCTTTGGTTCGGGTCCTCTTCAGAAATTATATTTTTCTCTATAAATTTTGATACACAAATTTTACAAATCAAGGTATTAAATACACGAATAAATGAAGGTATTAAATACACGAATGTTTTATGTTATGATTGTGTTATAAAATTGTTGTGTCGATTTGTATAACTGTTATGTTAATTCTGTTTTGGTTATAACTATATTTATTCGATATGCATGAGTTCTTATATTGCGTTAATTCTTCTTATTCATCGGTGTTTGAAATGAGTGATGTGTGAAAGTGTGGTTTATTATACTATGGAGTTATAAAGAAATGAAATATGAGAAACGACTAACCTCGATGTTGTTGATGTTTCTAGCTTTTGCTTATATTTGGAAGGTTATTTCAAAAGACAGTATTTATGGAAGTAAATACTGTTTTGCTGGAGTATACTCAATAGATGGAAGAATTTATCGTTTTTCAGCGATTTTTATCATCTGAAAGGGATTAATAATTATAAGAAAGTTTTGTGTTTTATTTGTGAAAATTCAGTGTACGTGATTGATTTGAAAGAAATTTTAATAAAGTATCAAATGACTGTGATGATTTCCTATTGAGTTTGAGATTTTTAAAATTTTCTTCCAAAACAAAGAAAAACTCGAAATTTACATTTCTCAGTTACATATTGAGTTTTGTGATCACGGAGAGTTCGAGAGAAACTGAGTGGTGTCTTAATTTCGTGAAGCTTATTAGAGTCTTTATTTTGCAAATCGGGGGAGAAAGATCCTTTAGGCAGTGATGTGTCAAGTGAAATAAAATTGGTGCGTCATGTTAAGAGAATTTAAAATTAAATTATAGTGTCAATAAATTGAAAAATGGTAAGTCAACTAAAGTATTATAAAATATTTTAATAGTTATATAATAGAGTTATAGATCGAGCTTGGTTTTTGTATGTCAGTTCTAAAATGTATGGCTTTGGAGTGTGTCTTAATTTGGATCATTTCTAGGATTAGTCTTTTTTTAGCCAATTTTCATTGTTTAAAATTTTTACATTGTCGAATTGAGAGTCATGTTTTTGTTCTATTGCATGTTGTGCTAAGGCTGTGTGTATTGTTCCAGATAGACGGAAGTACCTCATATTGACATCATATGTACATCATCACTGCGGCATTGAAAATCTGACAGCTGTGTATCTCTTATGAGTGCTCCCGTTGAAGTCATATTTGCATTACATGATGATTCACAATAATACATCCAAATGAGGCAAAGTTGTTCTCACGCGACTATGCATGCAGTGAATTCATCAGACTAGCAAATTTGGCTCACGAATATCTAACAATAAGTGAGTGCATATGGGGCTCATATGGGTGTCACGTCGTGAAGAAACTGTAGTGCTCATACGGAGCTCATATTAGCGGCATGGCGTGACGGAACTATGCTGTGCTCATACGGAGCTCATATTAGCGGCATGGCGTAACGTAACTATGCTGTACTCATACGGAGCTCATATTAGCGGCATGGCGTGACGTAACTATGCTGTGCTCATAGGGAGCTCATATGAGTGTCATAGCGTGAAAAATAAGAAAAACTCCAAAAATATTGATAAAAAAAATCTGGTAGGATTTTTATATCCCCATACGCTTTTATTGATGTTCCTGCCTATATGGTAAATGGATTAAAACGTATTCTGCCTAGTTAAATTTTGTACCTACCTACGGTTTGAACCACGTCTTCTAATTCGAGAGCTGAGCGCGCTACCTACCTAGCCATTCTAACACTAGTGCAAACTTTCTTTGTGTCTGCCTATTTGTATCATTCTGGATGTGGATGCATATCGGTGTCATATTGCGCTTATGGGATGTATCACTGACGAATATACATATCGCCGTCATATTGCGCTCACCGAATGTTTTACTTACAAGAAGAAGGCAGAGCCTGGATGTCGCGAATCGGGTTCTCCTTTCGCGTGGTGAAAGTTGATAACCTCCGAATTAACGTCGTTTTTTATTTTTGTTCCAATAAGCCGTAGTTGCTGAGATATCGCGATTTAAAAATTTGAGAGTCTCGGCTCGCGCGTAGAGTACGTTGAGGGTTGACGCCTGAGACAAGAGCGGCCTAGCTAAGGGGCCGTCCATATATTACGTCATCGATTTTGACTGATTTTTAACCCCCCTCCCTCCCGAAATCATCCTATCCTTCCTATCGTCATAATCCAATTATCGTTACCGTCATCCAACGACCAGACCCCCCCCCCCTATTTTAAAATGACGTAATTTATGGACGGCCCCTAATACGGTAAGACGTCGGATTGGCACTCTGAAAGTTCACGGTTCGCGTCCCCGTGCTTTTTTTTAATTCAATTTTTATTTTTATTTTATAATCTCTCATAAGACTTTGCTTGTGCAGGTAAGGAAGTCAATTCGAAAATATGTATTACTAGTTTTATTTATCTATGATATTAAAATAATTAATCCAATAACGAAGTTACAATTACATAGCGAAATAATATGGTATAAAAAATAAATAATGATTCCAATTCACATTTGCAAATTTCGCGGCAGGTAATTATTCTGATTCTTCTTCCATCAGATCAGTATGTTGACAAATTGGAGGGTGGAAACCATCGTAAAAGCAAGGGAAGCACAAAGGCTCACGAAACCACGAACATAAAATGAACGTAATACCACCGCAACCAGATTTAACCTTGCGGATTCTATCGGGAAAGCATATTTGAAGATATATATCTTCAAATATGCTTTCCTGTGAATTAGATTAATTATTTATTTTTATACCATACTATTGTGCTTTCTTATTGTGACGTGATTAAAAGATTAATTATTTGTTATACAATATTATTTTGCTTTGTAATTATGACTTGATTATTAGATTAATTATTCGCTATACAATATTATTTTGCCATGTAATTTCGACTTGATTATTGGATTAATTATTTTAATATAATAGATAAATAAAACTAGTAATACATATTTTCAAATTTTCTTATTTACCTGCACATGTAAAGTCTTATGAGAGATTATAAAATAAAATAAAAATTAAATTAAAAAAAGCATGGGGACGCGAACCGTGTACTTTCAGAGTGCCGGTCTGTCGTCTTACTATATTAGCTACGGCCGCTCTTGTCTCAATTGTCAACGGCGTTTCGCCTTACTCGTGCGCGGCATCCCCTCCACTTTCCTAAGGCCCCTCCACTCAATCACGCTTCCTCCTGCTGGACCGCGAGCCAGCAGTCCATCCAGAACCCTCGAACTTAACGTGCACTCCCTTGCCCAGTCGAATTACGAATAAAGGTCCAAAATCGCAATAGTCTTGTCTCTCTCTTGATCAATTCGCGCAATCCCCAATCATCCGCTCGACCATTACACTTTTATCTAAGGATTATTTTGCCAATATCGAAAAGATTTTTAAAAAAACGGGTTTTTTATGACCTCAAAGTATCCTAAAAACCCCTCAAAAGTTTAAAACCCTGCGATTTTTTTTTCATTATCTTCCGAATGATCGAAATTGTGGTTTTTGCCAAAAATCGATTAAAAGCTGAATCTACTACTTTTATTCGTCTTTTGAGAATCACAATTTTTGGCACTGATCCGAATTTCTGGTGCTAAAAAATGTTGATTGTTGAACAACGGGAACAAATTTTTGTTTAATGAAAACAAAATTAATTTTAAAAAAGTTTTTTTTTGACAAAAGAGAATTAATTTTAAAAAATCGAAAAAAAAATGTTAGATTTTTTTTTATAGCGCTGAACGTTTTTCATGATACGACGAGCGATTGAAGTTGTTGGAATTCACAGTTCTTTGAATGTATGCGTGTGGAATACACACACAAAGAAGCGTAAATTTAACCAAGCAACCTCTACCCGGTACGCTTTAGGTTACGCTAATGCTGGTGGTGAAGAAAATGTTTATAAAAAAAATCTTGATCTAATGATCGTGGGACGTGTGCGTAGGGTGTCGTATCGTATCGTAGGGATGTAAATTCGTTCGGGGCTATAAAAAAAAATCTAACAATGTTCTTTCGATTTTTTTTTTATTAATTTTTTTTGTAGAAAAAAAATATTTTTGTTAATTTTTTTTTTCCATAAACAAAAATTTGTTCGCGTTGTTCAACAATCAACATTTTTTAGCACCGGAAATTCGGATCAGTGCAAAAAAAATTGTGATTCTCAAAAGACGAATAAAAGGTGGTAGATTTAGCTTTTAATCGACTTTTGGCAAAAACCACAATTTCGATCATTCGGAACACAATGGAAAAAAATGGCAGGGGTTTAAACTTTTGAGGGCTTTTTTAGGATACTTTGAGGTCATAAAAACATGAATTTTTTTTTTATCTTTTCGATATTGGCAAAATAATCCTTAGTTCAAAGAATATTCGTAAATATGCCATTTTTCACGTTTTTTTAAATCCATTTTCCCGCATAAAAAAAAATCTTGATAAAAAAATTATAAAAGCAGCTTATAGAGAATACTACAAAGTTTCCAAAACCCTCTGGTTTTTTTCTGTGCGACCATTAGTCTCCGAGTAATCAGTCATCAAAGTCAAAAGTGTCATTTTTGCTTTGAACATCGATAACTCAGCGAGAAAAAATCGTACAGAGCTCGCCCACCGCTCAAATTAAAGGGGACGAATCCAGCTAGACGATCCTTTCAATCCGATCATTCAAAAATATTTATTATACAGGGTGACAATTATAAAGTGGCCACCCATTTTTTTAAATTCATGCACGGCCATTTTGGGACGGCAAAGGTGCGCTTTTGAAATGGATTTTCGAGAACTCTTCGAAAAAAAATATAGCGCCTATGTGGGAAAAGTATATTGCAACAAAATTTTTTTAAAAAATCTGAGTAAAAATAAAAATGGCATTCCGCGCTTAGAGAAGCAAAGTGGACTTGATTCTGAACACGTAAGACCCGGATGAGGGCCTCGAAAAAAAATGGTACCATTGAGAAAAAGGCCATTAAAAAATCAATATCGAACGATAGTTCAAACTGAACTCCGAGGAACGGCGGAGTTGGAATGGCCAGGGACGGAGTGGGCGTTGGAGCATTCGCCGGTATGTTCTTGACGTGGCTGTCATGAGCTTGCAGAAGTCACCAAGAGATGTCGGGTCGTGGCTGACGTTACGATGACAGGCGTCCGAGTGTGCGAGTGTAACGTGGAAAAGGAATGTCGAACGGGCTTCATTTGTTTGCAGGCCCCGCGAAATCGGCGAAGAAAAAATACATAAACACCTAAAAGCCCTGGGAATGAGTCAATAATTAAACGAGCGATTGTCGTGAGACACTCGACGACTGGCCTAACGATTCGAGCCGCGCTGGGTGGATGTACCGTTTGTGAACGCAAAGAAAGCGGTCTTCCCAAAATCGTGTTTAAGGGGTCAATTAAGATAACAAAGAATGCATGACGATTAAATGTGAATGCGGTCTTAAAGATTATGAGGAAGTGAGTTCACCTTAGAGTTTTACAGCAAGTGGAGGCGATTGAGAGCGGGATTTAAGGGGTTGAATTGCAAAACGGGACGCATGCAAATTTGTTTGTCGAAAACGGATCAGAGGACTTCCTTCAAACGGGGCGAACGTTTCGTTTTTGGGTGTGAGGAAGCTCCTCAGCGAGATGTTGATTATCGACAAGAAATGTTAAGGGGCTCACGCTGAAGAAGCGCACGCGTGAATCATATTTTGAATCGAAGTAGAGAATTTGTACGAGATAAAGTACATTTATCGACTTGTGCAGTGGCAGTTGAAACTTGAACGCAAACTCGACTTTGGGAAACCGCATTTAAGGGGCCAAATTAAGAAGAAAGGCATTACGGCATTCGCGATTTATCGTGGAACAGGTTTATTGTGTTTGGAAAAATATGGAATAGAATCAATCTACTCTTTTCAGATGCAAAATAGCGACCTAACTTTGCCTCGAGTCCAGGACCTCATTGAAGGTGTCACACAGTGGTCCCAAATCCCAAAAGGCCGGCCAAAATTCAAAAACGTATTCAATTCGGATGAAAGTCTGTACTCGGGGGTTTTCCAGGTCGCTGAATATGAATTCGAGTCAAAGTTCTCTTCGAATCGACGACTTTTAAATCAGTAAACGAATCCGAGTATGCATGCAAGTGTTTCGGTTGTGGTATAATCCCTACAAACTGAGAACGCCGGGCCGAGCATCGGATTCGTTCATGTTCATAGTCCACAGCAACAGTAGCAGTCCTCAACGGCTACTTTCGTGCCGAGAGTGAAACATTTTTCAAAACCACCTTCTGGGAACGAGTCCGAACAGTCTCAAGGTTATTTCGATGATGAAACACAAAACAGAATATGAATGGACCGGTTTTCACATTGGATTCGTCTCGATCCGATAAAAAAAAACACACAGTTGGAACAGGCGTATTTATCAACGTCGAATATCATGTGAATTTTCGTTCGAATCGACGACTTTTAAATCGGGAAACGAATCCGAGTGTGCATGCAAGTATTTCTATAGTCGAATAATCCCTATAAACTGAAAACGCCGAGCCGAGCATCGGATTCGTTCACGTTCACAGTCCACAGCAGCAGTATTAGTCCTCAATGGCTATTTTCGTGCCGAGGGAAATACATTTATAAAAATGACCCACTGGGAACGAGTCCAAACAGTCTCAAGGTTATTTCGATAATGAAACACAAAACAGAATTCGAATGGACCGTTTTACATATTGGATTCGTCTCGATTCGATAAAAAAAAAAACAAACGGTTGAAATAGGCGTATTTATCAACGTCGAATCTCACGTGAATTTTCGTTCGAATCGGCGACATTTCAATCGGGAATCGCATCCGAGTATGCATGCAAGAGTTTCTGTTGACGAATAATCCCGACAAACTGAGAACGCCGCGCCGAGCATCGGATTCGTTCACGTTCATAGTCCACAGCATCAGTAGTAGTCCTTAAGGTAGTACCTCCACAGAAGAGTTGAATTAAGAAATGGTTGAAATTTGACATATACGTTATTTAATACATTATCCAAACATCTGTGCAATTTGAATAAGTTTGACCACCCCAAACCTGAGATATTTACACTTAAAGTTGGCTTGGTTTACACGTAACAAATGCGTTATGATGGGCAAACGGAGCATCATTAATTCTACCGTCAAAACTAAAATTAAGAAATTGATCAAAAACGAGGATAAGCTACAGTAAGATATCACGAATAATGTGAAAAAAATTGAGAATGATTCACCATCTAGTTTCCAAGATATAACCGTGAGAAGCCTTCACAATTTTGGTGCAAAGCCTGCCAAAGCCTGGAAAAAAAACAATTGGGGCAAAGCCTGGACAGTCCCGGCAAAAAGTTTACTGGCAATGGTCGATCAAAAACACAATACAAAATATATTTTACGGCAATGAATGATATCCATCGTATTATCTACTAGTACCGAGTCAATATTACGTAGTTTTTAATTTTATTCATTACTAATTAAACCAATTATGAATCTTTTAAACGAGAACATGGTATGTAAACTTTTGGTTGAGATTTTCGCAGAGGAACCACCTTAACGGCTTTTTTCGTGCCAAGGGTGAAACATTTAAAAAAATCACCCACTGGGAACGAGTCCGAACAGTCTCAAGGTTATTTCGATATTGAAACACAAAACCGAATATGAATGGACCGGTTTTCACATTGGATTCGTCTCGGTCCCATAAAAAAAACGGTTGAAACAGGCGTATTTATCAACGTCCAATCTCATGTGAATTTTCGTTCGAATCGAAAACTTTTAGATTGGGAAAGGAATCCGAGTTTGCATGCAAGTGTTTCTGTTGTCGAATAATCCCTACAAACTAAGAACGCCGCGCCGAGAATCGGATTCGTTCACGTTCACAGTCCACAGCACCAGTAGTAGTGCTCATCGGCTTTTTTCGTGCCGAGGGTTGAATATTTTTAAAAATCACCTTCTGGGAAGGAATCTGAACAGTCTCAATGTTATTTCGATAATGAAACACAAAACAGAATATGGTCGGACCGGTTTTCACATTGGATTCGTCTTGATCCCATAAAAAAGAAACGGTTGAAACAGGCGTATTTGTCAACGTCGAATCTCAGGTGAATTTTCCTTCGAATCGACGACTTATAAATCGGGAAACGAATCCAAGTCTGCATGCAAGTGTTTCTGTTGTCGAATAGTCCCTACAAACTGAGAACGCCGCGCCGAGCATCGGATTCGTTCACGTTCGCAGTCCACAGCAGCAGTAGAAGTCCTCAATGGATATTTTCGTGCCGAGGGTGACACATTTTTCAAAATCACCAACTGGGAACGAATCCGAACAGTCTCAAGGTTATTTCGATAATGAAACACAAAACAGAATTGGAGTGGACCGTTTTTCATATTGGATTCGTCTCGGTCCGATAAAAAAATGGTTGAAACAGGCGTATTTATCAACATCAAATCTCATGTGAATTTTCGTTCGAATCGACGACTTTTAAATCGGGAAACGAATCCGAGTCTGCATGCAAGTGTTTCTGTTGTCGAAAAATCCCTACAAACTGAGAACGCCGCGCCGAGCATCGGATTCGTTCACGTTCGCAGTCCACAGCAGCAGTAGAAGTCCTCAATGGATATTTTCGTGCCGAGGGTGACACATTTTTCAAAATCACCAACTGGGAACGAATCCGAACAGTCTCAAGGTTATTTCGATAATGAAACACAAAACAGAATTTGAGTGGACCGTTTTTCATATTGGATTCGTCTCGGACCGATAAAAAAAACGGTTGAAACAGGCGTATTTATCAACATAGAATCGCATGTGAATTATCGTTCGAATCGACAACTTTTAAATCGGGGAACGAATCCGAGTCTGCGTGCAAGTGTTTCTGTTGTCGAATAATCCCAACAAACTGAGAACGCCGCGTCGAGCATCGGATTCGTTCACGTTCATAGTCCACAGCCCCAGTAGTAGAGCACAACGGCTTTTTTCGTGCCGAGGGTGAAACATTTTTTAAAATCACCTTCTTGTAACGAATCCGAACAGTCTCAAGGTTATTTCTATAATGATACACACAACAGAATATGAATGGACCGGTTTTCACATTGGATTCCTCTCGATCCGATAAAAAAACATGCAGTTGGAACGGGCGTATTTATCAACGTCGAATCTCATGTGAATTTTCGTTCGAATTGACGACTTTTAAATCGGGAAACGAATCCAAGTCTGCATGCAAGTGTTTCTGTTGTCGAACAATCCCTACAAACTGAGAACGTCCCGCCGAGCATCGGATTCGTTCACGTTCACAGTCCACAGCACCAGTAGTAGTGCTCAACGGCTTTTTTCGTGCCGAGGGTGAAACATTTTTAAAAATCACCTTCTGGGAAGGAATCTGAACAGTCTCAATGTTATTTCGATAATGAAACACAAAACAGAATTTGGGTGGACCGGTTTTCACATTGGATTCGTCTTGATCCGATAAAAAAAACATACAGTCGGAACAGGCGTATTTGTCAACGTCGAATCTCATGTGAATTTTCCTTCGAATCGACGACTTTTAAATCGGGAAACGAATCCAAGTCTGCATGCAAGAGTTTCCGATGTCGAATAGTCCCAACAAACTGAGAACACCCCGCCGAGCATCGGATTAGTTCACGTTCATAGTCCACAGCAGCAGTAGGAATCCTCAATGGTTATTTTCGTGTCGGGGGGGATACATTTTTACAAATCACCCACTGGGAACGAATGCGAACAGTCTCAAGGTTATTTCGATAATGAAACACAAAACAGAATTTGAGTGGACCGTTTTTCATGTTGGATTCGTCTCGATCCGATCAAAAAAACAGTTGAAAAGGGCGTATTTATCAACATCGAATCTCATGTGAATTATCGTTCGAATCGACAACTTTTAAATCGGGGAACGAATCCGAGTCTGCGTGCAAGTGTTTCTGTTGTCGAATAATCCCTACAAACTGAGAACGCCGCGCCGAGGATCGGCCTCGTTCACGTTCATAGTCCACAGCACCAATGGTAGTGCACAACGGCTTTTTTCGTGCCGAGGGTGATACATTTTTAAAAATCACCTTATTGTAACGAATCCGAACAGTCTCAAGATTATTTCTATAATGATAGACGAAACAGAATATGAATGGACCGGTTTTCACATTGGATTCGTCTCGATCCGATAAAAAAAACATACAGTTGGAACAGGCGTATTTATCAACGTCGAATCTCATGTGAGTTTTCGTTCGAACCGACGACTTTTAAATCGGGAAACGAATCCGAGTCTGCATGCAAGTGTTTCTATTGTCGAAGAACCCATACAAACTGAGAACGCCGAGCCGACCATCGGATTCGTTGACGTTCACAGTCGACAGCAGCAGTAGTTGTCCTCCATGGCTATTTTCGTGCCGAGAGTAATACATTTTTAAAAATCACCCACTGGCAACGAGTCCGAACAGTCTCAAGGTTATTTCGATAATGAAAGATGAAACAGAATTTGAATGGACCATTTAAATATTGGATTCGTCTCGATTCGATAAAATCCAAACGCTTCAAACAGACGTATTTATCAACGTCGAATCTCATGTAAATTTTCGTTACAATCGGCGACTTTTCAATCGGGAAACGAATCCGAGTCTGCATGCAAGTGTTTCTGTTGTCGAATAATCCCTACAAACTGAGAACGTCGCGCCGAGCATCGGATTCGTTCACGTTCAAAGTCCACAGCAGCAGTAGTAGTCCGCAACGGCTTTTTTCGTGCCGGAGGTGAAACTTTTACAAAAATCACCCACTTGGACCGAGTCCGAACAGTCTCAAGGTTATTTCGATAATGAAACACATAACAGAATATGAATGGACCGGTTTTCACATTGGATTCGTTTCGATCCGATAAAAAAAACATACAGTTGGAACAGGCGTATTTATCAACGTCGAATCTCATGTGAATTTTCGTTCGATTCGACGACTTGTAAATCGGCAAACGAATCCGAGTCTGCATGCAAGTGTTTCGGTTGTCGAATAATCCCTACAAACTGAGAACGCCGCGCCGAGCATCGGATTCGTTCACGTTCATAGTCCACAGCACCAGTGGTAGTGCACAACGGCTTTTTTCGTGCCGAGGGTGATACAATTTTTAAAATCACCTTCTTGTAACGAATCCGAACAGTCTCAAGGTTATTTCTATAATGATAGACAAAACAGAATATGAATGGACCGGTTTTCACCCTGGATTCGTCTCGATCCGATAAAAAAACATACAGTTGGAACAGGCGTATTTATCAACGTCGAATCTCATGTGAATTTTCGTTCGAACCGACGACTTTTAAATCGGGAAACGAATCCGAGTCTGCATGCAAGTGTTTATATTGTCGAAGAACCCATACAAACTGAGAACGCCGAGCCGACCATCGGATTCGTTGACGTTCACAGTCGACAGCAGCAGTAGTTGTCCTCCATGGCTATTTTCGTGCCGATAGTAATACATTCTTAAAAATCACCCACTGGCAACGAGTCCGAACAGTCTCAAGGTTATTTCGATAATGAAAGACGAAACAGAATTTGAATGGACCGTTTAAATATTGGATTCGTCTCGATTCGATAAAATCCAAACGCTTGAAACAGACGTATTTATCAACGTCGAATCTCATGTAAATTTTCGTTACAATCGGCGACTTTTCAATCGGGAAACGAATCCGAGTCTGCATGCAAGTGTTTCTGTTGTCGAATAATCCCTACAAACGGAGAACGTCGCGCCGAGCATCGGATTCGTTCACGTTCACAGTCCACAGCAGCAGTAGTAGTCCTCAACGGCTTTTTTCGTGCCGGAGGTGAAACTTTCAAAAAGATCACCCACTTGGACCGAGTCCGAACAGTCTCAAGGTTATTTCGATAATGAAACATAAAACAGAATATGAATGGACCGGTTTTCACATTGGATTCGTCTCGATCCGATAAAAAAACATACAGTTGGAACAGGCGTATTTATCAACGTCGAATCTCATGTGAATTTTCGTTCGAACCGACGACTTTTAAATCGGGAAACGAATCCGAGTCTGCATGCAAGTATTTCTATTGTCGAAGAACCCAAACAAACTGAGAACGCCGAGCCGAGCATCGGATTCGTTGACGTTCACAGTCGACAGCAGCAGTAGTTTTCCTCCATGGCTATTTTCGTGCCGAGAGTAATACATTTTTAGAAAACACCAACTGGCAACGAGTCCGAACAGTCTCAAGGTTATTTCGATAATGAAAGACGAAACAGAATTTGAATGGACCGTTTAAATATTGGATTCGTCTCGATTCGATAAAATCCAAACGCTTCAAACAGACGTATTCATCAACGTCGAATCTCATGTAAATTTTCGTTACAATCGGCGACTCTTCAATCGGGAAACGAATCCGAGTCTGCATGCAAGTGTTTCTGTTGTCGAATAATCCCAACAAACTAAGAACGTCGCGCCGAGCATCGGATTCGTTCACGTTCACAGTCCACAGCAGCAGTAGTAGTCCTCAACGGCTTTTTTCGTGCCGGAGGTGAAACTTTAAAAAAAATCACCCACTTGGACCGAGTCCGAACAGTCTCAAGGTTATTTCGATAATGAAACACAAAACAGAATATGAATGGACCGGTTTTCACATTGGATTCGTTTCGATCCGATAAAAAAAAACATATAGTTGGAACAGGCGTATTTATCAACGTCGAATCTCATGAGAATTTTCGTTCGATTCGACGACTTGTAAATCGGCAAACGAATCCGAGTCTGCATGCTAGTGTTTCGGTTGTCGAATAATCCCTACAAACTAAGAACGCCGCGCCGAGCATCGGATTCGTTCACGTTCACAGTCCACAGCACCAGTAGTAGTGCTCAACGGCTTTTTTCGTGCCGAGGGTGAAACATTTTTAAAAATCACCTTCTGGGAAGGAATCCGAACAGTGTCCATGTTATTTCGATAATGAAACACAAAACAGAATATGGATGGACCGGTTTTCACATTGGATTGGTCTTGATCCGTTAAAAAAAAAATACAGTCGGAACAGGCGAATTTGTCAACGTCGAATTTCATGTGAATTTTCCTTCGAATCGACGCCTTTTAAATCGGGAAACGAATCCGAGTCTGCATGCAAGTGTTTCTGTTGTCGAATAATCCCTACAAACTGAGAACGCCGCGCCGAGCATCGGATACGTTCACGTTCATAGTCCACAGCACCAGTAGTAGTGCACAACGGCTTTCTTCGTGCCCAGGCTGAAACATTTTCAAAAATAACCTTCTTGTAACGAATCCGAACAGTCTCATGGTTATTTCTATAATGATACACAAAACAGAATATGAATGGACCGCTTTTCACATTGGATTCGTCTCGATCCGATAAAAAAACATACAGTTGGAACAGGCGTATTTATCAACGTCGAATCTCATGTGAATTTTCTTTCGAATCGACAACTTTCAAATCGGGAAACGAATCCGAGTCTGCATGCAAGTGTTTCTATTGTCGAAGAATCCCTACAAACTGAGAACGCCGAGCCGAGCATCGGATTCGTTCACGTTCACAGTCGACAGCCGCAGTAGTTGTCCTCAATGGCTATTTTCGTGCCGAGGGTAATACATTTTTAAAAATCACCCACTGGAAACGAGTCCGAACAGTCTCAAGGTAATTTCGATAATGAAACACGAAACAGAATTTGAATGGACCGTTTTACATATTGGATTCGTTTCGATTCGATAAAAAAAAACAAACGGTAGAAACAGGCGTATTTATCAACGTCGAATCTCATGTGAATTTTCGTTACAATCGGCGACTTTTCAATCGGGAAACGAATCCGAGTCAGCATGCAAGTGTTTCTGTTGTCGAATAATCCCTACAAACTGAGAACGTCGCGCCGACCATCGGATTCGTTCACATTCACAGTCCACAGCAACAGTAGTAGTCCTCAACGGCTTTTTTCGTGCCGGAGGTGAAACTTTTAAAAAAATCACCCACTGGGAACATATTGGATTCGTTTCGATTCGATAAAAAACAAACGGTAGAAACAGGCGTATTTATCAACGTCGAATCTCATGTGAATTTTCGTTACAATCGGCGACTTTTCAATCGCGAAACGAATCCGAGTCTGCATGCAAGTGTTTCTGTTGTCGAATAATCCCTCCAAACTGAGAACGTCGCGCCGAGCATCGGATTCGTTCACATTCACAGTCCACAGCAACAGTAGTAGTCCTCAACGGCTTTTTTCGCGCCGGAGGTGAAACTTTAAAAAAAATCACCCACTGGGAACGAGTCCGAACAGTCTCAAGGTTATTTCGATGATGAAACACAAAACAGAATATAAATGGACCGGTTTTCACATTGGATTCGTTTCGATCCGATATAAAAATCATGCAGTTGGAACAGCCGTATTTATCAACCACGAATCTCATGTGAATTTTCGTTCGAATCGACGACTTTTAAATCGGCAAACGAATCCGAGTCTGCATGCAAGTGTTTCTGTTGTCGAATAATCCCTACAAACTAAGAACGCCGCGCCGAGCATCGGATTCGTTCCCGTTCACAGTCCACAGCACCAGTAGCAGTGCTCAACGGCTTTTTTCGTGCCGAGGGTGAAACATTTTAGAAAATCACCTTCTGGGAAGGAATCCGAACAGTCTCCATGTTGTTTCGATAATGATACACAAAACCGAATATGAATGGACCGGTTTTCACATTGGATTCATCTCGATCCGATAAAAAAAACATTCAGTTGGAACTGGCGTATTTATCAACGTCGAATCTCATGTGAATTTTCGTTCGAATCGACGACTTTTAAATCGGGAAACGAATCCAAGTCTGCATGCAAGTGTTTCTATTGTCGAAGAACCCCTACAAGCTGAGAACGCCGAGCCGAGCATCGGATTCGTTCACGTTCACAGTCGACAGCAGCAGTAGTTGTCCTCCATGGCTATTTTCGTGCCGAGAATAATACATTTTAAAAAATCACCCACTGGGAACGAGTCCGAACAGTCTCAAGGTTATTTCGATAATAAAACACGAAACAGAATTTAAATGGACCGTTTTACATATTGGATTCGTCTCGATTCGATAAAATACAAACGGTTGAAACAGGCGTATTTATCAACGTCGAATCTCATGAGAATTTTCGTTACAATCGGCGACTTTTCGATCGGGAAACGAATCCGAGTCTGCATGCAAGTGTTTCTGTTGTCGAATAATCCCTACAAACTGATAACGTCGCGCCGAGCATCGGATTCGTTCACGTCCACATTCCACAGCAGCAGTGGTAGTCCTCAACGGCTTTTTTCATGCCGGAGGTGAAACTTTTAAAAAAATCACCCACTGGGACCGAGTCCGAACAGTCTAAAGTATATTTCGATAATGAAACACAAAACAGAATATGAATGGACCGGTTTTCACATTGGATTCGTTTCGATCGGATAAAAAAAACATACAGTTGGAACAGGCGTATTTATCAACGTCGAATCTCATGTGAATTTTCGTTCGAATCGACGACTTTTAAATCGGCAAACGAATCCGAGTCTGCATGCAAGTGTTTCGGTTGTCGAATAATCCCTACAAACTAAGAACGCCGCGCCGAGCATCGGATTCGTTCACGTTCACAGTCGACAGCACCAGTAGTAGTGCCCAACGGCTTTTTTCGTGCCGAGGGTGAAACATTTTTAAAAATCACCTTCTGAGAAGGAATCCGAACAGTCTCCATGTCATTTCGATAATGAAACACACAACAGAATACGGATGGACCGGTTTTAACATTGGATTCGTCTTGATCCGATAAAAAAAACAGTCGGAACAGGCGTATGTGTCAACGTCGAATTTCATGTGAATTTTCCTTCGAATCGACGACTTTGAAATCGGGAAACGAATCCGAGTCTGCATGCAAGTGATTCTGTTGTCGAATAGTCTCTACAAACTGAGAACGCCGCGCCGAGCATCGGATTCGTTCACGTTCATAGTCCACAGCAGCAGTAGGAATCCCAATGGTTATTTCCGTGCCGAGGGTGATACATTTTTAAAAATCACCCACTGGGAACGAACCCGAACAGTTTCAAGGTTATTTCGATAATGAAACACCAAACAGAATATGAGTGGACTGTTTTTCACATTGGATTCGTCTCGGTCCGATAAAAAAACGGTTGAAACAGGCGTATTTATCAACATCGAATCTCATGTGAATTTTCGTTCGAATCGACGACTTTGAAATCGGGAAACAAATCCGAGTCTGCATGCAAGTGTTTCTGTTGTCGAAAAATCCCTACAAACTGAGAACGCCGCGCCGAGCATCGGATTCGTTCACGTTCACAGTCCACAGCAGCAGTAGAAGTCCTACTCGGCAAACGAATCCGAGTCTGCATGCAAGTCTTTCTGTTGACCAATAATCCCCACAAACTGGAAACGCCGCGCGGAGCATCGGATTCTTTGACGTTCATAGTCCACAGCAGCAGTAGCAGTCCTCAACGGCTATTTCCGTGCCGAGGGTGATACATTTTAAAAAATCACCAACTGGGAACGAATCCGACCAGTCTCAAGGTTATTTCGATAATGAAACACAAAACAGAATTTGAGTGGACCGTTTTTCATATTGGATTCGTCTCGGACCGATAGTAAAAAAGGTAGAAACAGGCGTATTTATCAACATCGAATCTCATGTGAATTATCGTTCGAATCGACTACTTTTAAATCGGGGAACGAATCCGATTCTGCATGCAAGTGTTTCTGTTGTCGAATAATCCCTACAAACTGAGAACGCCGCGCCGAGCATCGGATTCGTTCACGTTCAGAGTCCACAGCACCGGTAGTAGTGCACAACGGCTTTCTTCGTGCCGAGGCTGAAACATTTTCAAAAATCACCTTCTTGTCTCGATTCGTTCACGTTCACAGTCGACAGCAGCAGTAGTTGTCCTCAATGGCTTTTTTCGTGCCGAGGGTAATACATTTTTAAAAATCACCCACTGGAAACGAGTCCGAACAGTCTCAAGGTAATTTCGAATAATGAAACACGAAACAGAATTTGAATGGACCGTTTTACATATTGGATTCGTTTCGATTCGATAAAAAACAAACGGTAGAAACAGGCGTATTTATCAACGTCGAATCTCATGTGAATTTTCGTTACAATCGGCGACTTTTCAATCGCGAAACGAATCCGAGTCTGCATGCAAGTGTTTCTGTTGTCGAATAATCCCTCCAAACTGAGAACGTCGCGCCGAGCATCGGATTCGTTCACATTCACAGTCCACAGCAACAGTAGTAGTCCTCAACGGCTTTTTTCGCGCCGGAGGTGAAACTTTAAAAAAAATCACCCACTGGGAACGAGTCCGAACAGTCTCAAGGTTATTTCGATGATGAAACACAAAACAGAATATAAATGGACCGGTTTTCACATTGGATTCGTTTCGATCCGATATAAAAATCATGCAGTTGGAACAGCCGTATTTATCAACCACGAATCTCATGTGAATTTTCGTTCGAATCGACGACTTTTAAATCGGCAAACGAATCCGAGTCTGCATGCAAGTGTTTCTGTTGTCGAATAATCCCTACAAACTAAGAACGCCGCGCCGAGCATCGGATTCGTTCCCGTTCACAGTCCACAGCACCAGTAGCAGTGCTCAACGGCTTTTTTCGTGCCGAGGGTGAAACATTTTAGAAAATCACCTTCTGGGAAGGAATCCGAACAGTCTCCATGTTGTTTCGATAATGATACACAAAACCGAATATGAATGGACCGGTTTTCACATTGGATTCATCTCGATCCGATAAATAAAACATTCAGTTGGAACTGGCGTATTTATCAACGTCGAATCTCATGTGAATTTTCGTTCGAATCGACGACTTTTAAATCGGGAAACGAATCCAAGTCTGCATGCAAGTGTTTCTATTGTCGAAGAACCCCTACAAGCTGAGAACGCCGAGCCGAGCATCGGATTCGTTCACGTTCACAGTCGACAGCAGCAGTAGTTGTCCTCCATGGCTATTTTCGTGCCGAGAATAATACATTTTAAAAAATCACCCACTGGGAACGAGTCCGAACAGTCTCAAGGTTATTTCGATAATAAAACACGAAACAGAATTTAAATGGACCGTTTTACATATTGGATTCGTCTCGATTCGATAAAATACAAACGGTTGAAACAGGCGTATTTATCAACGTCGAATCTCATGAGAATTTTCGTTACAATCGGCGACTTTTCGATCGGGAAACGAATCCGAGTCTGCATGCAAGTGTTTCTGTTGTCGAATAATCCCTACAAACTGATAACGTCGCGCCGAGCATCGGATTCGTTCACGTCCACATTCCACAGCAGCAGTGGTAGTCCTCAACGGCTTTTTTCATGCCGGAGGTGAAACTTTTAAAAAAATCACCCACTGGGACCGAGTCCGAACAGTCTAAAGTATATTTCGATAATGAAACACAAAACAGAATATGAATGGACCGGTTTTCACATTGGATTCGTTTCGATCGGATAAAAAAAACATACAGTTGGAACAGGCGTATTTATCAACGTCGAATCTCATGTGAATTTTCGTTCGAATCGACGACTTTTAAATCGGCAAACGAATCCGAGTCTGCATGCAAGTGTTTCGGTTGTCGAATAATCCCTACAAACTAAGAACGCCGCGCCGAGCATCGGATTCGTTCACGTTCACAGTCAACAGCACCAGTAGTAGTGCCCAACGGCTTTTTTCGTGCCGAGGGTGAAACATTTTTAAAAATCACCTTCTGAGAAGGAATCCGAACAGTCTCCATGTCATTTCGATAATGAAACACACAACAGAATACGGATGGACCGGTTTTAACATTGGATTCGTCTTGATCCGATAAAAAAAACAGTCGGAACAGGCGTATGTGTCAACGTCGAATTTCATGTGAATTTTCCTTCGAATCGACGACTTTGAAATCGGGAAACGAATCCGAGTCTGCATGCAAGTGATTCTGTTGTCGAATAGTCTCTACAAACTGAGAACGCCGCGCCGAGCATCGGATTCGTTCACGTTCATAGTCCACAGCAGCAGTAGGAATCCCAATGGTTATTTCCGTGCCGAGGGTGATACATTTTTAAAAATCACCCACTGGGAACGAACCCGAACAGTTTCAAGGTTATTTCGATAATGAAACACCAAACAGAATATGAGTGGTCTGTTTTTCACATTGGATTCGTCTCGGTCCGATAAAAAAACGGTTGAAACAGGCGTATTTATCAACATCGAATCTCATGTGAATTTTCGTTCGAATCGACGACTTTGAAATCGGGAAACAAATCCGAGTCTGCATGCAAGTGTTTCTGTTGTCGAAAAATCCCTACAAACTGAGAACGCCGCGCCGAGCATCGGATTCGTTCACGTTCACAGTCCACAGCAGCAGTAGAAGTCCTACTCGGCAAACGAATCCGAGTCTGCATGCAAGTCTTTCTGTTGACCAATAATCCCCACAAACTGGAAACGCCGCGCGGAGCATCGGATTCGTTGACGTTCGTAGTCCACAGCAGCAGTAGCAGTCCTCAACGGCTATTTCCGTGCCGAGGGTGATACATTTTAAAAAATCACCAACTGGGAACGAATCCGAACAGTCTCAAGGTTATTTCGATAATGAAACACAAAACAGAATTTGAGTGGACCGTTTTTCATATTGGATTCGTCTCGGACCGATAGTAAAAAAGGTAGAAACAGGCGTATTTATCAACATCGAATCTCATGTGAATTATCGTTCGAATCGACTACTTTTAAATCGGGGAACGAATCCGATTCTGCATGCAAGTGTTTCTGTTGTCGAATAATCCCTACAAACTGAGAACGCCGCGCCGAGCATCGGATTCGTTCACGTTCAGAGTCCACAGCACCAGTAGTAGTGCTTCTTGGAACGAATCCGAACAGTCTCAAGGTTATTTCGATAATGAAACACAAAACAGAATATGAATGGACCGGTTTTCACATTGGATTCGTCTCGATCCGATGAAAAAACATACAGTTGGAACAGGCGTATTTATCAACGTCGAATCTCATGTGAATTTTCGTTCGACGCGACAACTTTTAAATCGGGAAACAAATCCGAGTCTGCATGCAAGTGTTTCTATTGTCGATGAATCCCTACAAACTGAGAACGCCGAGCCGAGCATCGGATTCGTTCACGTTCACAGTCGACAGCAGCAGTAGGTGTCCTCAATGGCTATTTTGGTGCCGAGGGTAATGTAATACATTTTTTTAAATCACCCACTGGGAACGAGTCCGAACAGTCTCAAGGTTATTTCGATAATGAACCACGAAAAAGAATTTGAATGGACCGTTTTACATATTGGAGTCGTCTCGATTCGATAAAAAACAATCGGTATAAACAGGCGTATTTACCAACGTCGAATCTCATGTGAATTTTGGTTCGAATCGGCGACTTTTCAATCGGGAAACGAATCCGAGTCTACATGCAAGTGTTTCTGTTGCCGAATAATCCCTACAAACTGAGAACGTCGCGCCGAGCATAGGATTCGTTCACGCTCACAGTCCACAGCAGCAGTAGTAGTCCTCAACCGCTTTTTTCGTGCCGGAGGTGAAACTTTAAAAAAAATCACCCACTGGGAACGAGTTCGAACAGTCTGAAGGTTATTTCGATAGTGAAACACAAAACAGACTATGAATGGACCGGTTTTCACATGGGATTCGTTTCGATCCGATAAAAAGAACATACAGTTGGAACGGGCGTATTTATCAACGTCCAATCTCATGTGAATTTCCGTTCGAATGGACGACTTTCAAATCGGCAAACGAATCCGAGTCTGCATGCAAGTGTTTCTGTTGTCGAATAATCCCTACAAACTGAGAACGCCGCGCCGAGCATCGGATTCGTTCACGTTCACAGTCCACAGCAGCAGTAGCAGTCCTCAACGGCTATTTTCGTGCCGAGATAGAAACATTTTTAAAAATCACCCGCTGGGAACGAGTCCTAACAGTCTCAAGGTTATTTCGATAATGAAACACAAAACAGAATTTGAATGGACCGTTTTACATATTGGATTCGTCTCGATTCGATAAAAAACAAACGGTCGAAACAGGCGGATTTATGAACGTCGAATATCATGTGAATTTTCGTTCGAATCGACGACTTTTAAATCGGGAAACGAATCCGAGTCTGCATGCAAGTGTTTCTGTTGTCGAATAATCCTTTTTCGAGATTTTTTTATCGGACCGAGACGAATCCATTGTGAAAACCAGTCCATTCATATTCGGTTTTGTGTTTCATCATCGAAACAACCCTGAGACTGTTCGAAAACATTCCCAGTGGGTGATTTTTTAAAATATTTCACCCTCGGCACGAAAAAGCCGTTGAGAACTACTACTGCTGCTGTGGACTGTGAACGTGAACGAATCCGATGCTCGGCGCGGCGTTCTCAGTTTGTAGGGATTATTCGGCTACAGAACCACTTGCATGCAGACTCGGATTCGTTTCCCGATTTAAAAGTCGTCGATTTGAACGAAAATTCACATGAGATTCGACGTTGATAAATACGCCTGTTCCAACTGTATGTTTTTTATCGGATCGAGACGAATCCAACGTGAAATCCGGTCCATACATATTCTGTTTTGTGTTTCATTATCGAAATAACCTTGAGACTGTTCGGACTCGTTGCCAGTGGGTGATTTTTTAAAATGGTTCACCCTCGGCACGAAAAAAGCCATTGAGGACTACTACTTCTGCCTTGGACTGTGAACGTAAACGAATCCGATGCTCGGCGCCGCGTTCTCAGTTTGTAGGGATTATTCGACAACAGAAACATTTGCATGCAGACTCGGATTCGTTTCCCGATGTAAAAGGCGTCTATGCGAACGAAAATTCACATGAGATTCGACGTTGATAAATACGCCTGTTCCAACTGTATGTTTTTTTATCAGATCGAGACGAATCCAATGTGAAAACCGGTCGATTCATATTCTGTTTTGTGTTTCATTATTGAAATAACCTTGAGACTATTGGGATTCGTTCCCAGAAGGTGATTTTTCAAAATGTTTCACCCTCGGTCCGAAACAAGTCGTTGAGGACTACTACTGCTGCTGTGGCCTGTGAACGTGATCGAATGCGATGCTCCGCGCGGCGTTGTCAGTTTTTAGGGATTTTTCGACAACAGCAACACTTGCATGCAAACTCGGATTCGTTTCCCGATTTAAAAGTCGTCGATTCGAACGAAAATTCACATGAGATTCGACGTTGATAAATACGCCTGTTTCAACCTTTTTTTTTATCGGACCGGGACGAATCTTACATGAAAAACGGTCCACTCAAATTCTTTTTTGTGTTTCATTATCGAAATAACCTTGAGACTGTCCGGATTAGTTCCCAGTGCATGATTGTCAAAAATGTATCACCCTCGGCAGGAAAATATCCATTGACGGCTCTTACTGCTGCTGTGGACTATGAACGTGAACGAATCCGATGCTCGGCGCGGCGTTCTCAGTTTGTAGGGACTATTCGACAACAGAAACACTTGCATGCAGACGCGGATTCGTTTCCCGATTTAAAAGTCGTCGATTCGAACGAAAGTTCACATGAGATTCGACGTTGATAAATACGCCTGTTCCAACTGTATGCTTATTATCGGATCGAGACGAATCCAATGTGAAAACCGGTCCATTCATATTCTGTTTTGTGTTGCATTATCGAAATAACCTTGAGACTGTTCGGTCTCGTTCCCAGTGGGTGATTTTTTACTATGTTTCACCCTCGGCACGAAAAAAGCCATTGAGGACTACTACTGCTGCTGTGGACTGTGAACGTGAACGAATCCGATGCTCGGCGCGGCGTTATCAGTTTGTAGGGATCGTTCGACTACAGAACCACTTGCATGCAGACTCGGACTCGTTTCCCGATTTAAAAGGCGTCAATGCGACCGAAAATTCCTATGAGATCCGACGTTGATAAACACGCCTGTTTCAACCGTTTTTTTTATCGGACCGAGACGAATCCATTATGAAAAACGGTCCACTCAAATTCTGTTTTCTGTTTTATTATCGAAATAACCTTGAGACTGTTTTGATTCGTTCCCAGTGTATGATTTTAAAAAGTGTATCACTCTCGGCACGAAAATAGCCATTGAGGACTCTTACTGCTGCTGTGCACTATGAACGTGAACGAATCCGATGCTCGGCGCGGCGTTCTCAGTTTGTAGGGATTATTCGGCAACAGAAATACTTGCATGCAGACTCGGATTCGTTTCCCGATTTAAAAGTCGTCGATTCGAACGAAAGTTCATATGAGATTCGACGTTTATAAATACCAGGCGTATTTATAAACCAACTGTATCTTTTTTATCGGATCGAGACGAATCCAATGTGAAAACCGGTCCATACATATTCTGTTTTGTGTTTCATCATCGAAATAACCTTTAGACTGTTCGGACTCGTTCCCAGAAGGTGATTTTTCAACATGTTTCACCCTCGGTACGAAAAAAGCCGTTGAGGACTACTACTGGTGCTGTGGTCTGTGAACGGGAACGAATCCGATGCTCGGCGCGGCGTTGTCAGTTTTTAGGGATTTTTCGACAACAGAAACACTTGCATGCAACTCGGATTCGTTTCCCGATTTAAAAGTTGTCGATTCGAACGAAAATTCACATGAGATTCGACGTTGATAAATACGCCTGTTTCAACCTTTTTTTTATCGGACCGAGACGAATCCTATATAAAAAACGGTCCACTCAAATTCTGTTTTGTGTTTCATTATTGAAATGACCTTGAGACTGTCCGGATTAGTTCCCAGTGGATAATTTAAAAAAATGTATCACCCTCGGCAGGAACTATCCATTGAGGGCTCTTACCGCTACTGTGGACTATGAACGTGAACGAATCCGATGCTCGGCACGGCGTTCTCAGTTTGTAGGGATTATTCGACTACAGAACCACTTGCATGCAGACTCGGATTCGTTTCCCGATTTAAAAGGCGTCAATGCGAACGCAAATTCCTATGAGATTCGACGTTGATAAATACGCCTGTTTCAACCGTTTTTTATATCTGACCGAGACGAATCCAGTATGAAAAACGGTCCACTCAAATTCTGTTTTGTGTTTCATTATCGAAATAACCTTGAGACTGTTCGGATTCGTTCCCAGTGGATGATTTTTAAAATGTTTCACCCTCGGCACGAAAAAAGCCGTTGAAGACTATTACCGCTGCTGTGCACCGATAACGTGAACGAATCCGATGCTCGGCGCGACGTTCTCAGTTTGTAGGGTCTATTCGACAACAGAAACACTTGCATGTAGACTCGTATTCGTTTCCCGATTTAAAAGTCGTCGATTCGACGGAAAATTCACATGAGATTCGACGTTGATAAATACGCCTGTTCCAACTGTATGTTTTTTATCGGATTGAGACGAATCCATCGTGTTCTGACTCGTTCCCAGTGGGTGATTTTCAAAAATATTTCACCCTTGGCACGAAAAAAGCCATTAAGGACTACTACTGCTGCTGTGGACTGAACGTGAACGAATCCGATGCTCGGCGCGGCGTTCTATGAATATGAAAATATGGCAACATGAAAAACAGTCCACTCAAATTCTGTTTTGTGTTTCATTATCGAAATAACCTTGAGACTGTTTGAATTCGTTCCCAGTGGATGATTTTTAAAAATGTATCACTTTCGGCACGAAAATAGCCATTAAGGACTCCTACTGCTGCTGTGCACTATGAACGTGAACGAATCCGATGCTCGGCCCGGCGTTCTCAGTTTGTAGGGATTATTCCACAACAGAAACACTTGCATGCAAACTCGGATTCGTTTCCTGATTTGAAAGTCGTCGATTCGAAGAGAACTTTGATTCCGAATTCGTATTCAGCGACCTGGAAAACCCCCGAGTACAGACTTTCACCCGAATTGAATACGTTTTTTGACTTTTGGCCGGCCTTTTGGGATTTGGTACCACTGTGTGACACTTTCAATGAGGTCCCGGACTGGAGGCAAAGTTAGGTCGCTATTTTGCATCTGAAAAGAGTAGATTAATTCTATTCCATATTTTCACGAACCCATTAAACCCGTTCCACGATAAATCGCGAATGCCGTAATGCCGTTCTTCTTAATCTGGCCCCTTAAATGCGGTTTCCCAAAGTCGAGTTTTCGTTCAAGTTTCAACTGCCACTGCACAAGTCGATACATGTACTTTATCTCGTACAATTTCTCTACGTCGATTCAAAATAAGATTCACCCGTGCGCTTGTTCAGCGTAAGCCCCTTAACATTTCTCGTTGATAATCAACATTTCGCTAAGCACCTTCCTCACGCCCAAAAACGAAACGTTCGCCCCGTTTGAAGGAAGTCCTCTGATCCGTTTTCGACAAACAAATTTGCACGCGTCCCGTTTTGCAATTCAACCCCTTCAATCCCGCTCTCAATCGCCTCATCTTCCCGTAAAACTCTAAGGTGAACTTACTTCCTCATAATCTTTAAGATCGCATTCACATTTAATCGTCACGCATTCTTTGTCATCTGAATTTACCCCTTAAACACGATTTCGGGAAGACAGCTTTTTTTTGCGTTCACAAGCGGTACATCCACCCAGTGCGGCTCGAATTGTTAGGCCAGTCGTCCAGTGTCTTACGACAATCGCTCGTTTAATTATTGACTCATGGCCAGGGCTTTTAGGTGCTTTCGTATTTTTTCTTCGCCGATTTCGCGGGACCTGCAAACAAATGAAGCCCGTTTGACATTCATATTCCACGTTACACTTGCACACTCGGACGCCTGTCATCGTAACGTCAGCCACGACCCGACATCTCTCGGTGACTTCTGCAACCTCATGACAGCCACGTCAAGAATATAGCGGCGAATGCTCCAACGCCCACTCCGTTCCTGGCTATTCCAACTTCGCCGATCCTCGGAGTTCAGTTTGAACTATCGTTCGATATTAATTTTTTAATGCTCTTTTTCTCAATGGTACCATTTTTTTGAGGCCCTCATCCGGGTCCTACGTGTTCAGAATCAAGTCCACTGTGCTTCTCTAAGCGCGGAATGCCATTTTTATTTTTACCCAGAATTTCTTTTTCTTTTTCGTTGGAATATACCGTTCCCACATAGGCGCTATATTTTTTTTCGAAGAGTTCTCGAATAACCATTTCAAAAGCGCAGCTATGCCGTCCCAAAATGGTCGGGCAAGAATTTAAAAAAATGGGTGGCCACTTTATAATTGTCACCCTTCCGTGCAGACTGTGAAAGATGAGAAAAAATTTAAAAAAATTTACTTTGGTTTTTTGATGGCTACTAAAAATTGGCTGAGGCAAAAAATGTTTGAGCTCAAGATCTCAAAACTAGAGATTAACACCTTCAGTTTTCTTTTTTTTTTTGCTGTACGACCCTTTTTCGAGGTGTTACAGCTATTTGAAAATGACCCTAAAATTGGCGGACTTTTACAATATCCTTTAATTCTTTTGCCTAGTGTATTTAAATATATTGCTATAAATTTTTACCGAAAATATTACAAAATGGCAAGACTGCAGCAATTCTTCCAAAGCATGTCGAACCTCTGCGGCACGCAGTATAACTGTGCCAATTCTAATCTAAAAATAAAATTTTTGTTTTATTGAGTCTATATGAGTGTAGCTACTGAATCACGTAGGGGATTTTCGATAAGTTAATTAAAACAATATTTATTAACAAATAACAGTTTAAAAAAAAATTGAACATTTTTAGTCAAATACACGGCAATTACTCAAAAATCAATATTTCTGAAATCTCCTACGTGGTTCACTAGCTACACTCATCTAGATTTAATTTAAAAAAAATAATTTTGTCCAGATTAAAATTGGTACAAGTTATACTGCGTGCCGCAGAGCACCTTAAGTTCGACATGCCTCGGAAGAATTTGCTGCAGTGTCGCCATTTTGTAATATTTTCCCATAAATTTTTTTGCAATATACTTCAATATATGCTTAATAATTACCCCAAGTATTATTTGTCTAAAACGCTTCGTGGCAGGCCGTTACAGTGGTTTTTTTTAACGAAAATCTCCTTTTTATTCATCATCAAATTTTCTACGAATATCTTCGCAGCCGTTCACTCAGGTAATAGGAAAAAGGAAAATCTCATTTCTTTTTATCTTTAACTTCTCTCCGAATATCTCCGCAGCCGTTCACTCAGGTCATAGGGGTCGTCCCTTAATCACATGAGGTTTTTAGGCCACTTTTAGAGCCCCCCTCCCCCATGGAGATATGTGGTGAGGTTCTCGGCTACCCCCCCCCCAACATCACGTGTATTTTTTTGTTAAGAAACGTCAGACACAAGCGATAGAAAGTGCGGTATTTTATTATGAAAAACGAAATAATATATATTGTCAGTATATTTAAATGGCATTGTCCGCGCAGTTACACGCAAAATACCCGTGATAAGTCACAACCCCCCCTCTAGCATGATCAATCATGATGTTATCCAAATCCCCCCCCCCCCCCTATTTAAGCCTCACGTGATTAATGGACGATCCCATAGGAAAAAGAGAAATTTCCGGGAAAAACACCTACACCAAAACAGCCGGTCATGAGTTAACTTCCCTACCTCGGAGCTAGTCGCGTTTCGTCGAAAAATAGCTTACAGCCTACAGCCATACCCACAAGACTTACAGACACGTACCGGTCCGTTTCCGCGACTTCCGTGTAGAACTGGAGCTACGTCACGCCCGTGTTTTTATTTTTCTCCGAAACTACGAGACGGCGATTCGAACCCGCGACCTCCCGATGAGCTGATTTCAGAGGCAAGCACGCTAACCACTCAACCAACACATTGCTAGACAGCACATTTGCCTTATCCTAATAAATTACGAGAAAAAAAAACGGCAATAGACACTTACCTCTTTGATGATATCCTGGCAAACGCAGAACGTCTAGACCAAAAAGTTAGTTGTTTCGACAATTAAAAGATCATGATGTTAAAAACCAGTTTGCTCAATAACTGCGTCACCATAACGAATGAGCTTTAAAATGCCTGAGCTAGAATTAAAATTTTGCCGAATGACGCAATGGTCTAAATATTGATATAAATTCATAAAATCACAAGCAAAAAAGTGTACATACTGCGGAAACTGCAACTTACTTACATCAATAAACACCCAAAATAAAATCTAGTGCAATATGGACCGATATGTGCTGTTATAAATTCATGTATTCAAAAAGTTTGCAGTTTTTTTTAGATAAAAGTAGTCATCTTTTTTTTGAATCAACACATTATTTTTTATTGGTTTCGTATATTATGCAGTTTACACGGCCGTACGGTAAATTAAGATAGGGCAAACGACGCATGCGCTGCGGTCAGGAGGGAAAAGGACAGACGAGCTGTTTCTCTTTTCGTCACACAACACTTTGTCTTGCCGTCACGCACCAAGCGGCAGAAATCGGAATAAAACACAGAGCCGCTAAGGGTGCCTACCCCCACTACCGCCGTTGTCGGACCTGTATGTAAGACCATGGTCTTGGGCAGTGTGCAGTTATACAGCACTACAGGATGAGTCTGTCACTATGCCCAAGACGAAAATCAAAGTTCCTTATTTGCCTCCTATCTTACCGACCTTACAGATCCTGGACAAGCCGCGGACAACTACGGGAGTAGAGCGCCACCGGTCATCATTATCACCACCGACCGAATCTCTACTTATATAACAGAAATAACTTTTAATAGTGCTCGATTCATTATTTATATAGATACAAACTTGGAAAGAATAAATCTTATCGAGTGACTACAAACTCGCCCCGATGTCCTCAAGAGTCATTTACATAGCGAGAAACCACTTTAAAAAAACACTATCTTTAGGTGACTTGTGGAACGACATTTCACTTATATTATCCGTCTTCTACCCTAGAATACAGAAGTTCGAGTAATTCTTCTTTTTAATATTTTGCCCATTGTCATCAACGTATTTTGACCAAGTTTACTATACTAGTAGAGCTTTTGCTTTAGGCCACGAGAGGCGCCAAGACTTTTAGGGATCGCGAATTGGAGTTTGGTCTTCTGTTCATAGTCTACATGCTTGCGGCCGTTAAGTGCATGGTGGGACGTATCCATAGAAATGTTCATTTGTTTCTTTCATCTATCATTTAAAAAAAAAATAAAAATCAAACGATTCTTTCACAGTCGACCATTGCCGTCATCCCTCGCGTGATTTTCAGTGTCAAAGTCCCTGCCAGCCCGTTAGCGACAAGGGTATTACTGGGGCGGGAAGATATTTATTCAGTAATATTACAATTGCAGCCGTGCGACATACCGTGTGACTTACTAAAAAATAAACCCGCTACAATTGACAACCCAGTAGAGGTTCACCTTAAGATTTCAATACGGCTTCAATGGCATTGACAAAGTTAGTCGTTGAACGTTTTCTACGACGGTGTCTAGTAAGTCTCTTGGCATATCCCGTATAATGGTTGTCAGTAGTAGTTTATAATACAAACGTTTCTTTTTCGTCAGGCTATAAAGTTATTAGAAATGCAGAGGTGTCACTCTTTATTGACCAGTAAAATACAACTGAGCGCAGAGACTGTGCTGACGAAAAAAAACCGTGAGTCATGCATAAGAAAGCTCAAACTTTATCCAGCCATGAAGGTCACGGAAGAAGCTAGAATGGCTGCTGTACTTGTACCACTCTGCAGTTACAGAGGAGAACTCGGTCTTCTGTATACGCTCAGGTCATCAAAATTAAATTCAAGCGGGGGACAGGTTTCGTTCCCTGGAGGAATGAAGGATGACACTGACGAGAATCTGCAAGCAACAGCACTTCGAGAAACATGGGAAGAGTTGCAAATACCAGAGAGCAAAGTTGATGTCTGGTCTTCGATGAACTTGATAGGCCGCCAAAACATGAGCATAATGCCCGTTTTTGGTTACATTGGCGATATAGAGCCGGAAAACTTGTCGATCAATCGAGACGAGGTCGAAGAAGCATTTGTCATTAGTTTACAAAGGTTGTGCGATCCGGGACACTTTCGTTATACTCAATTTCGAAGTGGTCCGCCCTTGCCGGTGTATACTGGAGGGAAGTATCGCGTGTGGGGCTTGACTGGAGCAATAACGCACCTGATAATGGGAGCGTTGGTCCCCTCTACTTACAAAAACGAACTGAATATTTTGGCTAAAGTTCGAGAGACGACAAATTCTTACAGGCCGAATATTGAAAATAAATGAATTAGTTGAATTTTTTTTAAATCGAACAATTGAGACATTGACAATATATATATATATATATATGTGTGTGTGTGTGTGTGTGTGTGTGTGTGTGTGTGTGTGTGTGTGTGTGTGTGTGTATAATCGTGTGATACACACAGAATGAGAAGCTATACATTTGTGTGAATATTGATGAAAATAAATTGTGCATGATATTATTTGTCACGCATAAAATTTAAAAGTGGTGCGTTCTTGTACCAATCATCAACGTTTTATCTTTTCAAAACTTCCGACCACAGTGTAATTCTACACGAAAACAGTTCCGTATGTATAGAAAACTGAGATCAAGCTCCATACGGCCTGTACCACGACCTCACGTACAGGCAGTGTTGGGGAAAATTTTATTCCAAGATTACCAATTAATAAATTGTTAATCACGACTGTAACAATTAACAATTCATTAATTTTAATTGTGATAACTCATGATCAACAATTAATTTTTAACTGCTGTGGTCGCGACTAACAATTAATCAATTGTTAATCGCGACTTTCCACAATTAAAAACTAATCAACTTTTAATCTTTATAATGTATTTGTTTAAAAACTAATAATTCAAACTGATTATTGTATAGCGCGCAAAGTGGCACCAGAACAAATGTGTAAGTTAGTGAAATAAATATAGGAGTAGCAAACAAAAGACTGATATTATTTATCAATAATATATATATATATAATAATCAATAATAATATCTAAATCTTTTTTATCTGATATCTGTAAAGTTCAATAGGTTAATTTTTAGTTTTGATTGTTTCTTAGAACAATTAAAAAAGGTTATTGCAATTTCTTTAATAGAGAGCTGCAATAAACAGATTAATCCAAATAAATTGATTGCAACATGCAATCAATAGTGTAATTGCAATTAATGTTAATCGCAATTAAGTAAATGAAATTACTAAAATGTTCTTTAAAAGTACTATATATATAATATTATTATATTATATTTATATTATATATATTATATTATTACAATATTATATTTATATCTTTATTCTTTATTCCAAAGTATGGTGGGCTACACCTTTTACAATGCCAACTACAGTAGAACTTCGATTATCCGAACCTCGATCATCCGAACCCTCAATTATCCGAACGTTGGTGCGAAAGATGCATTGTTGCTCGCTGCCACCGCCGTGAGCAACAATGAGCAACCCAACGCAACTTCTCCTTCTCAAACGGCTGCGAGACTTAGCCGATCAAGAACGCGTTACAGCCATTCGTCAATCAAAAATGGACGATTTTATAAAAAAAATATTAAAAATAGCATTCGACTTTTTTCAGGTGTTTAAAATACACACACACACACACACACACACACACACACACACACACACACACACACACACACACACACATATATATATATATATATATATATATATATATATATATATTGTAATGTCGGTTTGGGGAAAATTGTCGATTTTTTAATTAAAAGGAGTGACTGACTCGCTACAGAACACGGTTGTAGGATGAATCAACTCGGTGTACACGAAGTTGAGCTACTTGAGCTACGTTTATTCAACTGACAGAGATTCGGCGTCTTACAAATTTGGTGGCTTACTGATCACTTAGCCTAGAACGGAGGCAACTTATAGGGCTGGAGCGTGGGAAATCGAGAATAGTGGGAGGAAGGGCCTACGTGAGGTTGGGGGCGTTATTCGGGAATTTTCCAGGGGGATAAGGCTATGAGAGGGTTCTCTGGGAATTCAGAAAACCAGTATTTGACTATTCCATTCGGGACCTCGATTGGGCGGAAGCCATAAATTTGGAGAAGCCCCGACGATTGTCCGAATGCAACTGCATCGAGCGGTGGTGACAAAAATGTACACGGGAAAAATGTTAGGATCCTTCTAATGTTTGTGTAGGAGTTTTCGTCGGAATGTCGGTGGATGAGACGGAGGTGATAAAATTCGAAGACTGTCGGACAGGAAAAAAGGAAAAATTCTCACCCTATATTACAATATATATATATATTTTGGAACGTTAATATGTATGTCAAATTTTAATATATATGTATGTACTGTTTTTATGTAAAAAGGTGTTGTTTATCATCTCGTCCAAAAAAAACCTACGTTTCGATTATCCGAACTAGTCTCGGTCCCAATTGGTTCGGATAATCGAAGTTCTACTGTATTCATAACAGTGTCTCAAAGTGAATTTGGTTGTTCGCTGTTGTTTAGCAATACATTTCTTTTCATTATTTCTAAGTTCCATTTATCCTATTTTAATAAAAATTAAATTCTAGACTTAATCCTCTTCGATTCTCATATTTACAGTGGTACCCTCGGTTCTTGTCTTTTTCTTTATTTGGTCGTACGCTTTTATATGTTCAGATAATTCCGGCCTGATTTCCCCCATTAATGTTTCTATCGTCCATTCTCTTAGTGCCCCTCCCTCTCTCTTAGCACTCCATTTGTCCAGTGCCTGGATCTATTCCTTCCTTATGCCAACTCTAGCTACCTCACATATCTAAATGTGTTTGACACTTTCCTCTGTTCCACACACCCCGCAATTCGTGTTAACGAATCCTTTCTTCCCTTTCTTCTCCCTATTCCCACATCTGAGCCATGCTCAAGTTTCTTTTAGTTCTCCCTTTATATCCTCTACGTCCCAATATTCTTCCTTATCTACACCGGTTTTTATCTTCGAGTAGAGCAGACAGACAGTAGATTTGTCGGCCTTTATCCAGTTCTGCTGGGTGTCTTGTTCTGTTTTTCTTTTCACTTCTTCTTTTAGCACCTTAGCCAGTGCCCTCAGATTCACCCCTTCCCATAACAGATCAATTACTCTCCCATCTCCCACTTCCCTCATTGCATCATCTAATTCTTTACCCCATTTTGAGGGATTTCCATTTTTAATCCCCTTTATTTCCTGTCTTAGACATATTTTCGGCTATCGTCCTTCTTCCATTTTTGCAATCTCTAGGATGTAGTTTCCCGCCATTCGCCTCGCCTCTACTTCCACGCTTCGCCTCCCCGCTTCCAGCTTCCAGATATAATCTGGCGTATTACTGGCTAATCCCATCGCCATTTTTACGAATGTGCCTTGCAGTTTTTCCACGCTTTCCCTCCTTGTCCAGCCCCAGACCTCAATTCCATATAATGCCCCAGCCTTAACCAAAGAGTCTAAAAGTTGAAGTCGATGCTTCAGTTTGCTAACGCATGCCCGTTTCATAATTCCCCACACCGGGTTGATCGCTTTTCTCGCTTTTCCTTCTAAGCTCATTAGATGTTTCCTCGCCGTGTTCTTCGGGGAGAACCAGTATCCCAAGTAGATAACTATTATATTCGTTGTGATATTCGTTGATTATATTCGTTGACTATTTCTATCTCCTCTTCCTTAAATGTGAACTTCTCATCTCTCTTTTTTCTCCCTCCGTTTCTGAATATTATTACTTTTGTTTTCTTCGCATTAACTTCCATATTTTCTCTCTCCACGTACCCTTCCAATGATTTGAGCATATCTCGTAGTCGTATCGCATCGTCCGCAATTAGTGCCACGTCATCCGCATATTTGAGTGCATATATCTTTTTACCTCCCATGACCGTGCCTCCTTTCTTTTTCCGCCCCCATTCCTCATCCACATCATCCACTACCAGGTTGAATAGTAGCGGACTTAAAGGGCAACCCTGCCTCACGCCCCTTTCTGTTTCAAAACTTTTTGAAATCCCTTCTCCTGCTATTACCTCGTTATTAGTACTTTCGTATGTGCCTTTTATCATATTGTACATTTTGCCCCTGATTCCATTTTTCCAAATGTTCTTCAACATTATCCCCCTGTTAACCTTGTCAAAAGCCGCTTTAAAGTCCACGAATGCTACATACATTTTTCCTCCTTTATTTTTCAGTCTGTTATTAATTAGTGCATTTAGCACAAAAAGGTGATCTCTTGTTCCTCTTTTCGGCCTAAAACCCGCCTGGATTTCCCTTAAAATTTGTTCTTCCTCCACCCACAGTCTCAATCTACCTGCCATAATACCTGTGAGAATCTTGTATCCGATATCCAGCAGCGCGATTCCCCGATAGTTGCTTACCACGCTGTCATCGCCCGCTTTGAATATTGGATAGATGCGTGCCATCTCCCAACCCCTCGGGAGTCTTCCCGATTTCCAGCATTTATTTAGGATGCTTCTTAATTCCTCATGTCCTTTGCTGCATAAACCTTTCATAAATTCGGCTGTTATGCCGTCCTCCCCTGACGCCTTTTTGTTTTTTAGCTTTCTAATTGTCTTAATCAATTCATCTTTACTAATTGCTTTATTCCATTTCTCATCTGCCGCGTCTTCTGTTTCTTCGTGTGTTTTGCTTTCCCGGTCCTGATTTTTTTCTCTTTCTATTTTCTTTTTGCTTAATAGTTTTTCAAAATGTTCCACCCATTGGTTTTTGCTAATATTGCCTCCAGTTCTTTTCTTCTTACTCCTGAAAAATCTCACGGCCTCCCACCATTCGATCATATCCTAACTTTCTCGCACTTTGGTCCACTCTTCTTCAAACCATGTTCGTCTTTTTGTCGCACATAGTTCTTTCAGCCCTTTTGTTTCCTTCCTCAATCTGATCTTATGCCTTTTTGTTTTGCTTGCCAGGTAGTCATTCAGTCTTTTCCACACTTTTTTCCGCTGCTCCTTACACTCCTCGTCCCACCAGCTTGCTTCCCCGTATTCTCCTTTAAGTGTTTTTATCATTCCCACCTTATCCGCTGCTTCCCATATGTTTTTCTTCAATAATTCCCAACCTGCTTCTTCTTCCTTCTTCATCTTGTTAGACGCCACGTTAATTAATCTATCTACTTCGAGTTTAAATTCCTTGCTCTCCTTCTCTTTCCATTTTAGTCTTCTGACTGGTTCTTTTTTGTTCCTCTCACTTTTCTTTTTCATTTTTCCTCCTCCCTTTACATTAAAAACTACTGGCAAGTGGTCGGATTCGATCTTAGGCAGTACCTTTAACGAGTTTATCGTATCCTCTTCTTCGTCTTCCATTTTTATTACCAGATCGAGAACCGAGTTACCACTTCCTCCTCCTATGAACGTGGATTTTCCCTCATGGTCCCCTTTGATTCGCCCACCTATCGCTATCTCTATCAGTTGACGATGAATTTCGTTCATATCTTATAGGTAGTTTTATGTGAATTTGGTAGTCCCTTCAATTCTGGTTTCCTTCATAGAAACTGTACCGTTCAAAATGTATAACATATAAGGTTTTGTAAATTTGTTTACCCTCTTCTAAAAACTTTGCTATCCACAATATGAAACATGTTCTTTCAGCCGAGCAGTACACTCCCTGAAAATCGAAGCAAAATTAAAAATACTCGTCAAATTATTTAGATTGAATACCTCGCATGCTTATATTATAATTGTCGGGCGTGAATTAAAAATCAGGATCACACGCGTGCGATTTTACCACGCACTAACGATATGCGTTCGGTCATTCGTTATTCAGATCGCCTCACAGAATAATGTAAAATTTCGGAAAAACTATATATTTTTGCAAATCTTTTCCTGTTGCGACTTTCAGTGAGTGACAAATTGAGTGTATCGATAAACTTTAATATTTTGTTATAAGCACGGAGAATCTAATCATTCAGTAATCCGTGCTGGTGGAGTGAGAAGTGAGATTAGTGAAGAAAAGCGAAGGTGTGGACTTCGGAGCGTGAGTATTCCTACTTTCCTATTTGAAATCATTATCATATGAACAGTGAAATATATTAATTTTAATTTATTCCTATATCTATGGTTATACACACACACACACACACACACACACACACACACACACACACACACACACACACACACACACATATATATATATACACACACAGATATATATAGCCTGAAGACTGATCAGGCCGCTATCAAGCTGCGGTCCGTAATACCGTGGTACGGCACGTCTGATCAGTGCTGGAAGTCCCCCGAACCAGTGGAAAATTAGTCCGGGCGCTAGTAGGCACTGTGGACAAGGCCAAGTACGGTAGCCTGTATGCGGCCGTAATATGGCGTCCATGGACGTCAGGTTACGGCACGCGTGATCTGTACCGGATGTCGGCCGGATCAGTGCAGTCGTACTTGGCGAATCAAGATTTTGGGGTTAGGTTTTATTGACGTCTGCGATATAAACCGCATGAATTCAAATAATCTACACTCTGCGAGCAGGTAATCAACCTGGACTAATTGTTTATATCCAAACGAACTGAAGCGATATTATTTTATAATGCATAGTTCGAATTATTCTTAATGGTAGAATTTAAAATGACACACACACACACATATATATATATATATATATATATATATATATATACAGGGTGATCCAGAATGGGTGTAACAGCGGGGAATGCCGGGTTCAGCAGGTTACTCCGAAGATTTCTACCGAGCCGTTTTTTTCGCCCCTGTCCTCAAATGGGAAGCATTAGAAAATAGGCGTTCGATCTTCGGAAGGAACGCTCGAATGCGCCATGTTGGACCATCGAAAAGGGCAAAAGAGTAGACGAAGGGCCACGAAGTCGCAGCCGACGTCAATAGGTTGTGCGAAACAGCAGCGTTTGACAAATGTCGGCGCGCATGATCTGACGTTTAGCGAATCATTCGCTACGTTGCCTGTCAACCTATTCGGTCCCAGAATCGTGACACACGATTTGACGTTTCACCTAACGTTTGCTATCGCTCGGCGTATTGCGTGCCAAAGCGTGAAGCGCGCCGCAATTAATGACATTTACGAATTTTACCGCGATTATGCATTGAGAGCGCCTGGTCTTTTTTCTTCCTTAAGAAATAAAAATTAACAAAACCAAAGAATTGTCAATGATTATCATATTTCGATATGCCGAGCGATTTTTCTTGCGTATTGAAAAAAAATCAATACATACATTTTTATTAACAAACTCTCAAAAACTTGACGCTACATTTTAGAAAATTGGACGTTTTCGGGATTCCATTTCTCATTTGACCACTCCGTTCAGTATCATAGTCGGATTGATCTCCAAAAATAAATTTTTCTGTACGAATATCATCTCAAAGTGTGTTCGAGCTGGGTTAGGAAACATGAGGAGAAGCTTTCCATTTCTTCATTAGGGGAGACGAAATCAGTCGGTTCCGGCGGACGAAAATCGATACGAAGTTTTTTGAGGATTGAAAAACGATGAGAAGATCTTCTGCACCGCCTGAGATACAATTTTTCACGTCCCGATACGGGTTGATTCTGGAAATCCCAAAGCGTTGCGATTCTGTTTGCGGTATCTCTTAATTCCTCTCGTAATTCCTTAGGTCCTCTCGGGTAATTCCACTCGAGCGGCAAAAAATTAGGCCTAACTTTGACAATTTATTTTGGGAGTATGAAAAAAGGAATAGGATTTCTTAGGAGGATTTATGTAACACATATTAAAGTATGTAAAAATTATTGTAATTTTTATACAAAATAGCGACGACAGAGCCCATCTTGAAAAACTTGTTTTTCAAACTGGGAGGCCGGAATACGCGAACACCTTTGCATGAATCAATTTGAATTTTGATCGCAGCTTCACAATTACATGCTCTATGGGCGTACGTAGCCGTTTTTTTAAATTAAATGTTAATTTTTTTTATAAACAATTTATCGCTTATCTATTGGGCAAAAAATCGATTTATTTCTGACAATGTGCGCCGTTTTTTCAAAATTCGACCGAAAAAATCCCTACATCGTCCCATAGAGAATGTAATTGTGAAGCTACTATCAAAATTTCACATCGATTCAATTTCGTCGTCGCAATTTTGCATGAAAATTATAATAAATTTTTTTATCCTTTAGTAAGTGTTAAATAAACCCTCAAAAGCAATCCTATCCTTTTGTCAAACGCTCAAAAAAAATTGTCAAAGTTAGGCCTTATTTTCTCCCGCTAGAGTGGTGTTACCGCTTAAGAATATTAGAATACCAGCGTAAAGGGTCAAAATTTGTGCTACTTTATAATAAAATGTTATTTATTTATTCATTTCACCTGTGTTGTGCCCCGGCTTCTTACGATGCGCGGAGAGCACGGAATTTCGCTTTCGAGTAAGTTGATACCGTGGGTTGTCGGATGCTCGAGGGCGAGGATAGGTGGGGACTTTTCCCGTTCCGAGTAAATCTCCAACTCGGGATATTGCAACTTGAACAACTTATATTTTATTTAAAATTGGGCAATAATATTACAATTCTTTTTTATACCTTGAGACCGACCTCCTCGGCTTCCGGCCGAAGACTGCCTTTTGATTGATTCTTTCGGCTAATTGTTAACTCGGGTTTTCGCAATCAATCGTTCGAGAACGTTCGAATCGTTCGATTGCGATTCAGCGTTTTTCCGGCTGAGTCGAGCGGAATATCGGGCTCGATATCATCGCGTGGGGTCTTTGAACCTCATGCCTTAGCAATATGAAAATTCTTGTGTTTTCAGGGCACAACACCTGTGATCAGAGCAAATGGACAATTCATGCGGTGCTGCAAGCTGCGAGTAGGACGCATTGTTTACGTAATAAAGAAGAAATCAACATATCCTTTGACGTTTCCGCGCAACTTCCAATGTTGTTCGACCGTCCCCGTAATGGCATTTGTCGATTTCATCTTCGATCGAGTCAACGATTCCGGAGACGGGCAAATTGACCCGCAGCGCGAGCGTCTAACAGCTTATATAAACCAAGCAAAGATTAAATCGATGCTTTGAATCCTTTCCGGAGCATCTATAGGACATTCCTGAAATGATCCATTCAAAATGGTTGTCGATTTCATCTTATTTCCGGCCAGAGCTAGTGAGCAATTCAGGCACTGCTGCGAGATGCAGGAACAACGCATTGTTTACGCGATAAACATTAAATCAACAACGCCCTCAACTTTTTCGCGCAACTGTCAACGTCGTTCGACCGTCCTCGTAATTGCATTTGTCAATTTCATTTTCGATCGAGTCAACGATTCCGGAGACGGGCAAGGTGCAGCATTGACCCGCAGCTCGAGCGACTAACAGCTGGTGCAAACTAAGCATTGAAAGCATCGACTTTATCTTTGCTTGGTTTGTAGAAGCGGTTAGACGCTTAAGCTGCGGGTCAATGACGCACCTTGCCCGTCTCCGGAATATTTGACTCGATCGAAGATGAAATCGACAAATGCCATTACAAGGACAGTCGAACGACGTTTGAAGTTGCGCGGAAACGTCGAAGGCAATGTTGATTTCATCTTTATTACGTAACCAATGCGTTGTTCCCGCAGCTTGCAGCAGTGCCTGAATTGCGCAGTAGCTCTGGCCGGAAATAAGTTGAAGTCGAGAATCATTTTGAATGGATAATTTCAGTGTAACGTCGTGAGAAAAATCGCTATCTATTTCTTTTTCCTCTCCTATTTTATTTAACTCCAGCGAAAACGCGGGCTTACCCGATTCCACATGGAAATCGTGGAAAACTACGAAAATCAATACACACGATAACGGCATTCTCATTTTTCGACGGGTCCTTATATTTTCTTTGGAATTAGGCGTACCATAGCCGAAACGAAATATATCGATAAGAAGCGAATGTCGCGCATCATTTCCCACGCGAGAGCACAGTCGGTCTTGACCATATCTACACGCAACCGTCAAACACAGTTGATGATAAAATCCTTAGCCATAAGAACGTACAACACACGAAAATATCGAAATCGTTACTCCACAAAAATATACATTCTCCAAAAGAAAATCCTTCATGCCGAAAAGTTGACCCGGCAATAAAACTACATTGGTATTTCCCATGCGCTCTCACACCTGGGTCAACAAAGCCTATCTTGAGGCAAGCACGGCGACGCGACCAAGGCCCTTTTTCCTCCCTATATTTTTCCAACGCTCCAGATAACGAGACGCGGACTAGTTCCCGAGAATCGAGATGGAGATCACACACATCATAGTCCCCAAAAATATTTTCCGTTCTAACTCGACCAATTATATGCACTAGTACATTTCCTACATTCTTTCCACCAATCAAAAAATTAACGCAGGACGAAAATGCACTTTTCGAGAAACTTCTTCTTCCACCATCCCAGCATCCAAAATATCCTACAAGCTAGGATAGAAAAATCTTGGAGTCAGTGTTCCATCACCACTCATTCAGAACTAGTCTCCCAACAGTGGTCCATCATCACTCGCTGAGTAAAAGTCTCCCTTCAGTCTCTATCGCGTACGAACAAAAATCAAGCAACAACGTTCACCGGAACAACTACAAAAACTGTCTCCATAAAGCGAACGCGAACTTTAACTTCCAAATTATACTTTATAATAACGCGAACTTCAAGAATTTCATTAAGTGTTTACGTTCAATGTGTACGTCGTATTGTTTGCGTAAATCGTAATGGAATTCCAACCTCGTCTCGCGATAAATACCCACGTGTTAAACATTGTGTGTCGACGTGAACCCATCATTGTTACCAAGCGTGCGCAACCGAGGGGTCCGACCTACCTGCAGAGGCCCGAACCAGACGGCTGTAAACAGATTAGCGCATCCACGACCCATCGACACATGTAAGCGAAATATTTTATGTATATTTTTTGTATTATTAATTTAATCGAATTAACCAATTTGTTTAATTATAATAAACCCCGAATTGTCAAGTCACTTGCGTAAATCAATTCATTTATTAATAGAGTCACTGCGTCATACCCACATTTGCATGCACCTTTCCCTTTTACACCCTCATCCCGAGTTAGTGCGCTAGGCGTAGGCTAAAAAGAGGGAACCGCGATAGATATATGCCCACGTCCCCTCAGGACGTGACATATGATTTTTGGGAGCTCGTCCGGGATCGTAAAAGGGGTATGTGCTTTCGCAAATTGCCTTAATGGATAAGGAATCCACATGCGAGTCGTTAGATTTGGATATCACTGACGATTTACCGTATTCAGAAACACACGAACCGGGTCAATTCAGTGCAGCCAGATCGCGCGTAAAAGTTACCCCCTCTCTAGTCCCTCACGCGCCCATCACACAATCATAATAGCGTGTGTCCGTGAGCGAGCGACGCTCGGACAACTTCGGCAAGAGCCGAGCGGGGTCGAAGTTTCCCGACCGCGCCTTCGGCAGCTACACCAACACATGGACGCTGAGCATATTCATGTGCGGCCAAGCCGAAACGAAGGCTTCGAGGGAAAAAGCAATTTGAACACGACTCGCGTGTGACGTTACCCGACGGCACGCGCGAAGGTTTTAGATTTCAATGCTTATTTAGCGCTTGATTCTCTGCGTTATTAATGTATACAAAAAAATGTATCGCGCATTCTGATTGCTTATTTTTTTAGGTTATACGTTCATTTAAAGATAATAATAAATCTAAGATCCAACTTATTTATCTTCTACAAAATTGTTTACTCTTTACTCACACCCGTCCTTACGCCAAATAAATTATAATTCATAAAAGTAAGCGGAAATATATTTATATTTGTATTATTATATTAATTCTCATACTTTTATCAAGCGATAAAGCATTATCCCCAAAAAAATGGTCCCGTTTGTAGCGTTCCTGGCTTCGGTCCGCAAGGGCCCCTAGTGCAAATTTTTCTCCGAATTTTTCATAATTTCTCATATTTTAGTCATATTTGAGATTTTCGGAGGAAAACTGATTTAAAACAGATTCAAGTACTGATCTATTTCCCAAAAAACACATCTTTTTCCTGAAAATTCATGATTTCTCATTTTTTTCCCCGGAAATTTATCGTTTTCCTATGACTTGAGGCTGCGGAGATATTCGGAGAAAAGTTAAAGATGAAAGGAAATGAGATTTTCGTTAAAATGACTTATTATTATTATTATTATTATTTTCTGGAAATTTCCCTTTTCCTATTACCTGAGTGAACCTGAGGCTGCGGAGATATTCGGAAAAAATTTAAAGATGAAAAAGATTAGATTTTCTTTAAAAAAAACTTGTTATTATTTTTTTCCAGAACTTTTTCTTTTTCCTATTGAGTGAACGGCTGCAGAGATATTCGGAGAAAAGTTATAGATGAAAAAAAATGAGATTTTCGTAAAAAAAAGCTCATTACATTTTTTATCCCTCATAATTCTGAGAAACAATGAATTTCCGAAATTTTTGCAAACATTATTTTCCTTAAGGGGTAACACCACTGTAACGGCCTGCCACGACGCGTTTTAGACAAATAATACTTGGGGTAATTATTAACCATATATTGAAGTATATTGCAAAAAAAAATTATGGGAAAATATTACAAAATGGCGAAACTGCGGCAAATTCTTCCGAGGCATGTTGAACTTAAGGTGCTCTGCGGCACGCAGTATAACTTGTGCCAATTTCAATCTGGACAAAGTAATTTTTTTTAAATTTAGTCTAGATGAGTGTAGCTAGTGAACCACGTAGGGGATTTTAGAAATATTGATTTTCGAGTATTTGCCGAGTATTTGACTAAAAATGTTCAGATTTTTTTTGAGACGGTTATTTGTTAATAAATATTGTTTAAATTAACTTATCGGAAATCCTCTACGTGGTTCAGTAGCTACACTCATGTAGACTTAATAAAACAATTTTTTTTTTAAATTAAAATTCGCACAGTTATACTGCATGCCGCAGGGGTTCGACATGCTTCGGAAGAATTGTTACAGTGTCGCCATTTTGTAATATTTTCGGATAAAAATTTATAGCAATATACTTAAATGTACGCTCAATAAATACCGCAAGTATCATTTGTTTATCACATTTTCTTCTGCCAAAAAAAATTTTAAAATACGCTTCCTGGAAGGCCGTTACAGTGGTGTTACCCCTTAAAGTCTTCATTTAATTGCCGAGATTTTCCCGTGATCATAATTCGAATGATGACATATTCGGAAAAATTCGAAAAAATTTGGAGAAGTTCGGAGAAACTCGGAAGTTTGCGTAAAAATAATTGTCCGCAAAACTCCGAATCCTTCATATTTGTTCCAATTCATAGACAAATTCGGAAAAGGTTTCCGGAAAAAATCGGAGTTTTTCAGAAAAAAAATTGCACTAGGGGCGCGGGATCGTTCCCCGCGCTGAGTGCTTTTTTAAAATTGTTATTACTATTAATTCTTATTTGATTAGTTATTTTCATTAGTTATCATTATTATTTTAATTAGTTATCTTTTAGTGTCGACAAATTTATCGCGCACTCCGATCGCTTATTTTATTAGTGTGTACGTTAATTTAAATATAATAATAAATCTCAATTACAACTTATTTATCTTCTAAAAAATTGTTTGCGCTATACTCACACCCGTCCCTATGCCAAATGAATTGTAATTCATAAAAGTAAGCGGAAATACATTTATATTCGTATTATTATATTCATTCTCATATACTTTCATCTAGCGACAAAAGCATTATCATGATGCTTTATCGCTTGATGAAAGTATATGAGCGGAAATATATTAGGGATCGATAAAGGATGTGGATTGGAGAAAATGGTGGGAAATGTAAAAAGAGGTAATCCCTGTAGATGGAAGCTACAATTAGCGAAGCGTTCGCCGTAGCAGATACAATAAAAAAAAGTAATAATGATAACTAATAAAAATAAACTAATCAAATAAGATTTAATAGTTGTAATAATTTAAAAAAAAAGCACAGAGCGCGCTGGACGATGCCGCGCCTCTGCGGACCGAAGCCAGGAACGTTACCAATGGGACCATCTCATCGCTTGTGGAATATGTGCACTTTCTGGTACTTACGATTCGCGGCCGGATACATTATGATAATTTTTTAGAAGATGAATAAGTTGTAGTTTAGATTTATTATTATATTTAAATTAACGTACAAGCTAATCAAATAAGCGGTCAGAGTGCGCGATAAATTTTTCGACACTAAACGATAACCAATTAAAATAATAATGATAACTAATAAAAATAACTAATCAAATAAGAATTAATAGTATTAATAATTGAAAAAAGCACTGAGCGCAGGGAACGATCCCGCGCCCCTTGTGCAGTTTTTTTTCTGAAAAACTCCGATTTTTTCCGGAAAATTTTTCCGAATTTTTCTACGAATTGGAGCAAATATTTTTACGCAAACATCCCAGTTGCTCCGAATTTCTCCGAATTTTTTCGAATTTTTCCGAATATTTCATCATTTTAATTATGATCACGGTAAAATCTCGGAAATTAAATGAAGACTTTAAGGGGTAACACCACTGTAACGGCTTTACAGGAAGCGTATTTTTGATATTTTTTTTTTGGTGAAAGAAAACGCAATAAACAAATAATACTTGCGGTATTTATTGAGCATATATTTAAGTATAATGCTATAAATTTTTATTCGAAAATATTACAAAATGGCGACACTGCAGCAATTCTTCCGAAGCATGCCGACCCTTTGCGGCACGCAGTATAACTGTGCCAATTTTAATCTAAAAAAAATAATTTCGTTTAATTAAGTCTACATGAGTGTAGCTACTGAACCACGTAGGGGATTTTCGATAAGTTAATTTAAACAATATTTATTAACAAATAACTGTCTTAAAAAAAAATTGAACATTTTTAGTCACATACTCGGCAATTACTCAAAAATAAATATTTCTAAAATCCCCTACGTGGTTCACTAGCTACACTCATCTAGATTTAATTTAAAAGAAATTATTTTGTCCAGATTAAAATTGGCACAAGTTATACGCGTGCCGCAGAGCACCTTATGTTCAACGTACCTCGGAAGAATTTGTTGCAGTGTCGCCATTTTGTAATATTTTCCCATAAATTTTTTTTGCAATATACTTCCATATATGCTTAATAATTGCCCCAAATATTGTTTGTCTAAAACGCTTCGTGGCAGGCCGTTACAGAGGTGCTACCCCTTAAGGAAAATATTGTTTGCAAAAATTTCGGAAATTCATTATTTCTCAGAATTATGAGGGATCAAAAAATGTAAAAAGTTTTTTTTTACGAAAATCTCATTTTTTTTCATTTGAAAATTTCTCCGAATATCTCCGCAGCCGTTCAGTCAGGTAATAGGCAAAAGGGAAATTTCCGGAACATAATAATAATAATAAGAAGTATTTTTACGAAAATCTCATTTCTTTTCATCTCTAACTTTTCTCCGAATATCTCCGCAGCCTCAGGTCATAGGAAAAAGAGAAATTTCCCGAGAAAAAAATAATAAATCATGAATTTTCAGTTAAAAAATGTGTTTTTAGGAAATTTTTTTCTCCGAAAATCTCAAATATGACTAAAATATGAGAAATCATGAAAAATTTGGAGAAAAACTTGCACTAGGGGCCCCCGCGGATCGAAGCCAGGAACGCTACCAACGGGTCCATCTCATAGCTTGTAGAATATGTGCGCTTTCTGGTACTTACGATTCGCGGCCGGATGGATGATTGGCTTGTTTTTGGGGATAATGCTTTATCGCGTCATGAAAGTATAAGAATTACCATAATACCACGGATATAAATATATTTCCGCTTACTTTTATGAATGATAATTTATTGGGCATAAGGACGGGTGTGAGTAAAGCGTAAATGATTTTTTAGAAGATAAATAAGTTGTAATTTAGATTTACAGTAGAACCTCGATTATCCGAACCGATTCGGGCCGAGACTAGTTCGGATAATCGAAACGTGGGTTTTTTGGAAGGAGAAAACAACACGTTTTACATAAAAACAGTACATAGATATATATTAAAATTTGACATACATATAACGTTGATATAATACATTGAGACGGAAAAGACCGTCTCATGAACCAACCAACAGACTATCGCCCCAAGTATATTTAGGAGTCAACCGATTTCGGGAAAAGGAAGGGGTAAAGGGAAAACAGACCAAGACGAAGAGGTCCGCCATGTTGGTCGAACCAACAAGAACGCTAATTAAATTAATGGCGGATAACAGCATAGGGAATGCAACGGCCACACAGCACAGCAGCAAAGAAAAATATTGAAACGTTACACTAATCGAATTAAGGGGAAAGAGAAACCGGCAGAAACCGAACAAACCAACTAATTTAATTAAAAGAAGACGGAGAAGAAGGGGACCTGAAAAGCGTTAAAATCCGTGTATAAAAGGACGAGAATTTTGGAGGACGGCACTCTTTCATTCCTCGTGAGTAGTATAGCTGTGACAGTTCTAACTCTGGGATCTCAGGGGGGAGCGGGGCGGGGGGTTCACGCGGGGAGGGGGACTCGGCGGAGAGGCTGACGTCACGCGGGGAGGGGGAAATCGTTGGAGCGGAGGAGGGGGGTAAATATCGATTATCGATTCATTGATCATCGATTATTGATCTTTATATATTGAAAATTTATTATTGATTTATTTTGTCTTATATTGTTTACTTCATGGATTTTATTATTTAGCGACTGTCGCCAGAGAGCCAAGTTAGTTGACCCGTGTCGCTGAGAGAAGCGATCGGATTACACGTATGCATGAGAGAGAGCGAGAATGAGAGATGGAGCGACCGCATCGCATGCATGTGAGATAGAGCGACTCATCTGCATGTATAAAGACATATACACTTCAGACATTCAACGGTTAAAGCGATTGGGTTTGTTTGGGTGAAATCCCAAACAAACCGCCGCGCACGTCTTCGAACATCTATTGCATTTCAAGGCCAAAATGCCTGGGACATTCGCAAAAGAATAAAATTATGTGAATGATATTGCAAGCGCTTCGCGGATCTCGTCGAAAAAGTTGATGTCAGCAAAAATCTAAAAGTCTGTAGAAAAATATATAATGATCAAATGCACACGGCACCAAGGATGCAGCTGTTATAGAAATGGAATATAAATCGTGATTGAGAGGTACACACTTTCTGCGTACATAGGAAAAAAAGCACCGTTAAAAATGTCGATTCAGCATCACGTGTCATCTCAAGGTCAAAATGACTGAGATATTCACGAAAGAATAAAATTATGCGATTGATTCTGCGAGCGCTTCGTGAATCCCGTCGAAGAAGTTCATGTTAGCAAAATCGTAAAGTCTGCAGAAAAATATATAACGAAAAAATGCACACGGCACCAAGGATGCAGTTGTTATAGAAATGGAATATAAATCGTGATTGAGAGGTACACACTTTCAGTCAATGTTTGAATTTCCGAGATCGCGGACTGCCTCGCGCAGAGACATGACGGATAATATTGAAAAAAAACTTTGTGAGCAAGGGGCTCAAATTAGTTCGGTCGAAGAGTACATTGTGTGGGAACAACGATGTGACGAGTATATCGAGTCGTTAGAAGAACAAAGTCGAATTAAACGACCGCGATTATCGATTGGAAATCGTCAATCGTTGGTAGCCCAAATTGCGCGACTTGATGGCTTCAAGAATTCGGTGCGTCAGCGTTTCATACACACGGGTGCTGGACATGACAATCATGGATTCATATGGCGAGAAATTGATACGGCCTTCGAGGGTCGTATCTTGACTGGTGTAGTCATAAATCACAACCACATCGAACCTCAACAATTTCTCAAAGACGCTAGTGATGTCGTGCTTTCACGCATTCAAACCATTATGAACAATCATGGTAGTGTGAAAATTAATACCGTTTTTAACGGCGAATTTGTGGCGGGTGACAAGCGTGCAAATAAAAGCATTAATACTAAAAACTATGAACTTTTCAATACGTCTGATTTACGCGAGTGGTACGATCAAAGAGTTATTGAGCCCATTTCGACATCACTCGAAGAGTTTCAGGAACGCGACAGCGGGTGGGCATTGTCACGAATATGTAACTTGACTATGAATATAAATAAATATAATCCAATGCGTGCGGGATGCAACATAATGTTATCGCGGTCGATAATGCTGAAAAGAGCAGTCGTTAATGTGAAATCGAGTGAGCATGCATGTTTCGCATGGTCCGTAGTTGCTGCTCTTCATCCAGCCCAACGTAACAGTGCGCGTGAATCTTCATACCCGCACTACTCGACAGTGCTAAATGTTCAAGACATTGAGTTTCCAATGACTATGAATCAAATTAAAAAATTTGAAATTCGTAATGACACTTCAATCAATGAATACACCATTGAGAACGACAGCACTCTTCCAATTCGTGTGAGTGAGCGAAAGAGAGAAAAGCATGTCAATTTGCTCTACGTGGAAGATCCGCAGCAAAACATCGTTGGACATTTCGCATGGATCAAGAATTTATCAAGGCTCGTCAGCTCACAGTTGACTAAACACGATGGACAGAAATATATCTGTGATAGGTACGTAGATTTGATATGATTCAATGTATTAAAATAATTAGTTCGAAACTGATTTTTTTGTTTATTTTTGCAGATGTCTACACTACTTTCACTCGGAGCAAAAATTGCAAGGGCACACTGTGGACTGTGGCCAGATCAACGACTGTGCCGTCCGTCTACCGAACGATGCGAACAAGTGGCTCACTTTTAAAAACTTCAATCATAAGGAGCGACTTCCATTCGTAATGTACGCCGATCTTGAGTGCGTTCTTGCGAAAACGGATGAACAAAACATGTACCAACACCACGAGGTTTCTAGTATCGCATACTACGTACATTGTTCATACGATCAATCGTTATGCAGATATGAATCGCACCGTAGTAGCGATTACATTGCATGGTTCGTCGAAGAACTAAAAAATGCAGCTTTGCATGTAAAGGATATTTTATCTTCAAATATCCCGATGGTACAGTTAACATCCGACGAGGAGCTTGAATTTCGAAGCGCGATTAAGTGTCACATATGTGAAGAAGATTTTGCACATACCGATACACGAGTTCGCGATCATTGTCATTTAACTGGGCGTTACAGAGGCCCCGCCCATTCGAATTGCAATCTAAATTTCAAACAATCAATTTTCATCCCGGTAGTTGTTCACAATTCGTCTGGCTATGATGCGCATTTTATAATCAAAGAAGTGGCCACCGCCTTCGAAGGGAAAACTTACGTGCTTCCAATAACAAAAGAAAAATATATTTCGTTCACGAAAACTGTTCAAACTACTACCGAAGAGACAAAAAACCAAATTAAATTACGCTTCATCGATTCATATAGATTTCTAACCACAAGTCTTGAGAAATTGGCATCATTTTTAACGACGGACAAATTGAAAATTTTACGCTCACAATTTGATGGCCTACCGATGCATGATTTTACATTATTAACACGAAAAGGTGTCTTCCCGTACGAATACATTGACCATGTCAGCAGATTGGAAGACACGTGTTTGCCGCCGCGCGACTCATTTTACAGTTCCTTGACCGGGGAAACGATCAGCACGAGCGAGTACATTCACGCTGAGAATGTCTGGGAGCGGTTTTCCATTCAAACGCTTGGTGAATATAGCGATTTGTATTAGAAGACGGATGTCTTGTTATTAGCAGATATTTTCGAAAATTTCCGTGATACGTGTATTGAAAGTTATGGGCTTGATCCGGCGTATTATTACACTCTTCCCGGATATACTTGGGACGCCATGTTGAAATATACGCACATTACGTTTGAATTATTGACCGACATCGACATGATTTTATTCATCGAGCGAGGTATACGCGGAGGTTTAAGCCAATGTTCAAACAGATATGCACATGCTAATAACAAGTACATGCAATCGTACGATCCATTGAAATCATCATCATACCTGATGTACTTCGATGTGAACAACTTGTATGGATGGGCAATGTGTCAACCTTTGCCTTATGCTGATTTTCAATGGATCGACGACACATCGAATTTTGACGTATTATCCGTAGCGTTACATTCGCCTGTAGGCTACGTTCTCGAAGTCGATCTCAAATATCCGCAACGTTTGCATGATTCGCACAGTGACCTTCCGTTTTGTCCGACACGCGACAAACCACCTGGCAAGCGCCAAGAGAAATTGCTCGTAACCGTATGCGATAAGAAGCGTTACGTGATACACTATCGTAATTTGCGACAGTGTATGCGTCATGGACTTGAAGTAGCAAAAATACACAGAATTTTGAAATTCACTCAATCCCCCTGGTTGGGTTCATACATCGAATTGAACACACAGTTTCGAACACGTGCTACAAATGATTTCGAGAAAAATTTGTATAAACTAATGAACAATGCAGTATTTGGTAAAACGATGGAAAACGTGCGAAACCGTGTAGACGTGAAACTGGTAACAAAGTGGGAGGGACGGTATGGGACAGAGGCAATCATCGCTAAACCAAATTTTCACAGTCGAAGTATCTTTTCGGAAAATCTTGTTGCCGTCGAAATGCGAAATCTGGAGGTAAAATTTAACAAGCCGATTTATGTAGGTATGTGTATACTCGACATTTCGAAAACATGTTTATATGAGTTTCACCACGAATTCATGATTCCGCTGTATCAGCAAAACTGCAAGATCATGTATACCGACACCGATAGTCTCATATACCACATCAAGTCTGACGACGTTTACGACGATATGAAGCGTAACATTGACAAATTTGATACAAGCGATTACCCGATGGAAAACGTGTACGGTTTACCGTTAGTCAACAAGAAAATGCCCGGTCTCATGAAAGATGAAAATAATGGTATGGTAATGACGGAATTTGTGGGATTGAGAGCAATAATGTACGCTTTGCGAGTCGATGGTAAAAAAGACACGAAAAAGGTGAAAGGTGTGAAAAGTAATGTCCTCGCGCGAACAATAAATTTCAATGACTACACTCGCTGTTTACGGGAAGAAATTGAGATGACTCGTCAGCAGTCTTGCATAAGATCGAAGCTGCACGAAGTTTACACTATTTCAGAGTCAAAAATTGCTCTAAGTCCACACGATGACAAGCGGTATATCGTGCCGAAAAGTACGGACACTCTACCCTGGGGTCATTATAAAATAGCATCTTACATGTGTTTGTTAGGCTACATTGTATATATTGTTATAAAATAAAAATGGATAGTTATAATGAATTTAGTAATGTAAATTTGATCTATATTGGAAAATGTTATATATAATGCGAGTATGTTAATGTTTACAGGGTATAGTAATTTATTTTTATAAGGAATGTTGAATGTATACATAAATAAAATGGTATGCTTATTGTAAATAAACTTTATTGAATTTTTCATATACTTTATAAAAGTTATTACAATATGTTATTTTTGTGTATCCACGAGTTTTGAGATTTATCCATTCCCAACCATTTAACATAAACATCCTTGCCCTTTTTGCGTATTATCTTCTCCACGAGATATATGTTTGGATTGGCAACACGTTGCAGTTCGTATTCGTAGAATCCTCCGGCTATTGGATTTCCACTTGAGTCCTCGACTAAGTACGTTACAGGATAAGTTTGTTGCATCTTCACGATTTTAAACACTTCGGTGGTCCAATTTGGTGTGAAACCTTTTTCAAATATTGTCTTGAATTTGCTTACGCGCACAAAATCATTGACTTTGAATCTTGCAGGAGGCGCAATTTTTACATTGCTGTATACGGTGGTTAAGAGTTTCTCCGCGATCGCAGGAGTAACGTCGATGGGCCTCATGCCAATCGTACGATGCTTTCGAGCATTGTACTTCATAACGAGTTGCGGTAACGCATCGATCCACTTGTAATTACCATTGAGTGTAAACATTTTCCATATATTATTTTTGAGAGTGCGATTGAATCGTTCGATGACCGAGGCCTTCATAATAGAATACGTCGAATAATGATTGATGTTGTATTTCTCCATGAGTCCTTGCACGTTTACATTGTAAAATTCTCTTCCTTTGTCGGTTTGAAGATTTTTCGGATATCTGCTATGATCGTGTATGATTTTCGCGATCGTTGTACCCATTTCGTTGCCAGTTTTACTTTTCAAGGGTACGGCTCATGCATACTTGCTCAACACATCGATGACGGTGAGGATGTAATTGTAGCCTTTGTTAAAACGCGAATACGGCCGCATTTCGACTACGTCAGCCTGCCACAAATCATCATACCCACGTACGATGACACGTCTTCGCAGAAACTTTTTTCTTGCTGGTGCATGTAATTCCTCCACGAGCTGCTTTTCTTTAGACCTTTTTTCTTCTCCAAGCATATCGTGTGTCTGACCAGACCATGTTTACAAATCTTCCTGCGTTGTGTCAGCTACAGCGTCGGTTACATACTGAATCGTTTTAGACGTATTGTTCATGGTTATTCGAAGCGTATCCTCTAGTGCGATGAATTTCTTCTCAAACTCATCCAGGCGTTCTGTAAACAGCTTGATTTTCATTTTCACGTAACGTTTATTAGCAGCATCGTAATCCCCTTCAGGTAGGGCTACGCCTCGTATTTTACGTGATCTTGCATCGAAGCCACTAGAGGTTAGACAGAGAGCATTATCACGTGTATAATTTCTTATTAGCCCAGTCCATTGATAGTATGAATTATCCTGCGCTCCAAGCGATGATCCGAATTTATTGATCGACATCTCGGTATCAATAGTGATGAAGGAAAGATCATTATCGCCGATGCATAGGTTAATTTATAATGAGGCCTGCTTCGCGAAGTTCCTCAATAATCGACATTATCTCATTGTCGTGAGCGTTGTTACCCGCGTGTTGTGAAGCTTCCAACAAGCGCAAACGATCGACCAACTCATTGGGATCATTCCAATGCACGTAATCGATTTTGTTGTTATTTAACGTCATGGCGAGCGGTATTTCTATACCTCTTCCAGTTTTTCGGTCGAAAGTTAATGGTCCAATTATATATTTATACTTGAAGCCTTTGTTTCCCAATACAGGATTGAGTATATTGCTCCCACGTCGATGTGCATTTGTTGCCAACAATATACTTTTATATTTGTTTTTGTCTTCCTCGGTGTATATTGCATCGTCAGGAATTCTCTTGAAGATTAGCTCATAGAGTCCAGGGGTTCCCAAGTATTTTATGCCATCGATGAATATATTATCATCATTATCCACATCGAAACGCTTATCGCCTAACATCATTCCTTCATTGGTAAATTTGACGCCATACTCGTAATCCATGCTCGAATTTTTGTCTTGTGAAAGAATAGATTAAATATATTGTTGACCGAGTGGACCGAAATGTTCGCGCAATGTATTTTGACCTTCAGCCGTTTGTAATTGACGTTGAACTGTAGACACAAATGATTCGGGCGTAGTCTCAAAAACGTCTTCTTCAACAATGGTGGCTGGTTGCAAGGGTACAGCAGCCATCGACGTATCATCCAGAGATTCCTTTCGTCGCTCGCGTTTCAATGGATTCGGTGTAGAAGTTACCAGCGAATCTTGAAATAACGAACGTGTGCGCTTTGTTCCATGTTTCACATCCTTCTCTAGGTCCTTTGCTTCTGACATACTCAACGATTCAATTTCCGGCCCAAGAGATTCAACAGCAGCTGATTGCTCAACAATCTGCTTGAGAGGTTCGGTGATTGGCTTGAAGTGTCTCTCCAATGGAAGATCTTCTTCCATTTTTCCAGTCTTCAAAGCTTGATATTTTTTGCGTATTGAGTCGCTTGTTTTCGCAATTTCCCTCGCAATCTTTTCATCAGTGTCAATTGTCGTCATGATGCCCACATGAAATTATTTGTAGGTCGTTGCACAGCTGATGTCTCAATGCCGACTGACTACATTACGGTATTGCAAACTCGTTAAATCCATTTCTATATCGACCACCGGACAATGAGCTATCTTTGTCAATCACCATGAACCCATATTTGTGTTGCCAACATTTTTGACATAACACCAGAAAATCTTCATACGACATGGCCGTATTTACATGTTCATTGTAAACATGTTTCAAGTTTGTACGATCTTGTTTAAATAAAATAAGCAGATTCACATTGTCGCGTATAAGGTGCTTGGGAACCTTGGCATATGTTTGGCAACGGTAGAAACAATCAACGCTCGAGTGTCTGCCCATCGCAAAGTACTCTCGTACTGTATCTTGCTTGTCACATGCTACGTCATCGAAAATAAAAATAGAGTTCGGAAGCGCTTCATGCGGTGGGATAACATCACTATTATTTGAGAATTTAAAATAGCCAATTTCGTTAATCGATGTCAGCAGATTTTCCAAATATTGATATTTTGGCTCTTGAAGCGATTTCGAGTATACATATAGGTTTTCAAAACGTACACCATTTGGACTTTCTATTAACCTTAACAGAACATTGGTTTTCCCACAATTTGAAGGACCGCAAATAATGCTGCGTATCGTAAGTGGCAGCATGTCTCCATGCTTGCGTACTTGTTGGCCCTCCATTACTCTATCGTCGAAATTGGTCACTTTAATCACCGTCGCTTGTTGCACGAAACGCATGTTTTCTCTTCCGAATCTCAACACACATTCGCCCAAAATGCGTCGTGTGAGGAGTATTTATAGGAGTGCACCGAGCCAAATCCGCTCAGTATTGAGAATGTTTTTGTACCTGTCGGACGACTGCAGTATTCTCCGCTTACCGGCTCATCAATTACAGTTTATTCCAAAAATTGTGGGAGAGGCTTCCCGAACATATAAAGGCTGATTCGGAAGTACAGCAATATCGCCGATGCACGCGCCCTTGGAATTTACCGGGACAGCTAATACACATTGACGGTCCAGCACCGTTTATAAATAATTGTGCCGAATGTCAAAGAGAAAAGGCAACGGTTTGTTAAATCGTGCAATAAATGCACTTCCGATCGAGTTACATATTCCCGGATACCAATTTTGTGGACCAGGCACTCAGTTAGAGCAGAGATTGGCACGGGGTGATGGTGGTATAAATCCTTTGGATGCCGCTTGTCGCGACCACGATATAGCCTATTCTCGAAGCAATCATTTAGGCGAAAGACACGTTGCGGATAATATACTTGCAACAACGGCACAAAAACGTATTACTGCGAGAGATTCGACTTTTGGCGAGAAAACAGCAGCGACCGCTGTTTGGGCAGCTATGAAAGCAAAAACGAAGTTCGGCATGGGAATGAAGACAAAGAACTCATCGACAAAGAAAAAAAAACCCGTTAAGAAGAGAATACTGCCGATAGCAAAGCGTGGCGGAATTTTGCCAATGTTACCATTGCTGGGAGTTCTTGGTTCACTGGCTGGTAGGGCAGCTGGGATAGCAAAGGCTGTGAATGATAGCAAAGCAGCGCAACGTCAACTTGAAGAAATACAACGTCATAATCGAGCTATAGAAGGCTATGGGCTCTATCTCGCTCATTACAAGCGTGGACAAGGATGTTCAACTAAGAAAAAAAAAACGCCAAAACACGGTGAAAATGCCCATGGGTGTAACAACTAATGTACAATTGGAATGCTTAGCCAGGCGCATGCACATACCATTCTTCAGAGGGGTCTTGATGCGCAATAATTTACCAGTTTATGGTGGTGTGCAACTAGATGAGAGCGGTATAGTAAATTTGGATGATGCCGATTGCCCCGGTACGCATTGGGTAGCCTATGCCAAGAGGGGGAGTCATATAATATATTTTGATAGTTTTGGAAATCTTCGACCGCCCAAGGAGTTTGTGCGATATTTTGGACCAAATACCACAAAAATACAATACAATCGAACATCTTATCAGAATTATAATCAGAGTATTTGTGGGCAATTGTGCTTGCAATTTCTCCAAAACGTCGATGATCAATATGTATTTAAGCCGTGACAATGTGTCAATCCACTCAGTATTCGAGGGAAACATGTCACTGACACTTACGTTGACGGGCAAGACTAGCCTTCTAACCGCAAATTATTTTCCCGCTATAGATTTCAATGGTGGCTGTTATGAGCTCGGTTTGACGGATTTCGAAACTTATCACACAATACCAAATGTCAATTCATCAAACAACAAATTTTACTTTGACAATGATGACAAGGAAATTATAATCCCTGGAGGATCGTATGAACTGAGAGCCATAAATGCGTATCTGAATCGTGCAATTTTACTCAAAGGGATTGATAGCGGTGATGATGCTGAAAATGAAATGGTTCCTCGAAAGGTTGATAACGATGACCTCGATGAAAATGGCGAATACCCAATCGTGCTATGCGCTAATCATAATACACTAAAGAGCGAAATCAAATGTGCGTACAGAATAAATTTCAGTAAACCTGACAACGTAGGATCCCTGTTGGGATTTTCATCAAATCGAATACTGCATCCCTGGAAATGGCAGGAATCTGATGTACCGATAAACATAATGAATGTCAACATTATCCGCATAGAATGTAGTGTGACCACTGGTGCGTACTGCAATGGCGAGCGTGTACACACGATACATGAATTTTCGCCGAGCGTACCACCAGGATATAAGATATCGGAAACGCCTGCACAAATCATTTATCTTCCGATCGTTATGCGGAGCATTACGGATCTAACGATACGTATCGTGGATCAAAAGGGAAAACTACTCGATTTTCGAGGAGAAGAAATTACGGTGAGATTGCACATACGAAAGCGACGCTTGTGATGCTCGTTCTGTACGACACGGAATACGCCAAAGACAATATTTCTACGCGAGATAATACGATCCCACACGATAATACTCTTGCAAGAAGACAAGCGGCATTGAGTGTTAAATTACCCGCAAAGAAGAAACTCAGTGCAGCGAATCGTGAATTTTTAGAATCTCTGGGATTTATTGGACGACATACTTGAGACAAGAGAATGACTGACGTTTTGAATATCAGTGGGGAGCCAATCTTTGACGATCGTATCATAAAAATTGAGACTCATACGTACAATCCGTATGCCATCTCAACGTTTGGACACAGTGATGAAATACGAATTCCTATACAACACCAAGACTTGTACACCCTACCATCTGAAAGTTTTCTCTACGTTGAGGGAAAGTTCACGGTGCTTATAAAATCTGATGATCAAGCAATAGTAGTATTGGGAAACAATTGCGTTGCATTCATGTTTGATGAAGTTCGTTATGAGCTCGACGGTGTGGAGATTGATCGCAATCGAAACGTTGGAATAACAACCACGATCTAAAACTACATCTCTCTAAGCCCTGAGAGGAGTCATACTTTGAAAAATGCTGCGTGGGATGTAACACATAATAATGGGGGAAAATACTTCAATTTTTGTGTACCTCTCAACATATTGCTAGGATTCTGTGAAGATTACAAGCGCGTTGTTATCAATGCTCGTCATGAGCTAATTCTGATACGTTCGCGCAATGATAACAATTGCGTATTCATTCAGCATCCATTAGTAGAGGCAGAAGTTGAATTGCTCAAAATACAATGGCGTATGCCTCACGTAATATTAAATGAGATAACTAAATTGTCATTACTTCGAACATTGGAAAGTGGGCGATACTTGAATATGAGCTTTCGCTCTTGGGATCTATCCGAGTATCCACTGCTTCAAAGCACAACCAAACACTCATGGACTGTGAAAGATGCCTCCCAGCTAGAGAAACCAAGATATGTAATATTTGCGCTGCAGACTGGCAAAAAAAATTCTATGGCAAAGGACATTACACTATTCGACGACTGCAAGCTCGCCAATGTTAAACTTTATCTCAACTCGGAATCCTATCCTTACGATGATTTGAATTTGGACTTTGACAAAAACAGATTCGCCATTTTGTTTAATATGTACTCTCGATTCCGTAAATCTTATTACGGCTGTAATAGTGATAATTCTTTGCTCACTATCGCAAAGTTTCAATATAACGGCCCTCTCACCGTTATCGATTGCTCGCGTCAGAACGAGCCTGTAAAAAATGCTACCGTTGACGTGCGAATAGAGTTTGAATGTAAGGAAGATTTGCCACCAAATACTACTGCCTATTGTTTGATCCTGCACGATCGCGTTGTTGAATATTGTCCATTGACAAACATGGTTCGTAAAATTGTATAGATCAGCAAGTAACCCCCGCTCGATAAATAAATAATTTAAAGACGAGTTTCTTAAATATTGACGTCAGTTATCAATTGATCTTGCTATCGACTTGATCGAGCCAACACATTTTCGCTATGTCTGTACCTACATTTGTCGATCTACAAGGGTTCATTGTTGGGAGAAACTTTGTCGTGAAGGAAGTAGCGATTCTGAGAGCGGAATGTGTGCTCTCTCATTACATTTTCGCGAGTATCATACCATGGAGACTTCTCACAAAATCTGAGAAATACGAAGCGTCATGGCTGATTCGGAATCATCATTGTCTAAAGTGGGCCTATGGAAACGTTCCATATAGCATGGCTCAAGGTTTAATAACGGCTGCAGTTGTATAAGTATCCTATCATATATGTTGACGGCCATGAAAAACGAGAATGGCTAGCTGATATATTAAATATGAAAAATGATCTAGTTATTGAAACGTTGGACGTGGACTTTGGCGATATAGATACCTTAAGTAAATTAGGCCTAAGCTACACTCTGCGATGCGAAAAGCACGAAAAAAATTGTGCATTACAAAATGTATTTAAAATGTTTAATTGGTGGTTGAATCATAAAGATTCATGCAAATAAACGAAACGTGACATTATGTGATTTTTTAATTCTCCTCACCCCTTTCTTTGTTACATTATCCGTTATGAGATTACACAGTTGTATAAAATACTGCTCTCAAACGTTCGAGAGACGTACGTGAGACGTTCGTGAGACGTTCAAGAGACGTTCGGAGACGTTCAAGAGACGTTCGGAGACGTTCATGAGACGTTCGTGAGACGTTCGTGAGACGTTCGTGAGACGTTCGTGAGACGTTCGTGAGACGTTCGGAGACGTTCATGAGACGTTCGGAGGCGTTCATGAGACGTTCGTGAGACGTTCGGAGACGTTCGTGAGACGTTCAAGAGACGTTCGTGAGACGTTCGAAAGCGTTCAATAGATGTTCGAAGACGTTCGTGGGTTTGTTTGGGTTTGTTTGGGATTTCACCCAAACAAACCCAACTGCTTTAGTCGTTGAATGTCTAAAGTTAAATGTATATATCGCTCTATCTCGCATGCATGCGATGCGGTCGCTCCATCTCTCATTCTCGCGCTCTCTCATGCTTACGTGTAATCCGATCGCTTCTCTCAGCGACACGGGTCAACCAACTTGGCTCTCTGGCGACAGTCGCTAAATAATAAAATCCATGAAGTAAACAATATAAGACAAAATAAATCAATAATAAATTTTCAATATATAAAGATCAATAATCGATGATCAATTAATCGATAATCGATATTTACCCCCCTCCTCCGCTCCAACGATTTCCCCCTCCCCGCGTGACGTCAGCCACTCCACCGAGTCCCCCTCCCCGCGTGACGTCATACCCCTCCCCGCGTGAACCCCCCCGCCCCGCTCCCCCCTGAGATCCCTGAGTTAGAACTGTCACAGCTATACTACTCTCGTGGATCTACTGCTTGGCAAAGTACATCCCTAGTGGAAGGAAACGCTGAGAACACAGAACGTTGAGAAACAAGGAAAAAACGGAGTCGCGCCTAAAAGGCATTAGAAAGCTCTCTTCATTTTTTGTTAAAGTTAACTGGTACTACTGGACCAAGTACATCCCTTGTGGATCGGAAACGTCTGGAACACGGAACGTTCAGGAACAAAAAACGAAGAAGAATTGAGATAAATTTATTTTAAAGAGAAAAGATTGGAAAATTAAAGAATAATAAAAAGAGCAATAAGGAAAGTTAACCACTTAAGGGTCGTGAACAATTATCGCAAAATAGGTAGGAAAATCATACTAGGAGAAAATAAAGTTAAAGAAGGTATTCTAACGAGCGAGCATTACAGATAGGTATAACGGAAAAATATTAAATTAGGAAAATACAGGAACCATTATATTAGGAGATAAGAAAGCGTACGCTACAGTCATACGAAACACACACACACACGCACATACACACACACACACACACACACCGGGATCATCGATTAATACGGATCAGGATCGAAGAAAGGACAAGGAGGTATTCCGAAATTACGGGAGCACCGAAATCCATGCAAAAAAGGGTCATTCGAGTGCTCGCGGCACATCGCTCGATTAGACTATCGTAGACAGGTAGGTGGCGACATCGCACGCTAAGATCGAGAACCGGGCGATCAATTATCGACGCGCGATAATTGATCGGGAGAGAGCATCGATCACCGCGATCCGAAGGGCAGAGCTAGGGTAGGGGAATAGATCTCGACGCGTGGCGAGAGAGAGCGCGCGCCTACGACCCGTCGATCGCGAGTCCTAGCGCCACGAGTGGGAGTGTGCCGCGACTCGACGCGCCCTAAAGGAAAGTCACAAAGGAAAGTACCGCGTCGCCATAGGCTGAGCACCGATACCTATCGCGCCGCCAGCGAAAGCGCGTTGCAAACTCCGGCCGACTGAAGCCTCAGAACTAGGAAAGAGGGGATAACAGATATCGATCCATGATAAATGATCCCGCCCGACCTCACTGTACCATGCCAGTAAGGAATAATTGAACGACCGAGAAAGTATTGCGAAACGTCGTATAATACAACACAAACAACCCATTACACTCATACATAGCGCTATTTAAAATTATATCGAGCCATAAAAACTGAATAAATCATATTTTTTGTTAAAAAATACCCAAAAACACCTCAGTTTATATTCATTTCTTCCCTGTTCGAATCCCGAACCTATAAATTTATCTGTAACGAATTAAGACCCGTTACATTTTGGCGCCCAACGTGGGGCTCGAACATAAGAAAGAAAAACTCGTAAAAAGGTGTCAAAATAAATCAAATAAAAATAAATAAAATAATTTAGAACAAAATAAAATAAAATGGTGCAACAAAGCAATGAAAACTCCCTTCATTGGGAATCAACCACAGCGGATGGATTGTTAGAAGAGGCCCGTCAAAGGGATCATCGAAATATTGGGCGACTGTCAGCGATCGGACCCAGACCATTCGAAACACCAAACGAAGAAACATTCAACATCAGCGGAGAGTCAGCCGAGACAGATGAGAGAGGTGCGGAAGAAAGTGACACAATTAAAGCCCTCATCAAAGCAATGAATAGTATCCGCAACGAGCAACGAAGGGAACGCATAACGACCAAAGCGGAAATCAAGCGGCGAAACGATAACTGCATCGTGAGGTCGCGTCAGCTGCACGAGGAAGTCAACACAAAAATAACGAATAAAGTGCATAAAATCGAGGAGCGCACGGAACGCAAGATTGTGGTTGCTCAAAAATTAATAGAGCAAAGCCATAATCAACTGCGAAAAGAAAATGACGACAAAATCGAGGATTTCGACACTCGAATGGAAGCTATTTGGCGAACAATATCCCCGCTCCTCTATTCTTCAAAGGATGTGGGACAAGTGGTCACGGAGCACTCTAAACGTATCACGGAGTGCGAAAAAAATATCCGGGCTCAGAACTCAAATACATTGTGCAACACCACCTGGGGAGCGGGATTAAACGTGAGCCAAGCATACGCGGCAAAACAAAAACCACCGACGTATAATGGCGACGGCAGAGAACGACCAATGCGTTTTCTGCAAGATTTCAAGGAATTTTGGCGAATCACCGGAAACACGGACCTCCATTATTTGGTCACTCAGTCCCTAAAAGACACCGCCAAAGATTGGTGGAGAATGGTCGAGGATAGGGTTCAAACCATTAAGGGACAACACCACTGATCGCTTCAAAAAATCGATTTTTTGGAAACCATCTAGAAAAATGTAAAATACATTTAAGATTAAGATGCCGTTGGACCCAGGTCGAAAAAATAATTATTTTCGGATATATTGAATATTTTGTGGAGCGGTGCAACGCTCCGTGACGCTCGGGGTCCCGCGCAGCTGCGCGCCTCCGGGTCGGCAGGTATACCGGGCCTTTCCCAGGTCCTGCGGGTCTTTCCCAGGTATTCTTTTTTCTCCCTTCACAAAAACCGGCTATTGTTATAAATATAGTTTCGAAAAAAGCCATAGGTGGCGATAATTGAAAAATGTTCAAGGCAGGTATAGGGATAGCGTCATAGCGTCAGTTTGCGAATAGAAGCGACGCTACTCGTGTCTAAACGCTCCGAATCGTTTCGTTTATAAATATCGAACGCTCAGAATCGAACGAAAATTTCGAATCGAAAACCTCCGAACCGTTATAGCTCCGAAAATAGTTCTGCAGAGTATGTGAGCACGTCGGCGAAAAAGTTAAAATCGTCGGACGATTTAGAGGTCGGTGTTACTAACGATTTCGGTTATCGTATAGTACACCTCGTCAATGCATTGAACATTATATCGACGTTAGTGAAGTGCAAAGTGTGTGATCGGGATATAAAGTTTACTGAAAAAAGTTTGCGCGGACTCGGATTCAAAATCGAGGTCGATTGCGGCCATTGTGAAAAAGTGCAAATCAATTCGTGTCCTATGAATGACAATGCATACGAAATAAATCGTCGGATCGTATTCAGTATGCGTCTTCTTGGCGTCGGTTTGAATGGCCTGATGAAGTTTTGTGCATTTATGGACCTACCGCGCCCTATATTTCAGTCTTTCTACGATCGAATCTTAAATTCGATTTCGATTGCCACTAAAGCTGTGAGCACCGTGAGCAAACAAAAAGCTGCACTTGAGGAGGAGACAATTTCGTTGGAAAATGGGGTGGAGGACGAAATTATCGTTTCAGGCGACGGATCGTGGCGTAAGCGCGGTTTCAGCTCGCTTTTCGGCATAACATCGCTAATCGGCTGGTACACTAAAAAAGTCATCGACGTTATGGTGAAATCGAAATATTGCAAAGCTTGCGAGCATTGGGAAAAAAAAGAAAGCACCGCGGAGTACTGGGAATGGAAAAGTACCCACGACGATGAGTGCGAGGCAAACCATAGCGGCTCCTCCGGAAAAATGGAAGTCGACTCAGCTATCGAAATGTTTCAACGGTCTGAAGAGCTCTATGGCATAAAATATAAATATTATATTGGTGACGGCGATTCTAAAACGTTTCTGGGCATATCGAATAGCGATCCATACGACGGTTTCGAGATAAAAAAAAAGAGTGCACCGATCATGTCCAAAAACATATGGGGACGCGCATCCGCGAAATCGTGAAAAAACAAAAAGGATTGTCTGGCAGAGGAAAGCTCACCGGAAAATTGATTGACGAGTTAAGCACATATTACGGCTTAGCTATTCGTAGGAACAGCGATGATGTTGAAAAAATGAGGAAGGCAATTTGGGCAACTATCAAACATAAAATATCCACAGATAGTGAGCCACAACATGACGATTGCCTGAGTCGTGGTGTTCGTGGCAGCGAGCGGTCGCAACCGGTAATATTTCTGAATATCGCAATAAGCGCCTCTTCCTGAGTAAGTATTGGAGGCAACCACGCCAGTCTTCGAAAATCTGAGCAGAGACGATTTGCTGCAGCGTTGCTTGGGCGGCTTCACGCAAAACAATAACGAAAGCTACAACAAATCAGTTTGGGCAATAGCCCCCAAGTGTCAGTCCGGGAGCAAAAAAATCGTCGATATTGCAGCTGATATCGCGGTATTATTATTCAATGGTGGCCTGAGAAGCCTCATGAAAGTTTTGGAGACGTTGGGGATAACTATCGGCCCAAATTGTTTCAATTTCTGCGTTGAAACCGACGCAGCGGATCGAGCTGGCGGAGCGCTCGCTCACAGACGCTGCAAAAGAGGCAAGAAGAGCCTCTACAAGTTCGAGAAATGATGCTAGGGACAATGATTTGCTTCTTGAAGGCCAGCTATATGGTGCCGGCATCGCTGATTAAAGGTGAAAAAAAATTTCTCCAATTTATCGCATAAATTAACAAACCTAAAACTTTGAACGCGTTTTTCTCAAAACCACTTTTTTGAGTGTGACACGCAGCAGAACTCGATCAATTTTTATCCGATCGACTTAAAATTTGGACTGCATCAATAAAACCAGATTATCTAAAGAAGTACATAGGATTTTTTCGATATCTCAATAATAAAAAAGGTTATAGCCTATTTTCGACGAGGAATTTTGCTCGAAAATCATCCTTTAATTTCAAAAGCGTGCCTATTTTTTTAAAATCAATAGTTTTTCAAATCCCTATGTACTTCTCTTCAAAATATCATATTATTAACGAAAACACTCGGTATTTTTTTTCAGATCGACTTTGAAGAGAGTTCTGCTGCCTGCCGCGAACCACTGCAGAGGCAACAGTACCTGACGCGGGAGCTTCCCCAGCGTCACCATGGGGCGTGAAAAATTTGAAATTTTTTTTTTATGTATCTTCAATAAACAACGAACAAAACAAAAAAATTCGAATATCTCTTTTTGTTCCCACAAAAAAAAATTCTTGAAAAATGGCAAAAAAACAGGGGGTGACAGTGGTGTTGTCCCTTAAAGGCAGGTCTCGGGCTTCCTTGAGGAAACCTTCGGCACTGTCATTGGCTTTTCCGTTTCATATAACTAACGCTTGCGCTTACGCTTGGCGTCTATGCAGTTTTTACCTGTATCACAGACCAGTCTACAGGTTAACCTTAAAAACAGTTAAAAGTGGAGTACGTAAAAACTTTCGAATCGTATCGCAGTGAACGGATTTTAAACAAAAAAAAACTGTTGGAACTCGTAAAAAGTTTAGAGGCGTATCACAATTCACGGCGTAATCGAAATAAGCAATTGGAACCACGTAAAACATATCGGAGTGTATCAGTGTACGGCGTAACCTCAATAAATAATTAAAACCACGTGGAAATTTGTACAGAAGTTTTGCATATAATTACTCGGCATAATGAACAACGATTTTTTACACAATTCTGATAATGAATTTGATGATGATTTTGAGGAAATTGTGAATAGATTTCGATGGCGGCTTGACAATTGAGAGCCAAGCGGTTTGAGTTAGTTTCAAATAAAGCCGAGTGGCGCTTCTATCACCGGTTTTACCACCATAAGCAATCACATATCCCTAAATATGTCTTCCTTCTGGAAGGGAGAGCCGAGTTGTGACTATGAAACAAGGACGCCTCTGAGATTCGAAGAAACCTTCATGTATGCATCAGAGAGAGAGAGAGAGAGAGAGAGAGAGAGAGAGAGAGAGAGAGAGAGAGAGAGAGAGAGAGAGAGAGAGATAGATAGATAGATAGATATTTATTTAATGCTCTAGGACTAGTTGTCCTCTGGCATCTGATACATATTACATAATTAAGACATCGGTTTAGAAACGAAATACATAACTTGACTACATATCAATGGCCCCATACATGCAGGGATTCGCTTCACACGCAGTCCAATCCAGTACACTCACGCACTCACATTACTTAAAGCCACGGACATCACTAGATAGTATCAGTCTTCAAGAGTTCGAGTATTGCTGTGCTGAAAGCTTCTCTGTTTAGTTGAAGGCTGTGCAGGGGAAGCGCGTATATGAGATATGCTGTGGCTACCATAAAAGAATTACGCAGGTATTCCGTACGAAAGTGCGGGACGGCCAGGGGTTCAGGCCTAGCCCGGAGTGCCAAGCCGTCACGACGCCGAGTTGTAACTAGCAGTGATCGTAGGTAGGCCGGCCGGCCCGTGCGAAGGACCTCAAAAGCTACGCACAATAAAAAGTATTTTCGCCTCGACATGAGTCGTAACCAGGACAGCTTATTCCAATACGGGGTTATATGCACAAACCAAGGCACGCTGTAAATGAAGCGCACGCAAGAATTGAGGACAACCTTCAATATTATATTATACTCCTCAGCCATCCCATAAGCTACAGCACAGCAATAATCAATGACCGGAAGGATTAGGATCGTTACCAGTTTTGCACGTAACTGGCGCGATAGAAAGCTCCGACAGACTTTCAGTTGGTACAGCCGCGAGTTGGCTGCTTTAGCTACATGCATCACATGTTCCTTCCAGCATAGTACGTCATCTAGCCATACTCCCAAGACCTTAACTGTGTTTTCATACTTGATGATGGCATTACCATTCCGGATAACAGGTACTACAGACAAATCAAGGGCACATATATTACGCCTACTTCCAAGTATAATCGCTTGAGTTTTACCAGCGTTAAGAGTGAGCCCATTGACCGAAGCCCAAATCCTAATTAATACTATGTCAGCATTTACTTTGGCGATTCCGTCGTCTAGTTCAGAAGCTGGACATTGAAGAAAAACCTGAAGATCGTCGGCATAAAGATTATGATCGCATGCTGCTAGAGCATACCTAAGATCTGACATGTAAAGGGTGAATAATACTGGGCCAAGCACAGTAGATCGCCGCCCATCTATGCCTAGAACTGCTTGAAACCTACTAGAAAGGTAGGACTTCATCCATTGCAGCACAGACTTAGAGAAGTTCAGTTTGCTGAGCTTTGTGAGAAGCTTGCGATGGTTGACGTTGTCGAAGGCTTTCGAGAAATCGAAGAGTGCCATAACTGTGACCATTCTGTTATCAATACCTTGACGCACATAGTCAGTTATACGCAGAAGAGCCGTAGAGAGAGAGGGGGGGGGGGGTAGGGCGGAGAGAGAGACAGAGAGAGGGGGGGGGGAGAGAGAGAGAGAGAGAGAGAGAGAGAGCGACTGAGAGATGGAGCGACCGCATCGCATGCATGTGAGATAGAGCGACTCATCTGCATGTATAAGGACATATACACTTTAGACATTCAACGATTAAAGCGATTGGGTTTGTTTGGGTGAAATCCCAAACAAAGCGCCGCGCACGTCTTCGAACATCTATTGCATCTCAAGGCCAAAATGCCTGGGACATTCGCAAACGAATAAAATTATGCGAATAATATTGCAAGCGCGTCGCGGATCTCGTCGAAAAAGTTGATGTCAGAAAAAATCTAAAAGTCTGTAGAAAAATATATAATGAACAAATGCACACGGCACCAAGGATACAGCTGTTATAGAAATGGAATATAAATCGTGATTGAGAGGTACACACTTTCAGCGTACATAGAAAAAAAGCACCGTTCAAATGCCGATTCAGCATCACGTGTCATCTCAAGGTCCAAATGCCTGAGATATTTACGAAAGAATAAAGTTATGCGACTGATTCTGTGAGCGCTTCGTGAATCCTGTCGAAGAAGTTCATGTCAGCAAAATCGTAAAGTCTGCAGAAAAATATATACCGAAAAAAGGCACACGGCACCAAGGATGCAGTTGTTATAGAAATGGAATATGAATCGTGATTGAAGGGTACGCACTTTCAGTCAATGTTTGAATTTTCGAGATCGCGGAGTGCCTCGCGCACAGACATGGCGGATAATATTGAAAAAAATCTTTGCGAGCAAGGGGCTCAAATTAGTTCGGTCGAAGAGTACATTGTGTGAGAACAACGATGTGACGAGTATATCGAGTCGTTAGAAGAACAAAGTCGAATTAAACGACCGCGATTATCGATTGGAAATCGTCAATCGTTGGTAGCCCAAATTGCCCGACTTGAAGGCTTCAAGAATTTGGTGCGTCAGCGTTTCATACACACGGGTGCTGGGCATGACAATCATGGATTCATATGGCAAGAAATTGATACGGCGTTCGAGGGTCGCATCTTGACTGGTGTAGTCATAAATGACAACCACATCGAACCTCAACAATTTCTGTAAGACGCAAGTAATGTCGTGCTTTCACGCGTTCAAACCATTATCAACAATCATGGTAGTGTGAAAATTAATACCGTTTTTAACGGCGAATTTGTGGCGGGTGACAAGCGTGCAAATGAAAGCATTAATCCTAAAAACTATGAACTTTTCAATACGTCTGATTTACGCGAGTGGTACGATCAACGAGTTATTGAGCCCATTTCGACATCACTCGAAGAGTTTCTGGAACGCGACAGCGGGTGGGCATTGTCACGAATATATAACTTGACTATGAATATAAATAAATATAACCCAATGCGTGCCGGATGCCACATAATGTTATCGCGGTCGATAATGCTGAAAAGGGCAATTGTTCAACGTGACAGTGCGCGTGAATCTTCATACCCGCACTACTCGACGGTGTTAAATGTTCAAGACATTGAGTTTCCAGTGACTATGAATCAAATTAAAAAATTTGAAATACGTAATGACATTTCAATCAATGTATACACCATTGAGAACGATAGTACTCTTCCAATTCGCGTGAGTGAGCAAAAGAAAGAAAAGCATGTCAATTTGCTCTACGTAGAAGATCCGCAGCAAAACATCGTTGGACATTTCGCGTGGATCAAGAATTAATCAAGGCTCGTCAGCTCACAGTTGACCAAACACTATGGACAGAAATATATCTGTGATAGGTACGTAGATTTGATACGATTTAATGTATCAAAATAATTATTTCGAAACTGATTTTTTGTTTGTTTTCGCAGATGTCTACACTACTTTCATTCGGAGCAAAAATTGCAAGGGCACACTGTGGACTGTGGCCAGATCAACGACTGTGCCGGCCGTCTACCGAACGATGCGAATAAGTGGCTCACTTTTAAAAACTTCAATCATAAGGAGCGACTTCCATTCGTAGTATACGCCGATCTTGAGTGCGTTCTTGCAAAAACGAATGAACAAAACATGTACCAACACCACGAGGTTTCTAGTATCACATACTACGTCCATTGTTCATACGATCAATCGTTATGCAGATATGAATCGCACCGTAGTAGCGATTGCATTGCATGGTTCGTCGATGAACTAAAAAATGCAGCTTTGCATGTAAAAGATATTTTATCTTCAAATATCCCCATGGTACGGTTAACATCCGACGAGGAGCTTGAATTTCGAACCGATACACGAGTTCGCGATCATTGTCATTTAACTGGGCGTTACAGAGGCCCCGCCCATTCGAATTGCAATCTAAATTTCAAACAATAATTTTTCATCCCGGTAGTTTTTCACAATTTGTCTGGCTATGATGCGCATTTTATAATCAAAGAAGTAGCCACCGCCTTCGAAGGAAAACCTTACGTGCTTCCAATAACAAAAGAAAAATATATTTTGTTCATGAAAACTGTTCAAACTGCTACCGAAGAAACAAAAAACCAAATTAAATTACGCTTCATCGATTCATGTAAATTTCTTACCACAAGTCTTGAGAAATTGGCATAATTTTTAACGACGGGCAAAATGAAAATTTTACGCTCATAATTTGATGGCCTACCAATTCATGATTTTACATTATTAACACGAAAAGGTGTCTTCCCGTACGAATACATTGACCATGTCAGCAGATTGGAAGACACGTGTTTGCCGCCGCGCGACTCATTTTACAGTTCCTTGACCGGGGAAACGATCAGCGCGAGCGAGGACATTCACGCTGAGAATGGCTGGGAGCAGTTTTCCATTCAAACGCTTGGTGAATATAGCGATTTGTATTTGAAGACGGATGTCTTGTTATTAGCAGATATTTTCGAAAATTTCTGTGATACGTGTATTGAAAGTTATGGGCTTGATCTGGCGTATTATTTCACTCTTCCCGGATATACTTGGGACGCCAAGTTGAAATATACGCACATTACGTTTGAATTATTGACCGACATCGACATGATTTTATTCATCGAGCGAGGTATTCGCGGAGGTTTAAGCCAATGTTCAACCAGATATGCACATGCTAATAACAAGTACATGCAATCGTACGATCCATTGAAATCATGATCATACCTGATGTACTTCGATGTGAACAACTTGTATGGAAGGGCAATGTGTCAACCTTTGCCTTATGCGGATTTTCAATGGATCGACGACACATCGAATTTCGACGTATTATCCATACTGCTAAATTCGCCTGTAGGCTACGTTCTCGAAGTCAATCTCGAATATCCGCAACGTTTGCATGATTCGCACAGTGACCTTCCGTTTTGTCCGACACGCAACAAACCACCTGGCAAGCGCGAAGAGAAATTGCTCGCAACCGTATGCGATAAGAAGCGTTACGTGATACACTATCGTAATTTGCAACAGTGTATGCGTCATGGACTTAAAGTAGCAAAAATACACAGAATTTTGAAATTCACTCAATCCCGCTAGTTGCGTTCATACATCGAATTGAACACACAGTTTCGGACACGTGCTACAAATGAATTCGAGAAAAATTTGTATAATTTAATGAACAATGCAGTATTTGGTAAAACGATGGAAAACGTACGAACCCGTTTAGACGTGAAAATGGTAACAAGGTGGGAGGGACGGTATGGGACAGAGGCAATCATCGCTAAACCAAATTTTCACAGTCGAAGTATCTTTTCGGAAAATCTTATTGCCGTCGAATTGCGAAATCTGGAGGTAAAATTTAACAAGCCGATTTATGTGGGTATGTGTATACTCGACATTTCGAAAACATGTTTATATGAGTTTCACCTGTTACATCCTAGCGAATGTGCCTTCTCTCGGTTATTCCCAATATCCTCATTTGCCGTTATAAGCTTATTATTAAATGTATAAATCTAAGAATAAGACGAATAACCGCGTAAAAAGGAACGTGCGTACGTTTCGCACGCACATTCAACCCACAGCGATATACGCATGATAGCAGCACCGTCAGCTATCGACTTTTCCTATACCATTGGCTGTCAACAAGAACAAGATCTCAGGCGAATATTCCAAAAAAAGCTGTCCAACGAAAAACCAACTATCACCTCAATCAACAGACTCGAAAAATTCTACGCCGGCACAACTGCATGAGAACCAAGAAAGCGTCGACCCCAGATTATTTAAACATAATATAAACTAGACGGCTCCGACGAGCTTATAACTCCGACTAAATAATAAGACATCCGGTCTCGCAGCGTAGTCCGATATACAAACCTCTCAATATGAGAAGTCACCATAGCCATAAATCGAAATAACACAAACCATGCGAATGCTTAGGTCTCTGATATCGAACTCTATATCCCATGCGCTTTTTCGCCGAAACACGAGACAAAGGTCTCCTTCTCTTCATACGCATATTAGTCAGAACCGATGCCCTGAAATAAGGCCACGCACGTGCCTAACGAATCTGTACGCTAATCAACTGATAGCTTCACGATCAATGGTCCAATCCCTAAAGAACTAGATGACCAAGACCACACTCTCCCACCTTCCTTCTCCCACTACTGAACCTCTCCTAATTTTTATATCAAGAAAGACTTCCTTCCTGAAGTCAGTCTGCCAACAACTTCCATCGACTCAAGTTCTTCTATCAAGTCTAAATCTATGTCTCCCGACAGTCGCCATCAAATACAGATCTCAGTCTCGCGAAATCTTCAATCAAAATTAACTTCACTTCTTAATCTTGTTCTGACAGAATTCGAAGTGTAGAACCGCTATCATAGAGTTTCGAATATTATACATCTTCGGGTTTTGACCGAAGCATCGTATAAAAGTTTAGTCGACTCTCGCGGCCTCGAGTCCATAAAACAGTTCAAGTGCTATTTTTCTATGCGCATATACATGAGCACTCTCAGCGGCCCAAAAGTCTGGTGCTGGTGACCGCTTTCCGAACGCTGAGCGTGGCGTCCGTCAACGAGGCCCTTATCTGCGAGCGTCAACCGATATCTTTGCAAGCGAGCGTACCTACAGACCGATGCACTCACAAACACAGCGACCACTGTAAGCAACAAATTTCATTTTATGTTAATCCGATTGTTCCCCCGACTTTATAGTTATTTTTGCATCGTCAATTTTTCTGTATAAACCACCTTATTCATCCGATCACTTATTTGTAATAAACCTATAGTTAAGTTTGTACAAATTTGTCAGATTATTACTTGATACCAAATCACTGCATGATTTCCTAATTTCAACTCATTCCAAGCACTACCCCTTTTTACCCTCATCCCGTGCTATTGCGCTTGTCGTAGGCAAAAAAGGAGGGAATCGAAAAATATATGCCCACGTCCCATCCGGACGTGACACACCACGAATTCATGATGCCGCTGTATCAGCAAAACTACAAGGTCATGTATACCGACACCGATACCACATCATATACCACATCAAGTCTGACGACGTTTACGACGATATGAAGCGTACCATTGACAAATTTGATACGAGCGATTACCCGATGGAAAACATGTATGGTTTACGTTAGTCAACAAGAAAGTGCCCGGTCTCATGAAAGATGGAAATAATGGTATGGTAATGACGGAATTTGTGGGATTGAGAGCAAAAATGTACGCTTTGCGAGTCGATGGTAAAAAAGACACGAAAAAGGTGAAAGGTGTGAAAAGTAATGTCGTCGCGCGAACAATAAATTTCAATGACTACACTCGCTGTTTACGGGAATAAATTGAGCTGACTCGTCAGCAGCCTTGCATAAGATCGAAGCTGCACGAAGTTTACACTATTTCAGAGTCAAAAATTGCTCTAAGTCCACACGGTGACAAGCGGTATGTCGTGCCGAAAAGTACGGACACTCTACCCTGGGGTCATTATAAAATAGCTTTCCAAATGTGTTTGTTGGGCTACATTGTATATATTGTTATAAAATAAAAATGGATACATATAATCAATGTAGTAATGGAAATTTGATATATATTGGAAAATATTTATGTTATATATAATGCGAGTATGTTAATGTTTACAGGATATAATAATTTATTTTTATAAGGAATGGTGAATGTATACATAAATAAAATGGTATGCCTATTGTAAATAAACTTTATTGAATTTTTCATATACTTTATAAAAGTTATTACAATATGTTATTTTTGTGTATCCACGAGTTTTGAGATTTATCCATTCCCAACCATTTAATATAAATATAATTGCCCTTTTTGCGTATTATCTTCTCCACGAGATATATGTTTGGATTCGCAACACATTGCAGTTCGTATTCGTAGAATCCTCCGGCTATTGGATTTCCACTTGAGTCCTCGACTAGGTACGTTACAGGATAAGGTTGTTGCACCTTGACGATTTTAAACACTTCGGTGGTCCAATTTGGTGTGAAACCTTTTTCAAATATTGTCTTGAATTTGCTTACGCGCACAAAATCATTGACTTTGAACCTTGCAGGAGCCGCAATTTTTACATTGCTGTATACGGTGGTTAAGAGTTTCTCCGCGATCGCAGGAGTAACGTCAATGGGCCTCATGCCAATCGTACGATGCTTTGGAGCATTGTACTTCATAACGAGTTGCGGTAACGCATCGATCCACTTGTAATTACCATTGAGTGTAAACATTTTCCACATATTATTTTTGAGAGTGCGATTAAATCGTTCCACGACCGAGGCCTTCATAATAGAATACTTCGAATAATGATTGATGTATTTCTCCATGAGTCGTTGCACGTTTGCATTGTAAAATTCTCTTCCTTTGTCGGTCTGACGATTTTTCGGATATCTGCTATGATCGTGTATGATTTTCGCGATCGTTGTACCCATTTCGTTGCCAGTTTTACTTTTCAAGGGTACGGCCCATGCATACTTGCTCAACACATCGATGACGGTGAGGATGTAATTGTAGCCTTTGTTGAAACGGGAATACGCCCGCATTTCGACTACGTCAGCCTGCCACAAATCATCATACCCACGCACGATGACACGTCTTCGGAGAAAGTTTTTTCTTGCTGGTTCATGTAATTCTGGTGTGCTGGTGTGTTTGACCAGACGATTTTTACAAATCTTCGTGCGATGTGTCAGCTACGGTGTCGGTTAAATACTGAATCGTTTTAGACGTATCGTTCATAGTTATTCGAAGCGTATCCTCTAGTGCGATGAATTTCTTCTCAAATTCATCCAGGCGTTCTGTTAACAGCTTGATTTTCATTTCCACGTAACGTTTATTAGCAGCATCGTAATCCCCTTCAGGTAGGGCTACACCTCGTATTTTACGTGATCTTGCATCGAAGCCACTAGAGGTTAATCAGAGAGCATTATCACGTGTATAATTTCTTATTAGCCCAGTCCACTGATAGTATGAATTATCCTGCGCTCCAAGCGATGATCCGAATTTATTGATCGACATCTCGGTATCAATAGTGATGCAGGAATGATCATTATCATCAATGCATAGGTTAATTTATAATGAGACCCGCTTCGCGAAGTTCCTCAATAATCGACATTATCTCATTGTCGTGAGCGTTGTTACCCGCGTGTCGTGAAGCTTCCAACAAGCGCAAACGATCGACCAACTCATTGGGATCATTCCAACGCACGTAATCGATTTTGTTGTTATTTAACGTCATGGCGAGCGGTATTTCTATACCTCTTCCAGTTTTTCGGTCGAAAGTTAATGGTCCAATTATATATTTATACTTGAAGCCTTTGTTTCCCAATACAGGATTGAGTATATTGCTCCCACGTCGATGTGCATTTGTTGCCAACAATATACTTTTATATTTGTTTTTGCCTTCCTCGGTGTATATTGCATCGTCAGGAATTCTCTTGAAGATTAGCTCATAGAGTCCAGGGGTTCCCAAGTATTTTATGCCATCGATGAATATATTATCATCATTATCCACATCGAAACGCTTATCGCCTAACATCATTCCTTCATTGGTAAATTTGACGCCATACACGTAATCCATGCTGGAATTTTTGTCTTGTGAAAGAATAGATGAAATATATTGTTGACCGAGTGGACCGAAATGTTCGCGCAATGTACTTTGACCTTCAGCCGTTTATAATTGACGATGAACGGTAGACACGAATGATTCGGGCGTAGTCTGAAAAACGTCTTCTTCAACAATGGTGGCTGGTTGCAAAGGTACAACAACCATCGACGTATCATCCAGAGATTCCTTTCGTCGCTTGCGTTTAAACTGATTCGGTGTAGGAGTTACCAGCGAATCTTGAAATAACGAACGTGTGCGCTTTGTTCCTTGTCTCACATCCTTCTCTAGGTCCTTTGCTTCCGGCATACTCAACGATTCAATTTCAGGCCCAAGAGATTCAACAGCAGCTGATTGGTCAACAATCTGCTTAAGGGGTTCGGTGATTGGCTTGAAGTGTCTCTCCAATGCACGATCTTCTTCCATTTTTCCAGTCTTCAAAGCTTGATATTTTTTGCGTATTGAGTGGCTTGTTTTCGCAATTTCCCTGGCAATCTTTTCATCAGTATCAATTGTCGTCATCATGCTCACATGATATTATTTGTCGATCGTTGCACAGCTGATGTCTCCATGCCGACTGATTACATCACGGTATTGCAAACTCGTTAAATCCATTTCTATATCGACCACCGGACAATGAGGTATCTTTGTCAATCACCATGAAGCCATATTTGTGTTGCCAACATTTTCGACATAACACCAGAAAATCTTCATACGACATGTCCGTATTTACATGTTCATTGTAAACATGTTTCAAGTTTGTACGATCTTGTTTAAATAAAATAAGCAGATTCACATTGTCGCGTATAAGATGCTTAGGAACCTTGGCATATGTTTAGCAAAGGTAGAAACAATCAACGCTCGAGTGTCTGCCCATCGCAAAGTACTCTCTTACTGTATTTTTCTTGTTACATGCTACGTCATCGAAAATAAAAATGGCGTTCGGAAGCACTTCGTGCGGTGGGATAACATCACTATTATTTGAGAATTTAAAATAGCCAATTTCGTTAATCGATTTCAGCAGATTTTCCAAATATTGACATTTTGGCTGTTGAAGCGATTTCGAGTATACATATAGGTTTTTCAAATGTACACCATTTCGACTTTCTATTAAACTTAACAAAACATTGGTTTTCCCACAATTTGAAGGACCGCAAATAATGCTGCGTATCGTAAGTGGCAGCATGTCTCCATGCTTGCGTACTTGTTGTCCCTCCATTACTCTATCGTCGAAATTGGTCACTTGAATCACCGTCGCTTGTTGCATGAAACGCATGTTTTCTCTCTCGAATCCAAACACACATTCGCCCAAAATGCGTCGTGTGAGTAGTATTTATAGGACTGCACCGAGCCAAATCCGCTCAGTATTGAGAATGTTTTTGTACCCGTCGGACGACTGCAGTATTCTCCGCTCAACGGCTCATCAATTACAGTTTATTCCAAAAATTGTTTTATTACAAAATTTTCATCACTTCGTTGACATTTTGTGGGAGAGGCTTCCCGAACATATAAAGGCTGATTCGGAAGTACAGCAATATCGCCGATGCACGCGCCATTGGAATTTACCGGTACAGCTAATACACATTGACGGTCCAGCACCGTTTATAAATAATTGTGCCGAATGTCAAAGAGAAAGGCAACGGTTTATTAAATCGTGCAGTAAATGCACTTCCGATCGAGTTACATATTCCCGGATAACAATTTTGTGGACCAGGCACTCAGTTAGAGTAGAGACTGGCACGGGGTGATCGTGGTATAAATCCATTGGATGCCTATTGTCGCGACCACGATATAGCCTATTCTCGAAGCAATCATTTAGGCGAAAGACACGTTGCGGATAATATACTTGCAACAACGGCACGAAAACGTATTACTGCGAGAGATTCGACTTTTGGCGGGAAAAAAGCAGCGACCGCTGTTTGGGCAGCTAGGAAAGCAAAAACGAAATTCGGCATGGGAACGAAGACAAAGAACTCATCGACAAAGGAAAAAAAACCCGTTAAGAAGAGAAGACTGCCGATTGCAAAGCGTGGCGGAATTGTGCCAATGTTACCATTGCTGGGAGTTCTTGGTTCACTGGCTGGTGGGGCAGCTGGGATAGCAAAGGCTGTGAATGATAGCAAAGCGGCGCAACGTCAACTTGAAGAAATACAACGTTATAATCGAGCTATAGAAGGCTATGGGCTCTATCTCGCTCCCTACAAGCATGGACAAGGATGTTCAACTAAGAAAAAAAAACGCCAAAACACGGTGAAAATCTCCATGGGTGTAACAACTAATGTACAATTGGAATGCGTAGCCAGGCGCATGCGCATACCATTCTTCAGACGGGTCTTCATGCGCAATAATTTACCAGTTTATGGTGGCGTGCAACTAGATGAGAGCGTATACCGCTCTCATCTACATCTACATGTCTCATTTACATCAGTAAATTTGGATGATGCCGATGGCCCCGGTACGCATTGGGTAGCCTATGCCAAGAGGGGGAGTCATATAATATATTTTGATAGTTTTGGAAATCTTCGACCGCCCAAGGAGTTGGTGCGATATTTTGAACCGAATACCACCAAAATACAATACAATCGAACATGTTATCAGAATTATAATCAGAGTATTTGCCGGCAATTGTGTTTGCAATTTCTCCAAAACATCGATGATCAATATGTATTTAAGCCGTGACAATGTGTCAATCAACTCTGTATTGAAGGGAAACATGTCACTGACGCTTACGTTGACCGGCAAGAGTAGCATTCTAACCGCAACTTATTTTCCCGCTATAGATTTCAATGATGGCTGTTATGAGCTCGGTTTGACGGATTTCGAAACTTATCACACAATACCAAATGTCAATTCATCAAACAACAAATTTTACTTTGACAATGATGACAAGGAAATTATAATCCCTGAAGGATCGTATGAACTGAGAACCATAAATGCGTATCTGAATCGTGCAATTTTACTCAAAGGGGTTGATAGTGGTGATGATGCTGAAAATGAAATTGTTCCCCGAAAGGTTGATAACGATGACCTCGATGAAAATGGCGAATACCCAATCGTGCTACGCGCTAATCATAATACACTAAAGAGCGAAATCAAATGTGCGTACAGAATAAATTTCAGTAAACCTCAGAACGTAGGATCCCTGTTGGGATTTTCATCAAATCGAATACTGCATCCCTGGAAATGGCAGGAATCTGATGTACCGATAAACATAATGAATGTCAACATTATCCGCATAGAATGTAGTGTCATCACTGGTGCGTACTGCAATGGCGAGCGTGTACACACGATACATGAATTTTCGCCGAGCGTACCACCAGGATATAAGATATCGGAAACGCCTGCGCAAATCATTTATCTTCCGATTTTTGTGTGGAGCATTGCGGATCTAACGATACGTATCGTGGATCAAAAGGGAAAACTACTCGATTTTCGAGGAGAAGAAATTACGGTGAGATTGCACATACGAAAGCGACGCTTGTGATGCTCGTTCTATACGACACGGAATACGCCAGAGACAATATTTCGACGCGAGATAATACGATCCCACACGATGATACTCTTGCAAGAAGGCCAGCGTCATTGAGTGTTAAATTACCCGCAAAGAAGAAACTCAGTGCAGCGAATCGTGAATTTTTAGAATCTCTGGGATTTATTGTACGACATACATGAGGCAAAAGAATGACTGACGTTTTGAATATCAGTGGGGAGCCAATCTTTGACGATCGTATCATCAAAATTGAGACTCATACGTACAATCCATTTGCCAACTCAACGTTTGGACACAGTGATGAAATACGAATCCCTATACAACACTAAGCTTGTACACCCTACCATCTAAAAGTTTTCTCTACGTTGAGGGAAAGTTCACGGTGCTTAAAAAACCTGATGATCAAGCCATAGTAGTATTGGGAAACAATAGCGTTGCATTCATGTTTGATGAAGTTCGTTATGAGCTCGATGGTGTGGAGATTGATCGCAATCGAAACGTTGGAATAACAACCACGATTAAAAACTACATCTATCTAAGCCCTGAGAGGAGTCATACTTTAAAAATGCGGCGTGGGATGTAACACATAATAATGGGGGAAAATACTTCATTTTTTGTGTACCTCTCAACATATTGCTAGGATTCTGTGAAGATTACAAGCGCGTTGTTATCAATGCTCGTCATGAGCTAATTCTGATACGTTCGCGCAATGATAACAATTGCGTATTCAGTCAGCATCCATTAGTAGAGGCAGAAGTTGAATTGCTCAAGATACAATGGCGTATGCCTCACGTAATATTAAATGAGATAACTAAATTATCATTACTTCGAACATTGGAAAGTGGGCGATACTTGAATATGAGCTTTCGCTCTTGGGATCTATACGAGCATCTACTGCTTCAAAGCACAACGAAACACTCATGGACTGTGAAAGCTGTGAAAGCTGCCTCCCAGCTAGAGAAACCAAGATATGTAATATTTGCGCTGCAGACCGGCAAAAAAAATTCTATGGCAAAGAACATTACACTATTCGACGACTGCACGCTCGCCAAAGTTAAACTTTATCTCAACTCGGAATCCTATCCTTACGATGATTTGAATTTGGACTTTGACAAAAATAGATTCGTCATTTTGCTCAATATGTACTCTCGATTCCGTAAATCTTATTACGGCTGTAATAGTGATAATTATTTGCTCACTATCGCAAAATTTCAATATAACGGCCCTCTCACGGTTATCGATTACTCGAGTCAGAACGAGTCTGTGAAAAATTCTATCGTGGACGTGCGAATAGAGTTTGAATGTAAGGAAGATTTGCCACCAAATACTACTGCCTATTGTTTGATGTTGCACGATCGCGTTGTTGAATATTGTCCATTGACAAACATGGTTCGTAAGTTGTTTAGATCAGAAAGTAACCCCCGCTCGATCAATAAATAATTTAAAGACGAGTTTCTTAAATATTGACGTCAGTCATCAATTGATCCTGCTATCGACTTGATCGAGCCAATACATCTTCGTTGGGTCTGTACCTACATTTGTCGATCTCCAAGGGTTCGTTGTTGGGGGAAACTTTGTCGTGAAGGAAGTAGCGATTCTGAGAGCGGAATGTGTGCCCTCTCATTACATTTTCACGAGTATCATACCATGGAGACTTCTCACAAAATCTGAGATACGAAGCGTCATGGCTGATTCGGAATCATCATGGTCTAAAGTGGGCCTATGGAAACGTTCCATATAGCATGGCTCAAGGTTTAATAACGGCTGCAGTTGTGAGCCCAACGGAAGACGATATGTATCCTATCGTATATGTTGACGGCCATGAAAAACGAGAATGACTAGCTGATATATTAAATATGAAATATCTAGTTATTGAAACGTTGGACGTGGACTTTGGCGATATGGATACCTTAAGTAAGTTAGGTGTAAGCTATACTCTACGATGCGGAAGCAGGAAAAAAATGCTGCATTACAAAATGTATTTAAAATGTTTAATTGGTGGATGACTCATAAAGATTCATGCAAATAAACGAAATGTCACATTATATGATTTTTTTCATTCTCCTCACCCCTTTCTTTGTTACATCATCTGTTATGAGATTACACAGTTGTATAAAATATTGCTCTCAAACGTTCGAGAGACGTACGTGAGATGTTCGTGAGACGTTCATGAGAGGTTCGGAGACGTTCGTGAGACATTTATGAGACGTTCGGAGACGTTCGTGAGACGTTTATGAGACGATCGGAGACGTTCGGAGACGTTCGTGAGACGTTTGGAGATGTTCGGAGACGTTCGTGACACGTTCGGAGACGTTCGTGACACGTTCAAGAGACGTTCGTGAGAGGTTCGGAGACGTTCGTAAGGCGTTTGGAGACGTTCGAGAGACGTTCGTTAGACGTTTGGAGATGTTCGGAGTCGTTCGTGAGACGTTCGGAGACGTTCGTGAGACGTTCATGAGACGTTCGGAGACGTTCATGAGACGTTCGGAGACGTTCGAAAGCGTTCAATAGATGTTCGAAGACGTTCGTGGGTTTGTTTCGGTTTGTTTGGGATTTCACCCAAACAAACCCAACTGCTTTAGTCGTTGAATGTCTAAAGTTAAATGTATATCTCGCTCTATCTCACATGCATGCGATGCGGTCGCTCCATCTCTCATTCTCGCTCTCTCTCTCATGCATACGTGTAATCCCATCGCTTCTCTCAGCGACACGGGTCCACCAACTTGGCTCTCTGGCGAGAGTCGCTAAATAATAAAATCGATGAAGTCAACAATATAAGACGTAATAAACCAAAAATAAATTTTGAATATATGAAGATCAATAATCGATGATCAATTAATCGATAATCATATATACCCCCCTCCTCCGCTCCAACGATTTCCCCCTCCCTGCGTGACGTCAGCCTCTATTCCTAGTCCCCCTCCCCGCGTGACGTCATACCCCTCCCTGCGTGCGCGCCCTCGTCCCGCACCCTCCCTCAGAGGACCTGCGTTAGAACTCTCATAGCTATACTACTTCAGAATTGTGTAAAAAAATCGTTGTTCATTATGCCGAGTAATTATATGCAAAACTTCTGTACGAATTTCCACGTGGTTTTAATTATTTATTGAGGTTACGCCGTACACTGATACACTCCGTTCACTGCGATACGTTTCGAAACTTTTTACGTGCTCCACTTTTAACTGTTTTTGAGGTTAACCTGTAGACTGGTCTGTGATACAGGTAAAAATTGCATAGACCCCAAGCGCAAGCCCGAGCGTTAGTCATATGAAACGAAACAGCCAATCACAGTGCCGAAGGTTTCCTCAAGGAAGCTCGAGATCTGCCTTGAAAGAAAGAGGCCAATGAGGCTCCTTGTTCTGTCAAGGAAGGTCTATGAAATGCGAAATGAGGAACAAGAAATCCTTGTTCCTCAAGGAAGGACTATGAATACGGGTGTAAGGCACGTGCTCGTTATGCCGGGGAGCCCCGGCTTTAAATCGATCGGTTTTCGCTCCTTCTTTCTCGCTCCTTTCCATCTCACCCGTTCCATCTCTTTTTACCATGCTCTCAGCGATTTCTTCCAAGGAACGTGCTACGCGGTACAGAATTCTGTTGCTACTTTGCTTACATCTGTCAGAAATTCGAAAGGCCTCGGACAGTATTCGTGTTTGTTAATAGTGAATATCAATCTAACTAGTTAATTAATCGTGTATTCGTGTATTTCGCGCTTTTCTGTTAGACTTTGCCCACGGAAAATTGGCTGTTTAAAATTGTTTGTGAGTTGCAACATTGTTGACGATGCCATCATGTAGCAGATGTGCCTATAATGGATGCAAACATATTCCCAACAAGGAGACGGCACGACCGTGGGGTCGGGGATTTGGCTGAATTTTTTTGTAGTGAAAAAGGACTCCTAGCACCTCACGTGGTTGAAGTAGTAGGACGCACTACTCGGAAAATTCCGAGAAAAATCGATTCAAAGTTTCTTAGGCGCCTTGTGAGTTTAAAATGTCAGGCACTTGTCGAGCCGTCGTCTACTCTGGACGGTTAGGGCTCGGTCTTTTGCGCCGGAGGTCTGGGTTCGATTCCTCCTTCGGATCTTATTTTTTTTTGTTATCCTAACAATTATTCAAAACGTTTCCCATCCCTACATTATTTTTAAAAATTTATTTACATTATTTTTTTTTAATTATTTTTATTACAAAAAGATCCTTTTTTTCCAATAAAACAATTCTTTACGGTGGGTTTTTTTTTTATTTTTCATTGTAACCGGTTCGATGGTCTAGTGGTTAGCGTGCTCACTACTAAACCAGCGGACCGGGAGGTCCTGGGTTCGAATCCCAGTCGCGTACATTTCGTTGTGAAATGTTTTTCTTCGGCATTTCGCGGCGAAATAAGACTAGTTCCACGACTGGGAGGCGAACGCGATGACCGGCTGTATTGATATAGGTTTTCCGCAGTTTCCTATACCCATGACAGAAATGTCATGATGAATAGAATACAGAGGGAGAAGTCGGCTGCGGCCGCAAGAGGGGGGAACGGGGAGAAAGATGAAGAAAGAAGGAGGAAACAATAGAGGAAAGAACGGTCATAATGAGGGCAAGAATAGGTAACAAACGCGGAGAGCGTGTACCTAAGAAAAAAAAATCAAATAAAAATATTTTTCATTGTAAAGTATATGAGACGGAACATTGGGTTTTTAATGAGAATAACAAAGTCGATTAGGAAAAATTCGATTTTTATTCATATATAAATTATACACAAAAACGGCAGTGGTAATTATCGTAGAAACAAACAAAGCAATAATTTTTGCGCTACATATAAAAGCGGATTTTTTACAATCGCAGGGAGTTTGAGTAGTGGTAATAGGCTGGTTCTAACCCCGTGATCTCAAGGGGAAGCGCGGCGGGGGTCCAGCGCGGGGAAGCCTAGTGTTCATGGTGCAGACGGGGTCGAGCGCGTGACGTTACGAGGGGGGAAGTCAGGGGTCTCTATGGAGGGGGTAGCCATGTGGTCCGAAGAGCGGGTGGCGGGAAGCCGCTGTCACCGAGTGTTTTGTGGGGGTGGGGATCATGGTGAGTGAGCGTTGAAAACCCATAAATCTTCTAATTTATTATAGACATACTTTATTATAGACATACAAATATTATCATCGATGCAAGCCGAGTGTTTTTATTTCTACACTAATATGTGTGCGTGCGTGCGTGCGTGCGTACGAGCGTGCGTGCGTGCGTGCGTGCGTGCGTGCGTGCGTGCGTGCGTGCGTGCGTGCGTGCGTGCGTGCGTGCGTGCGTGCGTGCGTGCGTGCGTGTGTGTGTGTGTGTGCGCGCGCGTGCGTGCGTGCGTGTGTGTGTGTGTGTGTGTGTGTGTGTGTGTGTGTGTGTGTGTGTGTTTGTGTGTATATGTGTTTGTGTGTTTGCCTGTTTTTTATTGTTTCAAATTATTTTATTTTGAATATCCGCAGTGGATCCGTTATCCTGGAACATAACAAATCATGCATCTTATTAACCTATCAAACATAATCATATTTTGAATCATACTAAAGATAATACGAACCATCGACCCAGTATAAGTTCAGGCAGGTGGGGCACGTGTCGCGCATTGAAACTTGGTGGGTCGGCCCGCCGCAGTTGGTACAAAATATTCCCTGGATGTTGTTAAACCGTTCGCTGAATTGGCCACATCTTTGAATTAGTCGATCAACCGCGCCCCGCACATCAAAGTAGCACAACACGCAAAATTTCGCCCGATCATTTTCGGTGAGATTTTCGTAGTCCACGAAGCACATGACGCCCCGGTTCAACCGATTTATTTGCTGCTGGTCCACTATGATTTCACACACATAATGGACTCCCTTATCTGAGGCATCACCCAATCCACTATCAAATGATTCCTTATCACTGTCCATCTCGGCCAGTTCCATGTCATCATGTGCAAGCATTTCAATGTCCGTCCACTCATCATCGTCATCATCGGCGATATCAATAACGTCTTCGTCTACCCCAAGTTCCACTTCGTCGTCATCGGCGATATTCACAACAACCTCCATCTCATCATCGACGAGATCGATTACTTCAATTTGGGTTTGTTTGGGTTTTTGCACCTCTCATGAATGTCTTCAAACTTCTTATGAACGTTTTCGAAAGTCTCTTGAATGTCTCACGAACATCTTCAAACATCTCATGATCGTCGTAGAAAGCCTCGTGAAACTCTTTGAACCCCTCATGCGTGTATTCAAACGTCTTATGAATGTTTTCGAAAGTCTCTTGAATGTCTTCAAACGTATTATGAATGTCTTTGGACAAACCCCTCGTGAATGTCTGAAAGGCTCTCTTAAGCGTCTTCGAACCCCTCATGAATGTCTTCAAACGTATTATGAATGTCGTCGAAAGTCTCTTGAACGTATTCGAAAGTTTCTTGAACGTCTTCAAACCCCTTGTGAATGTATTTTAAAGTCTCTTAAACGTCTTCGAACCCCTCATCGATGGCTTCAAACGTATTATAAATATCGACACAGATCTCTCGAACGTCTTCGAAAGTCTCCGAAGGTCTTCGCACCTCTCATGAATGTCTTCAAACGTCTTATGAACGTTTTCGAAAGTCTCTTGAATGTCTCACGAACATCTTCAAACGGCTCATGAACGTCGTAGAAAGTCTCTTGAAACTCTTTGAACCCCTCATGCGTGTCTTCAAACGCCTTATGAATGTTTTCGAACGTCTTTTAAATGGCTTCGAACGTCTTATGAATGTCTTAGGAAGTCTCTGGAAGTCTCTGGAACGTTTCACGAACGACTATCGAAAATCTTCGAATGCCTCGCAAACTTCCAACGACTCACGAACATCTAACGAACGTATACTGATGAATGTCTTCGATTATAATTGGGCAATTATATTAATTTTTCTTCAATCAAATTCCATACAAAAAAAAATGAGTTTCACATTCGAAAGTAATGTTGTATTAAGTTGCACAATCCGATATCAGGTAATGCTGACATAACTAAGTACGGGGTGAGGAGAATAAAAAGTACATAATGTTACATTTCTTTTATTTGTATGAATCTTTATGATTCAGCCACGAATTAAATATTTTAAATACATTTTGGAAGGCACAACTGTTTTTATGCTTTTCACATCGTAGACTAAAACTTCCATCTAATTTAATTGAGACATCCATATCGTCACAGTCTATATTCAACGACTCAATAAATAGCTCACTTTTCATATTTATTATATCAGCTAGCCATTCTCGTTTTTCATGACCCTTAACATATACGATAGGACACATGTCTTCGTCCGTTGAACCTTCAACTTCAGCTGTTATTGAACCTCCAGCCATGTTATATGGAACGTTTCCATATGCCCACTTTAGACCATGATGATGGCGAATCAACCATGATGCTTCGTATCTCGCAGATTTTGCTGGTCTATGCAATTTTACGGATAATGTCGGTCAATGGACAATAGTTGTATTCGGTGGTGAATCTTCTATGCATTCGAACTCTATTTACACATCTACGGTAGCATTTTTTACAGGCTCGTTCTGATGCGATCAATCATTAACCGTGAGAGGGCCGTTACATTAAGACTTAGCGATGGTTAGTAAAGAACGATCACTATCGCAGTCATAATGGTATTTACAAAATCGAGAGTACATATTGAACAAAATGTCGAAACTTTTTTTAAGTCCAAATTCGAGTCATCTTGAGAAAAGAATGCTGAATTGAGATAAAGTGTAGCACTTGTGAGTTTGCAGCCGGTGAATAATATAATGTCCTTTGCCATACATTATCTTTTTTACCAGTCTGCACCGCACCAATTACATGTTTTGGTTTCCCTAGTTGGGAGGCAGCTTTTACGGTCCATGAATGTTTCGTTGTGTTTTGAAGCGATGGACAGTCGTATAGATCCCGATAGCGAAAACTCATATTCAAGTATCGCCTACTTTCCAATGTTCAAAGTAATGATAATTTATTGATCGCATCTAATATTTATGGGGTATACGACATTGTATCTTGAGTAATTCAACTTCTACCTCTAGTGGTTGATGATGACTGAATGCACAATTATTGCCATAGCGTGAAGGTATTAGAATTAACTCATGACGAGCATTCATTTTCGTAGAAAATGTATTTTATGCACAGCACTAGTTTTTCCAGTTCTGTCACAAACTATGATATGAAATCGGCGCTATGATGTGATCGATACTATGATAGCGATTCATCGTATGAAAAACACATGTGTTGATCAATAGTAAATACTTCATGATATTGATACATATCCTCTGCTACGTTCTTCGCATCAGTCTCTGCACACTCTCATCTGCTCTCTATAATTAATAAACAAAATCATTCCAAATAGGCATTTACAGTGAATGGATGTGTTGCTTTCCGATTGGAGTTGATGATTTGGAGCTACTTATTGGTATCATTTGATAGTTGGATGGCGCAGTGCTTTATTGCTCCATAATCGATCTCATGCGATTGCAGTTTATCCGTTGATCTAAAGTAATGCCGACACCTGCGAAATATTGGATTGTTGTTTAATTCGTCTAGCACATATGACGATATAGTGATTGTATTAACTTCGTACACCGATAGCATATATATATTTTTTGATGGTTGTCTCTGTTCTGCGCTCGCGAGGCTTGATAGGTTCTTTATCTATGTGATATGTCATACATTCTTATCTTCGGTATCTTGTATGTACAGCAAATTGATATGATTTTCTTCTTCTTATGTTGAGCCACGTGTATCGGAGCAATGTCTTCTTCGGTGGTATACACATTGATGAATACATTGTTTTGAAGCACAATTTTTTTATTTTAGTTTGACCTATAGTTACTGGGAACCAATATTCGATAGATTCAATACCGTTGAATAATGCATGTAAGAAGATCCGTGGTCACTGTTTCGTTCAGCTGGGTATACAGCTGTGACTGTCACCCATGCGAAACGTGTATTATCTCTTGCTTGCACATTAATCGCAGCCCTCATAATCATTATTTCCCGTGGCAATGAGATATAACATTTAACGCGTATTGATTTATACTTATTTACATTTATTGTAAGATTACGTATTTTTCGTAAAGCTCAACCACTTCCACATTGTTGAAATTCCTCGAGCAGGGGTTAAAGTATAGACCATCACGCGTTCAAGTTGAGTTCTCGCCACATTAACCCATCACCGCTGTGTCCTGCACCCATGCATATAGAATGCCTGTACATGGAATACTTCAATCCTTCCAGATGCGGTATTTGGCTTATCAATGACTATTGATGTTTAGTTGATAATCGTTGGCGCTTAGTTCGGCTTTGCGTTTTCAGTACTTCGATGAACTCGACGATCTGTTGCTCCCATACAGCAAAGTCGTCAATCGAACTTAAGAGCGTGGCTTGGTTGTGCAAGATTTCTTCTGATGGTTCATTGTTGTTCTCCATATTAACGAGTTGAAAAGTCTTCCCAGAGAGATATGTTAACTCACTGCTTCATTCAAAGTGTGGTCACTTTTGAGCGCTGTCGATGATTAAAAATGGTCTCCCAACAGAAAATATTTTTGTCGTTCCCTTCTAGCTCGGAAAATGTAATAGAATCACCTCCACCAGAGTTTTTTAATATCACGTTGAAATTTTTCATCGTGGAAAGCATGAAAAATAAAGACATACACAGAACGAGCCGGGCGGGATTCAACGGGAGCGAAAAAAAAGTATTTTGTTAGTATTCCAGACCGCGAGTGCATCTATGCTCAAATGGTGCATTCAGTGGGATCAGCGGTCGAAGCCTAAAAATAAAAAATGCTTCGCCCATAGATCCATAAAGTTGATCGTTTTGTAATAAATATCTCGTTTTCGTATATGTGTTTTGGATGGCCAAGACATTACTTGAGCCGAATGTTATTTTTTTCAAAATGTTCCCTATGCTCGGAGGGTGGCTTCGAACGTTGACGAAGAAGAAAAAATGCCTTAAGAATATGGCTGATTTGGTAAGATCTGTATAGCCTCAAGTGTCACTTGAATAGGTTTGATATTGCTCTGCGAAGAGCCCTATGATTCGTGACAGGCTGGACTCAGTGCAGCCAGATCGCGCGTAAAAGTTACCCCCTCTCTAGTCTCTTACGCGCCCGTCATACAATAATAGTAGCGCGTGTCCATGAGCGAGCGACGTTCGGACATCTTCCCAACGGAACTTCTCCTTCTCAAACGGCTGCGAGACTTAGCCGCTCAAAAACGCGTTACAGCCGTTCGTCAATTAAAAATGGTAGATTTTTTTTTTATAAAAAAGGCATTCGACTTTGTTCAAGTATTTAAAATACACACACACACACACACACGCACACACACACACACACACCCACACACGCGCACGCGCGCACACACACACACACGCGCGCGCGCGCGCGCGCGCACACACACACGCACACACACATATATATATATATTTCAACGCTAATATGTATGTCAAATTTTAATATATATGTATGTACTGTTTTTATGTAAAAAGGTGTTGTTTATGATCTCCTTCCAAAAAACCCACGTTTCGATTATCCGAACTAGTCTCGTTCCGAATTGGTTCGGATAATCGAGGTTCTACTATAAATCTAAATTACAACTTATTTATCTTCTAAAAAATCATTTACGCTTTACTCACACCCGTCCTTATGCCCAATACATTATAATTCACAGAAAGTAAGCGGAAATATATTTATATTCGTAGTATTATAGTAATTCTTATACTTTCATCAAGCGATAAAGCATTATCCCCGAAAACAAGCCAATCATCCATCCGGCCGCGAATCGTAAGTACCAGAAAGTGCACATATTCTACAAGCTATAAGATGGACCCGTTGGTAGGGTTCCTGACTTCGGTCCGCGGGGGCCCCTAGTGCAAATTTTTCTCCAAATTTTTCATGATTTCTCATATTTTAGTCATATTTGAGATTTCCGGAGAAATAAATTTCCCAAAAACACATTTTTTTAACTGAAAATTCATGATTTATTATTTTTTTCCCCGGGAATTTCTCTTTTTCCTATAACCTGACTGAACGGCTGCGGAGATATCGGAGAAATTTTTAAATGGAAAAAAATGAGATTTTCGTAAAAAAAAAACTTTTTACATTTTTGAATCCCTCATAATTCTGAGAAATAATGAATTTCCGAAATTTTTGCAAACAATATTTTCCTTAAGGGGTAACACCACTGTAACGGCCTGCCACGAAGCGTTTCAGACAAATAATATTTGGGGTAATTATTAAGCATATATTGAAGTATATTGCAAACAAATTTTATGAGAAAATATTACAAAATGGCGACACTGCGACAAATTCTTCCGAGGCATGTTGAACTTAAGGTACTCTGCGGCAGCAGTATAACTTGTGCCAATTTTAATCGGGACAAAATAATTTTTTTTAAATTAATTCTAGATGGCAGGACAACAACTCTATTCTTTATTTCTCTATTCTTCAACATCTCTCTTCTTAAATATCTCTATTCTGGAGCAGGTTTAATCGAAACATCTGTATTCCACAATATCTCACTTCTTAAACATTTCTCTGCCGAAACATCTCTATTCGTAAACATCTCTATTCCACAATAATTCACTTCCGAAATATCACTACTCTTAAATATCTCTATTCCACAATATTCCGTATCCGAAACATCTGTATTCTTAAATATCTCTATTCTTCGAAATCTCATGTGACATCCATAACATCTGTATTCCGACAATTTCATCTCACAATATCTCTCTTCCGAAACATCTCTATTCTTAAATATCTCTATTCTTTAAAATCCCATATGTGACATCCATAACATCTGTATTCTCCGACAATTTCATCTCACAATATCTCTCTTCCGTAACATCTCTATTCTACGGCCTCTGCGTTGCACTTGTTTCATTCATGGCCAAATAAATAAATGCAATATATTACGAATGGGTTATTCAAATAAATTTGACATGAAGTTGGCAAATGACGAATTTCCCATACAAAGTACTTTTCGTTTTTCAATTATAATCTCGAAATTACGGTGTTATCGTGTTAATGTTCTTATCTTTCCTAACTTACCGGCATCAGTAGGGCATTGCGAGCAGCAAAGTGAGTATTGAAGATCTATACCACGAGCATGAAGATTTTATAGGTTAATCGTATTATATTATGTAACTTTGCAATTATGATGCACATTCGATGAAAGCATCCACTATGGCCGAGGGCAGACCACAATGTTTTTTTACTTCCTTTATTCTCATTGCCGACCATTCTACTATAAAACGAGTTGATAAGCTTGGAAAGAAAAATAAACTGAAAACACGACGAATACCTTTAAAACAGGCGATTTCATTTATTTCGTTTATTACGTGGTGACGCCAATGTGATAATGAACATGTGATAATGATAATGAAAATTCCATTTGTGGAGATTGCGCATTATTCGTTTGGGTTTGCACGAGTTATCCGAAAGATCCCAAACACGCGTAAACTTATTTGTTCGTTCGGATTATTGTCCTTAAGGTATTCCTTTCGCGGAGGGTCGTTTTGAATCGTTGGTCAATTGCAGTGGCGCTTTATAGAAATAAGTCCCAGTCGATACTCAACGATAAACTGGAACAAAATATTGCGCGCAAATTTAGTAGATTTAGACATTTTTACATTTTCTCTGAAACGTCGCGGCTACGAAAATTCTTCTGCTAGTCACATTTTAAAAATGTTTATCATTAAGGGAGGCGGTACCTTTAGGGGAGGAAAAAATTGCTGATGATCATGATTTTTTTTAATGAGCAAGATTTCTCGACTTTTTTTAAAACTTAGGGTATAATTTATTACTTTTGTCTGTTACATGCTACTTTTTATTAATCTCTAAAAATGGCGGACGTATGTCACCGTCTTCTAAACGAGTTGCGACGGGTGTTGTCAGACGGCGTGGCGCGTAGGGACACGTAGGGACATGTAGATTAACCTGAAAAAAAACTAACGAAGTTTTTTCTTCCATTTACTCTCAATCGCCTGTTTTAAAATTATTCGTCGTGTTTTCAGTCTATTTTTCTTTCCAAGCTTATCAACTCGTTTTATAGTAGAATGGTCGGCAATGAGAATAAAGGAAGTAAAAAAACATTGTGGTCTGCCCGCGGCCATAGTGGATGCTTTCATCGAATGTGCATCATAATTGCAAAGTTACATAATATAATACGATTAACCTATAAAATCTTCACGCTCGTGGTATAGATCTTTAATACTCACTTTGCTGCTCGCAATGCCCTACTGATGCCGGTAAGTTAGGAAAGATAAGAACATTAGCACGATAACACCCTAATTTCGAGACTATAATTGACAAACGAAAAGTACTTTGTATGGGAAATTCGTCATTTGCCAACTTCATGTCAAATTTATTTGAATAACCCATTCGTAATATATTGCATTTATTTATTTGGCCATGAATGAAACAAGTGCAACGCAGAGGCCGTGGAATAGAGATGTTACGGAAGAGAGATATTGTGAGATGAAATTGTCGGAGAATACAGATGTTATGGATGTCACATATGGGATTTTAAAGAATAGAGATATTTAAGAATAGAGATGTTTCGGAAGAGAGATATTGTGAGATGAAATTGTCGGAATACAGATGTTATGGATGTCACATGAGATTTCGAAGAATAGAGATATTTAAGAATACAGATGTTTCGGATACGGAATATTGTGGAATAGAGATATTTAAGAGTAGTGATATTTCGGAAGTGAATTATTGTGGAATAGAGATGTTTACGAATAGAGATGTTTCGGCAGAGAAATGTTTAAGAAGTGAGATATTGTGGAATACAGATGTTTCGATTAAACCTGCTCCAGAATAGAGATATTTAAGAAGAGAGATGTTGAAGAATAGAGAAATAAAGAATAGAGTTGTTGTCCTGCCATTCTAGATGAGTGTAGCTAGTGAACCACGTAGGGGATTTTAGAAATATTGATTTTTGAGTAATTGCCGAGTATGTGACTAAAAATGTTTAATATTTTTTTTAAGACAGTTATTTGTTAATAAATATTGTTTAAATTAACTTATCGAAAATCCCCTACGTGGTTCAGTAGCTACACTCATGTAGACTTAATAAAACGAAATTCTTTTTTTTAGATTAAAATTGGCACGTTATACTGCGTGCCGGAGAGGTTCGACACGCTTCGGAAGAATTGCTGCAGTGTCGCCATTGTGTAATATTTTCGAATAAAAATGTATAGCAATATACTTAAATATGTGCTCAATAAATACCGCAAGTATTATTTGTTTATTACATTTTCTTTCGCAAAAAGAATATAAAAAAATACGCTTCCTGTAAGGCTGTTGCAGTGGTGTTACCCCTTAAAGTCTTCATTTAATTTCCGAGATTTCACCGTGATCATAATTGAAATGATGAAATATTCGGAAAAATTCGGAGAAATTCGGAGAAACTGGGATGCTTGCGTAAAAATATTTGTTCCAATTCATAGAAAAATTCAGAAAAATTTTCCAGAAAAAATCGGAGTTTTTCAGAAAAAAAACTGCACTGGGGGCGCGGGATCGTTCCCTGCGCTGAGTGCTTTTTTAAAATTATTATTACTATTAATTCTTATTTGATTAGTTATTTTTATTAGTTATCATTATTATTTTAATTGGTTATCGTTTAGTGTCGAAACATTCATCGCGCACTCTGACCGCTTATTTTATTAGCTTGTATGTTAATTTAAATATAATAATAAATCTAAACTACAACTTATTTATCTTCTAAAAAATTATAATAATCTATCCGGCCGCGAATCGTAAGTACCAGAAAGTGCACATATTCCACAAGCGATGAGATGGTCCCATTGGTAGCGTTCCTGGCTTCGGTCCGCAGAGGCGCGGCATCGGTCAGCGCGCTCTTTGCTTTTTTTAAAATTATTATGACTATTAATTCTTATTTGATTAGTTATTTTTATTAGTTATCATTATTATTATTTTTTATTGTATCTGCTACGGCGAACGCTTCGCTAATTGTAGCTTCCATGTACAGGGATTTCCCCTTTTTACATTTCCCACCATTTTCTCCAATCCACATCCCTTATCGATGCCTAATATATTTCCGCTCATATACTTTCATCAAGTGAAAAAGCATTATGATAATGCTTTTGTCGCTTGATGAAAGTACATGAGAATGAATATAATAATACGAATTTAAATATATTTCCGCTTACTTTTATGAATTACAATTTATTTGGCATAGGGACGGGTGTGAGTAAAGCGCAAACAATTTTTTAGAAGATAAATAAGTTGTAATTTAGATTTATTATTATATTTAAATTAACGTACACACTAATAAAATAAGCGGTCAGAGTACGCGATAAATTTTTCGACACTAAAAGATAACTAATTAAAATAACAATGATAACTAATGAAAATAACTAATCAAATAAGAATTAATAGTAATAACAATTTTAAAAAAAGCACTCAGCGCGGCGAACGACCCCGCGCCCCTAGTGCATTTTTTTCTGAAAAACTCCGATTTTTTTCGGAAAATTTTTCCGAATTTTTCTATGAATTTGAACAAATATGAAGGATTCGGAGTTTTGCGGACAATCATTTTAAAGCAAACATCCGAGTTTCTCCGAATTTCTCAAAATTTTTTCGAATTTTTCCGAATGTGGCATCAATTTAATTATGATCACGGGAAAATCTCGGAAATTAAATGAAGACTTTAAGGGGTAACACCACTGTAACGGCCTTACAGGAAGCGTATTTTTTGATATTTTTTTTGGCGGAAGAAAATGTGATAAACAAATAATACTTGCGGTATTTATTGAGAATACATTTAAGTATATTGATATAAATTTTTATCCGAAAATATTACAAAATGGCGACACTGTAGCAATTCTTCCGAAGCATGTCGAACCCCTGCGGCACGCAGTATAACTGTGCGAATTTTAATCTAAAAAAAAATAATTTTGTTTTATCAAGTCTACATGAGTGTAGCTACTGAACCACGTAGGGGATTTCCGATAAGTTAATTTAAACAATATTTATTAACAATTAACTGTCTTAAAAAAAATTAACATTTTTAGTCGAATACTCGGCAATTACTCAAAAATCAATATTTCTAAAATCCCCTACGTGGTTCACTAGCTACACTCATCTAGACTTAATTTAAAGAAAATTATTTTGTCCAGATTAAAATTGGCACAAGTTATACTGCGTGCCGCAGAGCACCTTAAGTTCAACATGCCTCGGAAGAATTTGCCGCAGTTTCGCCATCTTGTAATATTTTCCCATAATTTTTTTTGCAATATACTTCAATATATGGTTAATAATTACCCCAAGTATTATTCGTCTAAAACGCGTCGTGGCAGGCCGTTACAGTGGTGTTACCCCTTAAGGAAAATAATGTTTGCAAAAATTTCGGAAATTCATTATTTCTTAGAATTATGAGGGATAAAAATGTAATAAGTTTTTTTTACGAATATCTCCGCAGCCGTTCACTCAATAGGAAAAAGAAAAAGTTCTGGAAAAAAATAATAACAAGTTTTTTTAAGAAAATCTAATTTTTTTTCATCTTCAAATTTTCTCCGAATATCTCCGCAGCCTCTGGTTCACTCAGGTAATAGGAAAAAGGGAAATTTCCAGAAAATAATAATAATAATAATAATGTTTTTTTTACGAAAATCTCATTTCTTTTCATCTTTAACTTTTCTCTGAATATCTCCGCAGCCGGAAGTCATAGGAAAACGATAAATTTCCGGGGAAAAAATGAGAAATCATGAATTTTCAGTAAAAAAAATGTGTTCTTTGAGAAATAGTCCAGTACTTGAATCTGTTTTAAATCATTTTTCCTCCGAAAATCTCAAATATGACTAAAATATGAGAAATTATGAAAAATTTGGAGAAAAATTTGCAGTGGGGCCCTTGCGGACCGAAGCCAGGGACGCTACCAACGGGACCATCTCATCGCTTGTAGAATATGTGCACTTTCTGGTACTTACGATTCACGGCCGGATGGATGATTGGCTTGTTTTTGGGGATAATGCTTTATCGCTTGATAAAAGTATGAGAATTAATATAACACGAATATAAATATATTTCCGCTTACTTTTATGAATTATAATTTATTTGGCGTTAGGACGGGTGTGAGTAAAGCGTAAACAATTTTTTAGAAGATAAATAAGTTGGAATTTAGATTCATTATTATTTTAAAAATCAACGTATAAACTAAAAAAATAAGCGATCAGAATGCGCGATACATTTTTTTGTACACATTAATAACGCCCAGAATCAAGCGCTAAACAAGCATTGAAATCTAAAAGCGTGCCGTCCGGTGACGTCACACGCTAGTCGTGCTCAGATTGCTTTTTCCCTCGATGCCTTAGTTTCGGCTTGGCCGCACATGAACATGCTCAGCGTCCATGCGTTGGTGTAGCTGCCGAAGGCGCGGTCGGGAAACTTCGAACCCGCTCGGCTCTTGCCGAAGATCTCCGAGCGTCGCTCGCTCACGGACACGCGCTATTATGATTGTGTGATAGGCGCGTAAGAGACTAGAGAGGGGGTAACTTTTACGCGCGATCTGGCTGCACTGGCTGGACTTCATACATACTGGAACACGTGACAATATATATTGAAAACTCTAAGATGCTCTTTATAATACGCCAGTTCAGTCTCCATGACCTAGACGCTCTTCTGTAGAGATCGCGAAAGTCAATGATTGGCGAGCCTGGCCAGGTTTCACCTCCACGAGTGCACACTTTTCTGGACAGGAAATGCCTACCCTTGCCTACCTAGTGTTTGCAAATGCAAACCCTACCGACAGGGATAGTTAAGAAAACAAAACTTTTCGTTTATCCCTGGCCAGGATGCACCATCTTGCAAGGTTTTTTTTCTACAAGTCCCAACTAATGTTGAAAACTATTTACACATCCCGTTGGACATCCCCCACCCTACTATAAGCCTATGAGGATCCAAAAATCGAAATCCGAAGAAGGATCGGAACAGCAGTTTTCGCCATCCCAGTCTTCAACCTCCGAGGTGTCGTTGTGGAAGAGTCGGAAAAGGGAAAAATCAGTTAAGAAAAATGTCGAACCAAATTGAAGTGATCGATCTCGTCGATGATGCGATGGAGGTTGTTGTGAATATCGCCGGTGACGACGAAGTGGAAGTTGGGGTAGACGAAGACATTATTGATATCGCCGATGATGACGATGATGAGTGGACGGACATTGAAGTGCTTGCACATGATGACATGGAACTGGCCGAGATGGACGGAATCATTTGATAGTGGATTGGATGATGCCTCAGATAAGGGAGTCCATTATGTGCGTGAAATCATAGTGGACCAGCAGCAAATAAATCAGTTGAACCGGGGCGTCATGGGCTTCGTGGACTACGAATATCTTACCGAAAATGGTCGGGCAAAATTTTGCGTGTTGTGCTACTCTGGTATGCGGGGCGCGGTTGATCGACTAATTCAAAGATGTGGCCACTTCAGCGAACGGTTTAACAACATCCAGGGGATATTTTGTACCAACTGCGGCGGGCCGACCCACCAAGTTTTAATGCGCGACACGTGCCCCACCTGCCTGAACTTATACTGGGTCGATGGTTCGTATTATCTTTAGTTTCATTCAAAATATGATTATGTTTGATAGGTTAATAAGATGCACGATTTGTTATGTTCCAGAATAACGGATCCGCTGCGGATATTCAAAATAGAATAATTTGACATAATGAAAAACAGGCAAACACACACACACATACACACACCAAACATTATATGTATAATACATACTATGCAAGGTCATTGTTCAATTTAATTATTAATAAACTATTGTTTTATTGTCATTTAATTCGAAGCATTCTTTTTACCCCCGTCCCCCTTCCTCCCTTCCGAACAAACACACACACACACACACACACACACACACACACACACACACAACACTCATCGACGCCGGCTTCCCCCGCCCGCCAATCGCTTCACGGACCACATGGCCCCTCTCCACAGAGGCCCCTCTGTGACGTCACACGCGCCCGGCAGCCCCCCCCCCCCGCTCCCCCCTGACATACATTCCTCTGTTGTTTTGTTTCAGAACAATGCCGTCGGTGCGCACGTTGTCGAAAACCCACTCACACTCGACCACACGCACGCACACACACACAAATTAGTGTAGAAATAAAAACACTCCGCTTGCATCGATGATAATATTTGTATATCTATAATAAAGTATGTCTATAATAAATTAGATTTATGGGTTTTCAACGCTCACTCACCACGATCCCCGCCCCCACAAAACACTCGGCGACAGCGGCTTCCCGCCACCCGTTCTTCGGACCACATGGCTACCCCCTCCATAAAGACCCCTGACATCCCCCGTCGTAACGTCACGCGCTCGACCCCCTCTCCGCCATGAATACTGGGCTTCCCCGCGCTGGACCCCTGCCCCGCTCCCCCCTGAGATCCCGGGGTTAGAACCAGCCTATTGCCACTACTAGTTTGCAATACATCCGTGCAAAAACATGTCCCATTAACATTCATGAAAATGTTTCTAGTAACTGATAATTTTGAGACAAACCAGGCATATTGAATCATGTCTCGGAATATTGGTGACGATAATTGATGGTTAATTATTGAATGGATTTTTATGCAATCTTCCGGGGAATTAATTTCACGATTCTGCTCTAACAATTCGCTGCAATTTTGCAAGCGCTTTATGCAATTTTTAATTTGTCTGTAAAAACTTGTCTAGAAACATTTTCATGAATGCTAATGGGACATGTTTTTGCACGGATGTATTGCAAACTCCCTGCGATTGTAAAAAATCCGCTTTTATATGTTGCGCAAGATGTCGCAAAAATTATTGCTTTGTTTGTTTATACGATAATTACCACTGCGGTTTTTATATATAATTATTATATGAATAGAAATTCAATTTTTCCTAATCGACTTTGTTATTCTTATTAAAAACCCAATGTTCCTCCTCATATACTTTACAATGGAAAATTTTAAAACCCACCGTTTTGAATTGTTTTATAGGAATGCAAAAAAAACTAGTTTTATAAAAATGAAAATAATTTAAAAAAAGTAATGTAAATACATTTTTTGAAAGTTTTGAATAATTGTTGGGACAACAAAAAAAAAAGAAAAATATAAGATCTGAAGGAGGAATCGAACCCGAGACCTCCGACGCAAAAGACCGAGCCCTAACGGTCTAAACTAGACGGCGGCTCGACAAGTGCCTGACATTTTAAACTCATAAGGCGCCTAAGAAACTTGGAATCGATTTTTCTCAGAATTTTCCGAGTAGTGCGTCCAACTACTTTAACCACGTGAGGTGCTAGGGGTCCTCTTTCACCACAAAAAAATATGGCCAAATTCCCGACCCCACGGTCGTGCCGTCTCCTGGTGAGCTTCCAACGTTTCCCTAACAACGATGACACGTAAATATTTAAACGATTTTTTTTAAGTCTATTCCATTATTCAAGTAAACAATGGATAACAATTGTTTACTCCATTGGTCAAGTTAACAATGGATAACAATTGTTTACTCCATTGTTCGATTAAACAATGTATAACAATTTTTAATGTGTTTATTTGCTATTTAATACTTTATTTGGCGACTGGATACCGTTTAAAACTCAAATTTCAAAATGGAAAATTGAAAGTTCTAATCCAAATGCCCGAATGTTGATTCGAAAACTCGCGCGCACTCGCTTGGACGCCGAAACTACTGTGGCATTGTTTACGCACCGTTGGACTTTCCTCGTAAATATCTCGGCCAATTTTTGTCGCACAACATTTAAAAAAAAGCGTTTTACTTTAAAAAAATATTATTCTTTAAAATAGAAATACATTTATTTATCGTTTTCAATGTATATCCCGTCTTAAGGCATTCTTTTCACGAACCTGAATTTTTAACAATTAATTGATTTTCGTCTATAAACAACTAAAAATACATCCCAGTATGCTGGTAAAATGTCAAGCTAAGTTATCGAACTGTTAACAAAAAATTTCAACGCTCCAAATCGTCTTATTTTTCCGGCGCTTTATGGAGATTACACGCCCGCTACATTTCCATCTAATAATTTCTACTCTAAAAAACTCCAGATGCCTGATATAAGCTGCTCACGCGTGTCAAAAAATCTAACGATTCCTTAACGAGGGTGAACTTCCGAAAAGCTGAACACCCGATTCGGCTGAAATTTTGCACAGATATTCCATTTAATATATAAAGACATCCCCTAAAGGGATTTTTGGCGTATTCCAATAGTTTACGAGATATCGAAATTGTTTGGGTTGTTAATTATTTTTTTGGGGGGGTTTGTTTGTATTTGTCTGTTTGGGTTTGGTTGGGTTTGTTTAGGTTATATAGATATACTTGCAGGGGCGCGGCACGTTAGCCACCAGTGAAGTCGGAGGAGTGGGGATATCGATCGGCCGTGGCGAGCGATATAGATATACTCGTACGGGCTAAAAAATCAACTTTAAAATTCGATTTCCCCGATTTAATATATAAAGACATCCCCTTCAGGGGATGTCTTTATATATTAAATGGAACGTCTGTGCAACATTTCGGCCGATTCGGGTGTAATCGCTTTTCGGAAGTTTATCCCGTAACGACAATAAAAACAGGGGGGACCGAATGCTTAAAGAAAATATTTAAGATAAAATTTCGTAGCCGCGGCCTTTCAGGAAAAATGCAAAAACGCCTGGATCTACAAAATTTGCGCAGACTTTTTTATTCTGGTTTATTGTTGGGTATAATAATTGATTGTGACTTATTTTGACTAAGCGCGACTATAATTTATCACTGAATCAGAAGAGCCCCCCTTGTGCCGCCCCAAAGTACGGCCGTCCGCGACAGAAATATCTCAACGTGAGTTTAAATGATGCGCTGTCTCCTACCAAACCGCCCAATGCTTGGTCGGTCAGTCGGCCATTAATACAAGTAGGACAGCACTCTAGCTCGATAGGCATACGCAAGAGAGAGACAACCACGAGAGGCGTGCCTTGGACCTCTATCATTGCGTGTGGCACACCCATACATCGCCGCGGAGTATACCGGCGGAAATACTAACTACGTTTTTTCTGCCAAATGTTAACATGGGCCATGGTGTTCCATGCAATATCTGTTCTTTGGCCATAACCTTCAGTTTCACCCTGTGCACTGGCTCTATTACCATATTTTGTATACACTATTTATACGAACGACGAATACCGGCCATATTTAACACCATGTTTTGGGGACGAATTGAATTCACCTTTACGTTTGCGTGGAAAATGATGCGAGGACACCATGAATTCTCATTGGCTGTTATATACTAATCCGGGCGTCACGCAGTGCTGCCAGATCGCGCGCAAAAGTGACCCCCTCTCGAGTCTCTTGCGCGCCCATCACACAATCATAGTAGCGCGTGTCCGTGAGCGAGCGACGCTCGGACATCTTCGGAAAGAGCCGAGCGCCGTCGAAGTTACCTGACCGCGCCTTCGGCGGCTACACCATTGTATGGACGCTGAGCACGTTCATGTGCGGCCAAGCCAAAACGAAGGCTTCGAGGGAAAAAGCAATCTGAGCACGACTCGCGCCTGACGTCACCCGACGGCACGCGCGAGGCTTGTGGATGATTTCAATGCTTAATTAGCTCTTGATTCTCTGCGTTATTAATGTATACAAAAAAATGTATCGCGCACTCTGATCGCTTATTTATTTAGTTTATACGTTGATTAAATATAATAATAAATCTAAAATACAACTTATTTATCTTCTAAAAAATTGTTTACGCTTTACTCACACCCGTCCTTATGCCAAATACATTATAATTCATAAAAGTAAGCGGAAATATATTTATATTCGTATTTTTATATTAATTCTCATACCGTCATCAAGCGATAAAGCATTATCCCCAAAAACAAGCCAATCATCCTTCCGGCCGCGAATCATCAGTACGAGAAAGTGCACATATTCTACACGCGATGAGATGGTCGCGTTGGTAGCGTTCCTGGCTTCGGTACGCAGGGGCCCGTGGTGCATACTTTTCTCCAAATTTTTTTTATAATTTCTTATATTTTAGTCATATTTGAGATTTTCGGAGAAAAAATGATTTAAAACAGATTCAAGTTCTGGTCTATTTCCCAAAGACACATTTTTTTCACTGAAAATTCATGATTTCTTATTTTTTTCTCGGAAATTTCTCCTCTTTATATGACCTGAGTGAACGGCTGCGGAGATATTCGGAGAGAAGTTAAAGATGAAAAGAAATGAGATTTTCGTAAAAAAAACTGATTATTATTTTTTTTCCGGAAATTTTCCTTTTTTCCTATTACCTGAGTGAACGGCTGCGAAGATATTCGTAGAAAATTTAAAGATGAATAAAAATGAGATTTTCGTAAAAAAAACTTGTTCTTATTTTTTTTCCGGAACTTTTTCTTTTTCCTATTGAGTGAAAGGCAGCGGAGATATTCGGAGAAAAGTAATAGGTGAAAAAAAATAGATTTTCGTAAAAAAAACTTATAACATTTTTTATCCCTCATAATTCTGACAAATAATGAATTTCCGAAAGTTTCACAAACATTATTTTCCTTAAGGGGTAACACCACTGTAACGGCCTGCCACGAAGTATTAGACAAACAATACTTGGGGTAATTATTAAGCATATATTGAAGTAGGTTGCAAAAAAATGTACGGGAAAATATTACAAAATGGCGACACTGCAGCAAATTCTTCCGAGGCATGTTGAACTTAAGGTGCTCTGCGGCACGTAGTATAACTTGTGCCAATTTCAATCTGAACAAAATATTTTTTTCAATTCAATCTAGATGAGTGTAGCTAGTAAACCACGTAGGGGATTTTAGAAATATTGATTTTTAAGTAATTTCCGAGTATTTGACTACAAATGTTCATTTAGACTTAATAAAACAAAATTCTTTTTTTTAGATTAAAATTGGCACAGTTATACTGCGTGCCGCAGAGGTTCGACATGCTTCGGAAGAATTGCTGCGATGTCGCCATTTTGTAATATTTTGGGATAAAAATTTCTAGCAATATACTTAAGTATATGCTGAATAAATACTGCAAGTATTATTTGTTTATCACATCTTCTTCCGCCAAAAAAAATATTAAAAAATACGCTTCCTATAAGGAAGCGTATTTTCCCGTGATCGTAATTAAAATGATGAAATATTCGGAAAAATTCGGAGAAATTCGGAGAAACTCGGATGTTTGCGTGAAAATAATTGTCCGCAAAACTCCGAATTCTTCATATTTGTTCCAATTCATAGAAAAATTCGGAAAAATTTTCGGAAAAATCGGAGTTTTTCGGAAAAAAATTACACTAGAGGGGGGGGGGGTCGTTCCCCGCGCTCAGTGCTTTTCTTTTAAAATTATTATTACTATTAATTCTTTTTTGATTAGTTATTTTTATTAGTTATCATCATTATTTTAATTAGTTATCTTTTAGTGTCGAAAAATGTATCGCACACTGTGGCGCTTATTTTATTAGTTTGTACGTTAATCTAAGCATAATAATAAATCTAAATTACAACTTATTTATCTTCTAAAAAATTGTTTGCGCTTTACTCGCACACCCGTCCCTATGCCAAATCAATTGTAATTCATAAAAGTAAGCGGAAATTTATTTATATTCGTCTTATTATATTCTCATATACTTTCATCAAGCGATAAAGCATTATGATAATGCTTTATCGCTTGATGAAAGTATATGAGCGTATAGTATATGAAAGAAGTATATAGTATATAAGCGTAAGTATATAAAAGTATTTGATTAGTTATTGAATGAATATAATAATACGAATATAAATATATTTACGCTCATATACTTTCATCAAGCGATAAAGCATGATCATAAGACTTTATCGCTTGATGAAAGTATATGAGCAGAAATATTTTTATTCGCTTTATTATATTCATTCAATAACTAATCAAATAAGAATTAATAGTAATAATAATTTTTAAAAAAGCACTGAGCGCGGGGAACGGCCACGCGCTCCTAGTGCAATTGTTTTCCGAAAAATTCCGATTTTTTCCGGAAAATTTTTCTGAATTTTTCTATGAATTGGAACAAATATGAAGAATTCGGAGTTTTGCGGACAATTATTTTTACGCAAACATCCCAGTTTCTCCGAATTGTTCCGAATATTTCATCATTTTAATTACAATCACGGGAAAATCTCGGAAATTATATGAAGACTTTAAGGGGTAACACCACTGTAACTGCCTTACACGAAACGTATTTTTTGATTTTTTTTTTGGCGGATGTAAATGCGATAAACAAATAATACATGCGGTATTTATTGAGCCTATATTTTATTGCTCAATAAATACTAAATCAAGTATATTGCTATAAATTATCCATCCGAAAATATTACAAAATGGCGACACTGCAGCAATTCTTCCGAAGCATGTCAAACCTCCGCGGCACGCAGTATAAATGTGCCAATTTTAATCTAAAAAAAGAATTTTGTTTTATTAAGTCTACATGAGTGTAGCTACTGAACCACGTAGGGGATTTTCGATAAGTTAATTAAAACAATATTTATTAACAAATAACTGTCTAAAAAAAAATTGAACATTTTTAGTCAAATACTCGGCAATTACTCAAAAATCAATATTTCTAAAATCCCCTACGTGGTTTACTAGCTACAATCATCTAGATTTAATTTTAAAAACATTATTTTATCCAGATTAAAATTGGCACAAGTTATACTGCGTGCCGCAGTGCACCTTATGTTCAACATGCCTCGGAAGAATTTGCTGTAGTGTCGCCATTTTGTAATATTTTCCCATGATTTTTTTTTACATTATACTTCAATATATTCTTAATAATTACCCCAAGTATTGTTTGTCTAAAACGCTTCGTGGCAGGCCGTTACAGTGGTGTTACCCCTTAAGGAAAATAATGTTTGCAAAAATTCATTTCTTTATCTATAACTTTCCTCCGAATATCTCCGCAGCCGTTCACTCAATAGGAAAAAGAAAAAGTTCCGGAAAAAAATAACAACAAGTTTCTTTGACGAAAATCTCATTTTTTTCTCCTTTAAATTTTCTCCGAATATCTTTGCAGCCGTTTACTCAGGTAATAGGAAAAAGGAAAATTTCCGGAAAATAATAATAATCAGTTTTTTTACGAAAATCTCATTTCTTTTCATCTTTAACTTTTCTCCGAATATCTCCGCAGCCGTTCACTCAGGTCATAGGAAAAAGAGAAATTTCCGGGAAAAAAATGAGAAATCATGAATTTTCAGTTAAAAAAAATGTTTTTTTGTGAAGTAGACCAGAACTTGATTCTGTTTTCAATCATTTTTTCTCCGAAAATCTCAAATATAACTAAAATATGAGAAATTGTGAAAAATTTGGAGAAAAATTTACGGGCTACGGGCCCCTGCGGACCGAAGCCAGGAACGCTACCAACGGAACCATCTCATCGCTTGTACAGGGTGCGCCAGAGAAACTTAAGTATTTGAAAAAATTCCAGCGCTGTGAGTTGAGCGGGTAGAGGGGCGAGAGGGGGCGCATCTGGAGGGGGAAGTTCCCAAGTTTGTTTCTCCCTCCAGTCAGTTGCCATCATGCTCTGGTCTAGAGAGCAGCGGGCCTTCGCAGTCGAGAGCTTCTTTTCTAACGGTCGCTCACTTGTCGCGCAGTTACCGTGAACGGAGCTCGTTACAGGCACATGATCGAGGAATTTTTTCTTCCAAGACTCGAAGAAATGAACGTTAGGAACGTTGGTTTCAGCAAGATGGAGCCACAGCACACACAGCACGAGACTCAATGAATTTGTTGCGACAACATTTCCCCGACCGCCTCATCTCTCTCAGAGGCGATCTCCAATGGCCGGCACGCTCTCCAGATTTGACCAGATTAGACCATAGCACACCTCAAGAACAACATTCGCGACGCCATTGCCAACATACCGATTGATATGCTGCAAAGAGTGGATACGAATTTCAAAAATCGACTTCATCAGTGTATGCGCAATGGGGGTCGCCATTTATCCGATGTCATTTTCAAGACTGCATGAAAAAAAAATTGGGATATTGTATTCTCAAATAAAAAAAAATTTTAAACAATAATTGAAGTACTTTTGTTTTTATTGACCTTTCAAATAAGTAAGTTTCTCTGGCGCACCCTGTAGAATATGTGCACTTTCTGGTACATACGATTCGCGGCCGGAAGGATGATTGGCTTGTTTTTGGTGATAATGCTTTATCGCTTGTTGAAAGTATGAGAATTAATATAATAATACGAATATAGATATATTTCAGCTTACTTTTATGAATTATAATTGATTTGGCATAAGGACGGGTGTGAGTAAGGCGTAAACAATTTCATATAAGATAAATAAGTTGTAATTTAGATTTATCATTATATTTAGATTAACGTATCAACTAAAAAATAAGCGATCAGAGTGCGCAACACATTTTTTTGTATACATTAATAACGCAGAGAATCGAGACCTAAATAAGCATTGAAATCATCTAAAAGCCTCGCGCGTGCCGTAGGGTGACGAAACGCGCGAGTCGTGCTGAGATTGCTTTTTCCCTCGAAGCCTTCGTTCGGCTTGGCCGCACATGAACGTGCTAAGCGTCCATGTATTGATGTAGCCGCCGAAGGCGCGGTCGGGAAACCTCGACCGTGCTCGGCTCTTTCCAAGGATGTCCGAGCGTCGCTCGCTCACGGACCCGCGCTACTATGATTGTGTGATGGGCGTGTAGGAGACTAGATAGGGGGTAACTTTTACGCGCGATCTGGCTGTACTGATTCCCGGTAGCAATGTCTCGTTTTTTTTTATTAAGCATATACGAATTAAATATCATAAATAATGCCTGGACAGGCGAGAATAGCTAAAGCGAGAGTAAGTTCAACATTTTCTGAATATAAAATGAAGAAAAAAAAAAGTTGGTTCACCGGGGATTGAACCCGGACCGTAGGCATCATTAATCCGTCACTCTGCCAACTCAGCCCCGACGCTCATTGCAGATGGAGAAACATTTATGATACATCCTTATCCATAATGTTTACTGTTGATAAAAAATGCCAAAACAATCGCGGCACAGGCTCAAGATTTCTTTTGAACCTTCCACGATCGTTTCGGCGTTTTATTTTTTAACGCGGTTCGTCGTTAATTTTTTTAACCCGCATTTTCGGGCAACCGAGAGAAAACAATGATCTCGATACATGTTTTTCACTTTGAAATTCATTTAATGCATATTCCAATCCGCAGTACGGCCACACATATATGTCGAGCTCGATCGGACGTAAAACCTCGCTCCGATCGCCTGTCGAGCGAGCGCGATTTGCGAGGGGCAGAGACTTTTCTCCCACCGAGCTACCAAGGAAGACTAGAGGTAAGGAGTACGAACGCCTGTGGCGAGCTCGATCCAAAAGCGTCCGTGAAACTGTGAATTTTAGTAGTTAGTGTTTTCACAGCGTGCGTCGCTAGTGGATGACCGCACTGAAAGTGAACTAAGCTACAAGAACACAACCGACGTCATGTGTCATCGATGATTCCCGCTCGTCGTTCGTGTTGGCATAAAGCGTGTTCGGGCTAACCAATTTTGCGAATTGTGTTAGAGGTAAAAAAAATAATTGTATCTCGGTATAAAATATATTTAGTGATCTGCGGCGAACACAATCAATCTTAGGTAAGAAAAATAGTACTTACATTCATAAAAAGGATGGTTCCGTTTTATCGGACCATTATCGTACCGAGAGAAATATAAATTATCACAAACGCGAGACATGGAGCAAGTGTCCCGTTGATGAGACAAAACGTGCAATATATGGATTTTTTCATATATTGCACGTTTTATCTCTTGCGCGTTTTGTCTCATGTCTTGAAAAAAAACAAAATGTTTATTTTTGAAGCGTGAAAATGGGAAGAGAGTGGGTGAGTGGGTGAAATATCGATTTTCCATTTTCATAGGAAGTCAAATTAAATAAAAGCTTGTAATATTGTTTGAATTGTTGCTTTAAGTGCCCGAACGCGAGACAAACTTGGAATGCAGCGATCGATCGAGAATTGACGTTAAAATCAACACCCTCCATCAATTTCTCGACAAAGTTTCGGACATGAGAAATTTGCAGTACGGGGTATGCCAAGCACACAACGAAGAGCTCACGAAGAGAGTGATAAACTATTATCTCGTCATGAGAGGACATTTTCTAGCGCAATCGGTCAACGAAAATAATCACGCAAGGAAAATTAAATCGAAAGGCAATAGGAAAAAATCAAAACTGTAAGATCGATTTATCTGTACGGCGTACCACAATGTGTGATAATTTGTGAAAATTTGTCAGCATGCAAATCTTTTATGATTTTTCTTGTGTCTATAAATAAACTTTGTTTGTTACGGTTTCCGCAACAAAAAAAAATATTGACTTAATTCTGTATTTTGTTATTATTCTTTTTCTGTACAGCGTGTCATAATATGCAAATATGATGTATGATAATTTGTAAATCTTTTGTTTGAATTCAAAATTCTTATGAATTTTCTCGTGTATAAATACATGTTTTTACTGCTTTTGCAAAGAAAAAAAACATTGACTTAATATCTGGATTTCGTAATTTTTCTTAATCTGTACAGCGTATCATAATGTGTAAATATGAAATGTGATAATGTGTAAAACTTTTGTCTGGATTAGAATTTTTATGAATTTTCTTGTGTCTATAAATAAATGTTGTTTGTTACGGTTTCCGCAACGAAAAAAAAAACATTGACTTAATTTCTGTATTTCGTTATTATTCTTTATGTGTACAGCCTGTCATAATGTGTAAATATGATGTGTGATAATCTGTAAAATTTTTGATGCAAGTTTCTTATGAATTTCCTTGTGTCTATAAATGAATTTTGTTTGTTACTGCTTCCGCAACTAAAAAAAAACATTGACTTAATTTCTGTATTTCGGTATTCTCCAAAACAATCTATATACAAGAATTGTATCTACCTATTTAGAAATTGCCTTGACCAACTGGTTGGGCCATTAATTTTATGAAATTATCGCTCCGTATGAAGTAGCAAAGGGTGCTTTTTGCATATCGTACGGCACTGGTTTGTTGCTGACTTTACTTCGGTGCGGTAGGAGAGCAGCGCCGCCCTTCTCGTCCTCGCTTTTGCGGACGTTTCGACGACACGGCGTTCGTACTCCTTACCTCTAGTCTTCCTGGAGCTACCCATTCGTGTTCACGCTGACTGCGATACCGACTTGAGCGGTGATCACGGACTCGCGCGGCTACAAGGGAATCTGCAACCTCGACAGAGGCGATGATCACGAAATCATACTCTCGAACTCGCCGCCGCGATTTAGCGCCATGTACGAGGCACGCCGAAAAAGGGAGGGTTGTGCATCTCCCTACTGATCTCTGTGTAGTGAGTGTGGGGTGAATGTGTTTTGAAAAAAATGCCGATCGAGAAAGACTCCAAGTTCCCTTCGAGCCTTTCTCAATCGTTTTGGCACTTTTCTCCAACAATTTTTTTAATTAATTTTCTGAGGGGAATAGTAAAAACTCATTTACATATTGGGGGAAACATTTATCTTTTTGTCATATTTTCCAATACTGTTTGCACCAAAATTTAGAACGCCCCCTCGTTTTGAGCAACTTCAACATGCGTCCGGCGGGGCGAACGACTGCGGGTTCGGTCGCGTCGACGATACCCGCGGCGTCCTTGCTGCGGCCGCTCCCCTCGCTCGTACCCCTGTTCTATCCATGGCCTGCCCTTCTCGCGCCCTTGGGCTCCCTCGGGTGCCTGTTGCCGCTGCGGCTGCTGCTGACGACCACTTTTCTTCTTGTTGCGGCGCCAAAATTTCTTCTTTGTAACTGTAAAAAATAAATAAAAAAATATACAAATAAAATGCACTACTCACACAAATTGAGGGATATTAAAGAAATTCCACATTTTTGGCTGATTTTCAACAAGGGATAACTCGGAGAAAAATGGTCGTACAGAAAATTTAAAAAAAATTGGAAAATTTGGTATAACTTTGGATATAATGCATGAACGAAGGATATCGTCGGTAATTTTTTAACCTCGAAGTGTCCCCAATGAACCCTCAAAGTTGCAAAGTGCTGTGATTTTATTTTCTTAGTGCCCCGAAGGTTTAAACTTATCGTTTCTGTCAAAAATCACCGTCACAAACAATTTTTCCATTTTCATTCATTTTTTCATCTTCAAAATGTTTTTTTTAGCAACAATGCGTAATTTATTTATTCAAAGACATCAATTAGCAAGAGAAAATTAATTAAAAAATTCGAAAAAAAATGCAAATAAAAAAAAATCAAATTTTTAGGGTACTTTTGAAAAAAAACTATTTTTTGTGTTTGTTAAAAAAGTGTATTTCAACGATTGAAGCTGCAAAAAAATTAAAAGTTCGAGGTTTGTGTGAAGAGAATCAGTCGGCCGTAGGGGGGTATCAACAAAGGTGGTTAGACTAGTAAAAAAAAACGACCAAATTTTTTTTGGCAAGAGGAGATTATCGTTAACACGTAAACATTTTTTTATTTTTTTTCAATTTGAAAAAATGTAATAAAAAGAAATTTCGAAATTTTTCTTTTTTAATTTTTTCTCGGTAATTGATGTCTTTGAATAGAAAAATCACGCATTATTGCTGAAAAAAAAACCATTTCGAAGTTGAAAAAATGAATGAAAATCGAAAAATTGCTTGTTACGGTGATTTTTTACAGAAACGATCAATTTAAACCTTCGGGGCACTAAGAAAAAAAACCGCAGTACTTTGAAACTTTGGGGGTTTTTCTGGGACACTTCGAGGTTAAAAAATTACCGACGATATCCTTTGTTCATGCATTATATCCAAAGTTATACCAAATTTTCCAAATATCCTTAAATTGGCAAATTTTCAACTATTTTTCAGTCGACATCATCACTCCCAAAAAACAATGTTTTATTAACAGCCACTAATTGCATGTCATAGAGAATGTTTTGCAGTTTCCAAAACCCTACTTTCATTTTCTGTACGATCATTAGTTCTCGAGTAATTGGTTGTCAAAGTTAAAATGGATTTTTTTGCTTTGATCGACGATTACTCCGCACCAAATCATCGTACGGAGCTCGTTAAAAGGTCAAATTAAAGCTGATTAAATTGTCTAAAAGACTTTTATAGTCGTATGATAAAAAAAATTCTTTGAAGTCCATAGACCATTTTATAGACGAGCAAAAATATGGAAAAAAAAATTTCGTTGGTTTTCGGATGATTACATGAAAACCGCCCACGCTAAAAAATTGTACAGTCCAGATCTGACAACTAGATACTTAAAGCGATGATTTCTTTTTTTATTTTCTGTATGGCCATTTTTCTCCGAGATATCCCTTGTTGAAAATCAGCCAAAAATTTGGAATTTTTTTAATATCCCTCAATTTGTGTGAGTAGTGCATTTTATTTGTACATTTTATTATTTATTTTTTACAGTTACAAAGAAGAAATTTTGGCGCCGCAACAAAAAGAAAGGTGGTCGTCAGCAGCAGCCGTAGCGGCAAGAGGCACCCGAGGGAGCCCAAGGGCGCGAGAAGGACAGGCCATCGAAAGAACAGCGGCACGAGCGAGGGGAGCGGCCGCAGAAAGGACGCCGCGGGTATCATCGACGTGACCGAACCCGCAGTCGTTCGCCCCGCCGAACGCATGTTGAAGTTGCTCAAAACGAGCGGGCGTTCCAAATTTTGGTGTAAACATTATTGGAAAATATGACAAAAAGATAAATGTTTCCCCCAATACGTAAATGAGTTTTTACTATTCCCCTCAGAAAATGAATTAAAAAAATTGTTGAAGTAAAGTGCCGAAACGATCGAGAAAGGCTCGAAGGGAACTTTGAGTCTTTCTCGATCGGCATTTTTTCGAAACACATTTCACATTGGATAAGTGTGTTTCGGCATTTTTTTCAACACATTTCACATTGGGGTGGGGGGCAAAACTTTGAATGGCCAAATATAGAACGACAAAGATTTTAAAATGACAGAATTATAAACTCAAAGTAACGAACTGTAAATTATTCAAAATTGTATCCGTCGACCGATGACGAAATTGAATAACTATTACACCAAAGGATTATTTATTCGAGAGATCATTTATTCGAGAGCTCATTTATTCGAGAACGTGTATTCAGATTGTCTGCTGTTTGAGTCATACAAATACAGATTCAAACAATCTAGAACATCCATATCTCCGAAATAGAAAGAAGTAAGTATCTAATATTGGTAATACCATCTATAGCAAAAAGACATATATATCGAGGATACAAACTTCGAAAGTGTAGATCTCAGATAGGCAGGGTTTTTTGGCTATAAAAAGGCCATTTTTTTTTCGAAAAAAAAATCGAACGATTGAAGACTACATTTTTGTGTATTAAATAAGCCAGCAAAATTTCAAGAAGATCGGTTCATTAGTGTTCGAGTAATCTTGGTCACCGACTTCAGAAATGCCATTTTGTGAAAAACGCGTTTAAAGTTTCTCTTTCAACGCTCTTTCAACGCGGATTCTTCTCTTTCAACGCTCATATCTCAGTCAATTTCGTTCGGATCGACTTGAAATTTTCAGGACATATTCTCAGATACTTATACTTCAAAAAAATGCAATAAAAAAATCGATTTTTTCTAAATCGCAAGTGGGGATACCCCTTAAGACGGAATGACACCTCATCGCGGTCGGTATGGTAGAACAACTATAGATACCCAAAAATCTCTGAAACGGCTCTTCAGATCCCGTCGAAACTTTGCCAAACGACGTCAAATAGATAGACGAACACCTGTCTGCCCCTCAAATTTTTTGAATTTGAGAAAAAAAAGTAGATTGACTTATCATAAGCCAACCTACATTTTTTTTCTCAAATTCAGAAAATTTGGGGGGCAGACAGCTGTTCGTCTATCTATTTGACGTCGTTTGGCAAAGTTTCGACGGGATCTGAAGAGCCGTTTAAGAGATTTTTGGGTATCTATAATTGTTCTACCATACCGACCGCGATGAGGTGTCATTCCGTCTTAAGAGGGGATATACATTTAGAACGATCAAAAAATCAATTTCTTTTCTTTAAGGGATAACACCACTCTAGGAATTTGGAAAAATCTTTTTCTTTTGTCTTCAATGATACTTTGGGGTCATAAAAACAATATGCAATTGGTCCTGCAGCAAATTTTTTTTTAAGGTTGGATAAGTGTGTATACGTAAGGCAGGTTTGCAGTCACAAGAGCCTCGCGGTTGATATATTAGCGTGCGGGTTCTGAGTGCAGCCGACGCGGTTTCGATCCTCGGTAGCCAATGTATTTTTTTTTAATTAAAAATATATGAATTAAATATCATAAATAATGCCTGGACAGGCGAGAATAGCTAAAGCGAGAGTAATTTCGATATTTTTGAATATGAAATGATGAAAAAAAGTCGATTTACCAGGGATCGAACCCGGACCGCAAGCGTCGTTAATCCGCCACGCCACCAACTCAGCCACGACGCTCATTGAGGATAGAGAAACATTTATGATACACGCTTATCCATAATGTTTACTGTTGAAAAAAAATGTCGTAACGACTGCGGCAAATGCTCAAGATTTCTTTTTGAACCTTCCACGATCGTTTCGGCGTTTTATTTTTCAACGCGGTTCGTCGCCAATTTTTTTCATCCGCATTCTCGGCATAAACGGCCAACCGAGAGAAAACAATGATCTCGATACATGATTTTCTCTTTCAATTTCATTTAATGCATATTTCAATACGTAGTACGGCCACACATATATGTCGAGCTCGATCGGACGGAAAACCTCACTCCGTTCACCTGTCGAGTACGCGAGGGGCAGAGACTTTTCCCCCGCCGAGCTACCCATTCGTGTTCACGCTGCTGCGATATCGACTTGAGCGGTGATCACGACTTGCGCGGCTACAGGGAATCTGCAACCTCGACAGAGACGATGCACACAAACTCATATTCCCGAACTCGCCGCCGCGATTTTGCGCCATTTCCGAGGCACGCCGAAAAGGGGAGCGTTGTTCTCCCACGGTCTTACATACTGGTCTGACAACGGCGGTAGTGGGGGTAGGCACCCTTAGCCGATTTGTTTTTTATTTCGTTTTCTGCCGCTTGGTGCGTGACGACAAGGGGAAGTAGTGGTGCGGCGAAGAGAGAAATAGCTCTTCTGTCCTTTTCCCTCCTGACCGCAACGCATGTGCCGTTTGCCGTAACTTAATTTACCGTACTGGTCGTGTTCGTTTCTCATCATTTTGGTAGGAACAAGTGCGCATGCGCATAATGATGCGCTACGCTCAACTGCACAATGAAACGAGGCATGCGCAAAACGAATGACTCGTTTTATTGCGCAGTTTCGCGTTGCGCATCATTATGCGCATGCGCACTTGTTCGTATCAAAGTGATGAGACCTAACGAACACGACCACTGTCGTGTAAACTGCATAGTATACGAAAGCAATAAAAAAAATGTGTTGATTAATAAGAAGATGACTACTTTCATCGAAAAAACGCCGAAAACTTTTTGAATACATTAATTCTTACCAGCACATATTACGACCATTTACATCCTTTTTTCTCCAATGTCTCACAATACATCGTTCTTCGAAATGTTTTTCGCACACGTACTGAGACTCTTTCAGTCCCGAAATAGCATCGAGCCATTTTTTGTATCGTTCGACGTTTCTGAGCACGCGAAACACGGAGCATTTCTGCTTACAATTTTTGTACCTCGTTTTACAATTGCGAACCGCACAACTCTTAGCGATTTCGCATTTTTTTTCGCAACCACTACCAAAAAAAATCACACTTATTCGTAAAAACACGATAAAAAATGTATCAGGATAAATCGCGTAGAACCTTCCGGTATATGGCCGCCAATAAAGGTTATTTCGACAATCGCGCCACAAAAACATACGTAAACACCTTGGCCTCACTCACCGGTGAGCGGTAAGGGAAAAACTACTTCCGCTTGCTAGTAGCGACGCGTAGCGGCGCCTAGTGAATCGAAAAGTGAAGCCGATAAGCGTACCTACCCCCACCACGAAAATTTAGCTTCGTTGCAAGACCTGTATGTAAGACCGTGCCATCTCCCTACTAATCTCTGTGTAAAGGGCAAACAATACAAAACAGAAAGAAGACTTCAAACAAATAACGGTTAAGCACCACTTTTGTGTTTGCAGGCTGCATTGCCCTAACTTACTGTTTTACCGACCGACAAACGCGAATCTCGAGTCGATGTTCCAGCCAGGAAGACTAGAGGTAAGGAGTACGAACGCCGTGTCGTTAAAACGTCCGCAAAAGTGAGAACGAGAAGGGCGGCGCTGCTCTCCTACCGCACCGAAGTAAAGTCGGCAACAAACCAGTGCCGTACGATACGCTCCCTCATATGGAGCGATAATTTGATCAAATGAATTGTAAAGGCAGTGCCGTACGATATGCAAAAAGCACCCTTTGCCACTTCACATGGAGCGATCATTTCATCAAATTAGTTGTACAACCAGTTGGTAAAGGCAAATTCTATATAGATAGACAGAATTCTTATATATAGATTGTTTTGAAGAATACCGAAATACAGAAATTAAGTCAGTTTTTTTGTTGCGGAAGCAGTAACAAACAAAATGTATTTATAGACACAAGGAAATTCATAAGAAATTGGCATCCAGACAAAAAATTTACAGATTATCACCATATTTACACATTGTGACACGCTGTACAGATAAAGAATAATAACGACAAACAGAAATAAAGTTATTTTTTTTTCCTCACGGAAATCGTAACAGACAAAATTTATTTAGACACAAGAAAATTCATAAGAAATTTTAATCCAGACAAAAGTTTTTCAAATTATCACATCTCATATTTACACATTATAATACGCTCTACAGATAATGAATAATAACGAAATACAGATATTAAGTCAATGTTTTTTTTTCGTTGCGGAAGCAGTAAAAACATAGACACAAGAAAATTCATAAGAATTTTGAATTCAAACAAAAGATTTACAAATTATCGCACATCATATTTGCACATTATGACACGCTGTACAGATACATCGATCTTACAGTTTTGATCTTTTTCTATTGTCTTTCGTTTCAATTTTCCTCGCGTGATTATTTTCGTTGACCGCGCTAGAAAATGACCTGACCTGACCGTTAACGCGCTAGAAAATGACCTCTCATGACGAGATAATAGTGTATCACTCTCTCCGTGAGCTCTTCGTTGTGTGCTGGGCATCCCACGTACTCTAAATTTGTCATGTCCGAAACTTTGTCGAAAACTTGATGGAGAGTGTTGATTTTAACGGCAGTTCTCGATCGATCGCTGCACTCCAAGTTTGGCTCGCGTTCGGGCACTGAAAGCAACAATTCAAACAATATTACAAGCTTTTATTTAATTTGACTTTCTATGAAAATGTTAAATTGATATTTCACCCAATCACTTCCCATTTTCACGCCTCAAAAAATAACCATTTTGTTTATTTTCGAGACATGAGACAAAACGTGCAATATACGAAAAAACCATATATTGCACGTTTTCTCACATCGACGGGACACTTGCTCCATATCTCGCGTTTGTGATAATTTTTATTTCACTCGGTACGATAATGGTACGATAAAACGAAACCATTATTTTTATGAATGTTAGTACTATTTTTCTTACCCTCGATTGATTGTTTTCGCCGCAGATCACTAAATATATTTTATACCGAGACACAATTATTTTTGCTTATATCTAACACAATTCGCAAAATTGGCTGCCCGGAACACGCTTTATGCCAACACGGACAACGAGCGGGAATCCTCGATGACACATGACGTCGGTTGTGTTCTTGTAGCTTAGTTCACTTTCGGTGCGGTCATGCACTAGCGACGCACGCTGTGAAAACACTAACTACTAAAATTCACAGTTTCACGGACGCTTTTGGATCGGGCTCGCCCAGGGGGCTGACATTGGTAGATAAATGCTGTTCGCAAAATGTCCTTACCGCACTGTGGCGCTAGTAGTCGTGTGACAGGCATGCATATATATGTACGCTTCACCGGTGTTTCGAATATTTTACATGAATAAAAGTCTAGTGTAGATAACTTTACGAAAACAATTATTCGCGTGTATGATGGATCCTGTTATCGCTGTAACAGTACGTGCTGTTATCGCCATAACGATAACAGCACGTAACGAAAGTATCGAATCGTTCAGCTGATCGGAGTATTTAGGGCCGAAGCCTGTCACGTAACAGCCAACGCTAGGTAGTGGCGCTTCCGAGAACTAAAAAGCCCGGACAAAACGCGTTTTCGTTTATCGTATAGGAATAGTAGGCCAGTGTCAGGGGGCTGGGCTCGCCACAGGCATTCGTACTCCTTACCTCTAGCAGAGATTAGTGGGGAGATGCACAACGCGGCCCTTTTCGGCGTGCCTCGTAAATGGCGCTAAATCGCGGCGGCGAGTTCGGGAGTATGATTTCGTGATCATCGCCTCTGTCGAGGTTGCAGATTCCCTTGTAGCCGCGCGAGTCCGTGATCACCGCTCAAGTCGGTATCGCAGTCAGCGTGAACACGAACGGGTAGCTCGGTGGGGGAAAAGTCTCTGCCCCTCGCTCGCTCGACAGGCGAACGGAGCGAGGGTTTCCGTCCGATCGAGCTCGATATACATGTGTGGCCGTACTGCGGATTGGAATATGCATTAAATGAATTTCAAAGGGAAAAACATGTACCGAGATCATTGTTTTCTCTCGGTTGCCCGTTTATGCCGAAAATGCGGGTTAAAAAATTAACGACGAACCGTGTTGAAAAATAAAACGCCGAAACGACCGTGAACGGTTCAAAAAGAAATCTTGAGCCTTTGCCGCGATCGTTTCGGCATTTTTTTTAACAGTAAACATGGAAAAGGGTGTATCATAAATGTTTCTATATCTGGAATGAGCGTCGTGGCTGAGTTGGTAGCGTGACGGATTGCGGTGCTGAAAGTCGGAGTTCAATCCCCGGAGAAACAGTTTTTTTTCTTCATTTTATATTCAGAAAATTTCTAACTTACACGGGCTTTCTTAGTCCAGTGGGGACAGACATTTAAATAGAAAAAATTACTGACGGCAATTTTTTTTTTCAACGTCGGGGCGGGTTAGTTGGGAGTCTACATATCGAGTTTCGGGGCAATCCTGACTGTGGAATCGCCGCCATCTTGATTTGAAGTTCACTTTTTCGTTTTTCTGAAATAACTCGTTAATTTTCAACTTTAGAGCAAAAATGGTAGTATACAAAGTTGTTGGAAATTTAATTTCCCACAAGTTTGGTCATTATCATTTTTACAGGATCAATATTTGCAGAGTTATACTATCAAGTTTATCAAAAATATCGTAATCGGTGGAATTTTATTTCCTTCAACTTTGGTTCTCGCACTTTTTTTACTCCACGATCAATATTTTCGGATTTATACTCAAATCGGAGGTGAAATTGTTTTTATTTTTCATATATTTTGTTTATTATCTAGTTTATTTATAAAAAAAAAATTGTAATGGAGAATGTAGAAGGGTATTTTGTGTCTTTTACATCTGGTTCTCGCACTTTTTTTACTCCATGATCAATATTTTCGGATTTGTATATATATGTTTATACATTGTAACGTATATTGGAAAACCCCTGAATTGAGCATACATAAAAAAATTCGATTGAGAGCGAGGAGGAAGAAGAGATCGCAGACGAAAATGTAGCCCTCGGCCCTCGACAAAACCATTACGATTGACATAGGGGAAGATAACAACGCGTGATTGAAATTGGAGGTACGTATCTTATGGAGGAAAACAACATTAGTATGAATTATACATAATTGTCAAGTTAATATAACTAATCAGTTGTTCAAATCCACAGGTTTCTACTTGCTGAAATGTCGAGAGGACACACCAGATGTAAAAGACACAAAATACCCTTCTACATTCTCCATTACAATTTTTTATATATAAACTAGAAAATAAACGAGATATTTGAAAAATAAAAAAATACATAACCCGATGTAAAAGACACAAAATACCCTTCCACATTCTCCATTACAATTTTTTATAAATAAACTAGATAAGAAACGAAATATTTGAAAAATAAAAAAATACATAACCAGATGTAAAAGACACAAAATACCCTTCCACATTCTCCATCACAATTTTTCATAAATAAACTAGATTATAGACGAGATATTTGAAAAATAAAAAAAATACATAACCAGATGTAAAAGACACAAAATTCCCTTCTACATTCTCCATTACAATTTTTTTTTATAAATAAACTAGATAATAAACAAAATATATGAAAAATAAAAACAATTTCACCTCCGATTTGAGTATAAATCCGAAAATATTGATCGTGGAGTAAAAAAAGTGCGAGAACCAAAGTTGAAGGAAATAAAATTCCACCGATTACGATTTTTTTGATAAACTTGATAGTATAACTCTGCAAATATTGATCCTGTAAAAATGATAATGACCAAACTTGTGGGAAATTAAATTTCCAATAACTTTGTATACTACGATTTTTGCTCTAAAGTTGAAAATTAACGAGTTATTTCAGAATAACGAAAAAGTGAACTTCAAATCAAGGTGGCGGCGATTGCACAGTCAGGATTGCCCCGAAACTCAATATGTAGACTCGCAACAACCCCCCCCCCCCCCCGCCCGACGTTTAAAAAAAAATTGCCGTCAGTAATTTTTTTCTATTTCAGGCTGATTTTTTGTCTGCCTCCACTGGACTATATCTATTCTCGCCTGTCCAGGCATTATTTTTTATATTTAATTCATATATGTTTAACAAAAAAAAAATGTTGCTACGGGCATCGAAGCCGCGCCGTACGTACTCAGTGCTCGGACGCAGTGCAGCCAGATCGCGCGTAAAAGTTACCCCCTCTCTAGTCTCTTACGCGCCCATCACACAATCGTAGTAGTGCGCGTCCGTGAACGAGCGATCCTCGGACATCTTCGGAAAGAGCCGAGCAAGGCGAAGCGTCCCGACCGCGCCTTTGGCTGCTACACCAATGCGTGGACGCTGAGCACGTTCATGTGCGGCCAAGCCGAAACGAAGGCTTCGAGGGAAAAAGCAATCTGAGCACGACTCGCGCGTGACGTCACCCGATGGCACGCGCGAGGCTTTTAGATGATTTCAATGCTAATTTAGTTCTTGATTCTCTGCGTTACTAATGTATACAAAAAAATGTATTGCCCACTCTGGTCGCTTATTTTTTTAGTTAATACGTTAATTTAAACATAATAATAAATCTAAATTACAACTTATTTATCTTATATAAAATTGTTTAGGCTTTACTTACAAACATCCTTATGCCAAATAAATTATAATTCATAAAAGTAAGCGGAAATATATTTATATTCGTATTATTATATTAATTCTCATACTATCATCAAGTGATAAAGCATTATCCCCAAAAACAAGCCAATCATCCATCCGGCCGCGAATTGTAAGTACCAGAAAGTGCACATATTCTACAAGCGATGAGATGGTCCCGTTGGTAGCGTTCCTGGCTTTCTGATTTTTAATTTTTTTCCTGGAAATTTCTCCTTTTCCTATGACCTGAGTGAACGGCTGCGGAGATATTCGGAGAAAAGTTAAAGATGAAAAGAAATGAGATTTTCGTTAAAAAAAACTTTCTATTATTATTATTTTTTCCGGAAATTTCTTTTTTTCCTATTACCTGAGCGAACGGCTGCCAAGATATTTGGAGAAAATTTAAAGATGAAAAAAAATGAGATTTTCGTAAAAAAAACTTGTTATTATTTTTTTCTGGAACTTTTTCTTTTTCATATTGAGTGAACGGCTGCGGAGATATTCGGAGAAAAGTTGTAGATGAAAAAAATGAGATTTTCGTAAAAAAAACTTATTACATTTTTTATCCCTCATAATTCTGAGAAATAATGAATTTCCGAAATTTTTGCAAACATTAGTTTCCTTAAGGGGTAACACCACTGTAACGGCCTGCCACGAAGCGTTTTAGACAAATAATACTTGGGGTAATTATTAAGCATATATTGAAGTATATTGCAAAAAAATTGTATGGGAAAATATTACAAAATGGCGACACTGCAGCAAATTCTTCCGAGGCATGTTGAACTTAAGGTGTTCTACGGCACGCAGTATAACTTGTGCCAATTTTGATCTGGACAAATAATTTTAAAAAAATTAAATCTAGATGAGTGTAGCTAGCGAACCACGTCGGGGATTTTAGAAATATTGATTTTTGATTAATTGCCGAGTATTGACTACAAAAGTTCAATTTTTTTAAAGACAGTTATTTTTTAATCAATATTGTTTAAATTAACTTATCGAAAATCCCCTACGGGGTTCCGTAGCTACACTCATGTAGACTTAATAAAACAAAATTATTTTTTTTTTATATTAAAATTGGCACAGTTATACTGCGTGCCGCAGAGGTTCGACATGCTTCAGAAGGATTGCTGCAGTGTCGCCATTTGGTAATATTTTCAGATAAAAATTTATAGCCATATACTTATAAATATGCTCAATAAATACCGCAAGTATTATTTGTTTATCACATTTTCTTCCGCCAAAAAAAATATAAAAAAATACGCTTCCTGTAAGTCCGTTACAGTGGTGTTACCCCTTAAAGTCTTCATATAATTTGCAAGATTTTCACGTGACCGTGATTAAAATGATGAAATATTCGGAAAATTCGGATAAACTCGGATGTTTGCGTAAAAATAATTGTTTGCAAACTCTGAATTCTTCTTATTTGTTCCAATTCATAGAAAAAGTCGGAAAAATTTTCCGGAAACAACCGGAGTTTTTCGGATAAAAAATTGCATCCCGCGCTCAGTGCTTTTTTTAAAAATTATTATTACTATTAATTCTTATTTGATTAGTTATTTTGATTAGTTATCATTACTATTTTAATTAGTTATCTTTTAGTGTCGAAAAATGTATCGCGCACTCTGACCGCTTATTTTATTAGTTTGTACGTCAATTTAAATGCAATAATAAAACTAAATTACAACTTATTTATCTTCTAAATAATTGTTTGCGCTTTACTTACACCCGTCCCTATGCCAAATGAATTGTAATTCATAAAAGTAAGCGGAAATATATTTACATTCGTCTTATTATATTCATTCTCATTTACTTTCATCAAGCGATGAAGCATTATGATAATACTTTATCGCTTGATGAAAGTATATGAGAATGTATATAACAATACGAATATAAATATATTTCCGCTTACTTTTATGAATTACAATTTATTCTCGATGGTTCTGGCACTTTTTTCCAACTTATCTAACGTCTATTTATTTAAAAAATGCTTTGTTGATTGTTTAGCCGAGTGCACTAATCAAAAACTGCATAACTGCAAGTACAGTTTATTTAATTTCATAATAAACTAGTGCACTCGTTCTCGGAGGGCACCACGGGAAGGCAATCAACTCCACCCGCCGTCAGCTCAAAGAGTCTCGTCTTGAAAACGGGACGCTTTCGAGAATATATGGTTCCCAAAAGCGCAACTCAAGAAACTATTGATCGATCGAAGAGCAGCTTGAAAAGCCTGTGACCACACGATTCGACAATTCAAGATGACTTGCGAAAGTGCTGTTTAAAGAGACTCCAATTCCAGACAAGTGCGACTTCGATAATCAATGACCGGTTGAATAATTTCAACACTCTGAATTTGCTGCAAATTTGACATATTGAAGCGCAGCTCATCGAGCCTCAAAGACGCCGCGGGAATCGTCGATGCGACCGAACCCGCAGTCGATCGCCCCGTCGGCCGCACGTTGAAATTGCTCAAAACGAGCGGGCATTTTAAATTTTAGTCCAAACAGTCTTGGATAATATGACCAAAAAATAAATGTTTCCGCCAAAACGTAAATGAGTTTTTACTTTTCCCGTTAAAAAATTAATTGAAAAAATTGTTGAAGAAAAGTGCCGAAACGATCGAGAAAGGCTCAAAGAGAACTCTGAATTTTTCTCGATCGGCATTTTCTCAAAACACATTTCACATTAGGATGAGGGTCAAAACTTTGAAAGGCCAAATATAGAACGACAAAGATTTTGAAATGACAGAATTATAAACTGAAAATAACGAACTGTAAATTATTCGAAATTTTATCCTTCGACCGATAACGAAATTGAATAGCTATTACATCAAAGGATTATTTATGTGAGAGCGCATTTATTCGAGAACGGGTATTCTGATTGTCTGCAGTTTGAGTCATACAAACACAGATTTAAACAATCTAGAACATTCACATCTCCGAAATAGAAAGACGTGAGTATCTAATATTGGTAATACCATCTATAGCAAAAAGCCAGATATCGAGGATACAAACTTCGAAAGTTTTGATCTCAGATAGGCAAACGAGCGATGGTCCATAATAGCGAACACCGAAATAGCGAACATCAAAGAAGTGGACGAGTTGCTTCATAATTTTCTGCCGATTTTCGCTAACACGTACGAGATTCTTTTTAAGTCTTTAAGAGGGGATATACATTTACAATGATCAAAAAATCAATTTCTTTTCCTTAAGGGATAACACCATTCTAGGAATTCGGAAAAATCGTTTTCTTTTGGCTTCAAAAATACTTTGAGGTCATAAAAACAATATGCAGTTGGTCCTGTAGCGATTTTTTTTAAGGTTGGATAAGTGTGTACAGTAGAACCTCGATTATCCGAACCTTGATCATCCGAACCCTCAATTATCCGAACGATGACTTAGTTTATCCGGAAGCTCAATTATCCGAACGTTGGCGCGAAAGATACATGGTTGCTCGCTGCCACCGCCGTGAGCAACCCAACGCAACTTCTCCTTCTCAAACAGCTGCGAGACTTTGACGCTCAAAAACGCGTTGCAGCCGTTCGTCAATTAAAAATGGACGATTTTATTTTTAAAAAATATTTGAAAAGGCATTCGACTTTTTTCGGGTGTTTAAAACACACACACACACACACACAACCCCCATGTATGTCCCGCGCCTTTTCATAGTTTTCCAGTTATGAAATGTCGAGAATTTTCGACCTGACCAATTAAAAAAAATCTAAAAAAAGTAGAAGACTGTCGAGATTTTGTTTGCAACTGAATCTTCATGAGTAGTACTTTTATGCATAAAATAATCAGCTTCGTATCTGTGATGAAAGTTATTAAAATGTTGGTCTAAAGTGAAAAATGTACGTTCGGTAATTTATGACTTAAATTTTCAACTTTAAATTAAACATCTAAACAGGTGACTTCATGGTTCCTAATTAGGCCCTAAGAATGCGCCAGACTGTCAGCTTTCATAATCATTAAAAAGAGTAGTACTTGATAGGGCTACTTTGGCTACAATTGACCTTCAATGACAGCGAGGTGGAAAATTCTTATAATTAGCCATCTGATTAAAAAAAAAATTTGCCCATTTTATCATTCCTAAGGTTGTTTAGTTTGTCAACTAACCAAAAATGACTGCAGGAAAGCTAAGATTTAAACATTTAGAGGTATATTTTTTTTTAGTTCAATTTAAGTTTAATCAATTTTGCGCCATCCGTTCTTGTAACGAGAACGGATCGCGTAAACGAGCTTTTACCTGATCCATGAGAACGGATCGCGCAAAGTTCATTAAACTTAAATTAAACTAAAAAAAAAATCTCCAAATGTTTCAATCTTAGCTTTCCCTGCAGTCATTTTTGGTTAGTTGACAAACTAAATAACCTTAGGAATGATAAAATGGGCAAATTTTTTTTTTAATCAGATGGCTAATTATAAGAATTTTCCACCTCGCTGTCATTGAAGGTCAATTGTAGCCAAAGTAGCCCTATCAAGTACTACTCTTTTTAATGATTATGAAAGCTGACAGTCTGGCGCATTCTTAGGGCCTAATTAGGAGCCATGAAGTCACCTGTTTAGATTTTTAATTTATAGTTGAAAATTTAAGTCATAATTTACCGAACGTAAATTTTTCACTTTAGACCAACATTTTAATAACTTTCATCACAGTTACGAAGCTGATTATTTTATGCATAAAAGTACTACTCATAAAGATTCAGATGCAAAAAAAAATCTCGATAGTCTTCTACTTTTTTTAAAGATTTTTTTTCAATTGGTCAGGTCGAAAATTCTCAAAAATGCAGTAAAAATTCATAACTCGAAAACTATGAAAAGTCGCGCGACATAAATGGGGGTTATTCGGATACCCCACGATACAAGGGACCTAAATTTTATTTTTAGACGTCAATGTTCCGGCCACCGTGTATGTATATATATATATATATTTCAACGTTAATATGTATGTCAAATTTTAATATATATTTATGTATTTTTTTTATGTAAAAAGGTGTTGTTGATGATCTCGTCCCAAAAAACCCACGTTTCGATTATCCGAACTTTTGATTGTCCGAACTAGTCTCGGTCCCAATTGGTTCGGATAATCAAGGTTCTACTGTATACGTAAGGCAGGTTTGCAGTCACAGAGCCTTGCGGTTGAGATATGAGCGTGCGGGCTCTCAGTGTAGACGACGCGGGTTCGATCCCCGGTAACAATGTCTTGTTTTTTTTATTAAGCATATACGAATTAAGTATCATGAATAATGCCTGAACAGGCGAGAATAGCTAAAGCGAGAGTAAGTTCGAAATTTTCTGAATATAAAATGAAGAAAAAGAAGTTGATTCACCGGAGATTGAACCCGGAACCTTCAGCATCGTAATCCGTCACGCTACCAACTCAGCCACGACGCTCATTTCAGATAAAGAAACATTTATGATACACCCTTTTCCATAATGTTTACTGTTGGAAAAAAATGCCGAAACGATCACGGCAAAGGCTCAAGATTTCTTTTTGAACCTTTCACGGTCGTTTCGGCGTTTTATTTTTCAACGCGGTTCGTCACTAATTTTTTTAACCCGCATTTTCGGCGTAAACGGGCAACCGAGAGAAAACAATGATCTCGATCATGTTTTTCTCTTTGAAATTCATTTAATGCATATTCCAATCCGCAGTACGGCCACACATATATGTCGAGCTCGATCGGACGGAAACCTTCGCTCCGTTCGCCTGTCGAGCGAGCGAGGGGCAGAGATTTTTCCCCCACCGAGCTACCCATTCGTGTTCACGCTGACTGCGATACCGACTTGAGCGGTGATCACGGACTCGCGCGGCTACAAGGGAATCTGCAACCTCGACAGAGGCGATGATCACGAAATCATACTCCCGAACTCGCCGCCGCGATTTAGCGCCATTTACGAGGCACGCCGAAAAGGGCCGCGTTGTGCATCTCCCCACTAATCTCTGCCTCTAGTCTTCCTGGTTCCAGCATTCCTATTATATTGTCTCTGCCGTTTTGCGAGACGCCCTCTCACACGAGACAACAAAGTACCTATTTTGTTAACCTTTCTGTGCCGCCGCAATTGTGCGATTGCTAGACAAACAAATGAGACCATATAAAGGTTTGTTAATTGAAGGTTTATTATTTACCGATTGAACGATATAACTGTCATGGACTTAGATAATCAGAGCGAGGACGGCGAAATCAAGAAAAGCCCATCAAAGGACATGGATGAGTTCAGGTGATGACACAAAAACGTTTTTCTCTTGATCTTTTAGGTTATGATATGCTTTTTATACATTATAACGTTGGTGAAAAGTATCGTAAAGATAACAAAAAGACAATTTTCTGCCAACACTCGATCCGTACTCTTCCTAATGTATTTCATCTGAAAATAGTCTATAAAATTGTGCTTCGTTCAAACAGCTTTCTGGTTGACATCGATAATCCATTGTTAATATATCCTTGCTTGTACCTATGTGCCTTAAATTGAAGAGGAAAAAAAACTAAGAACGCAAATAGCATGTGAATGCTCCATTTGATTGCAATACAAATATTGAAATACTGTCTGTGCGGATGTGCAGATTTCTCAGATACGTACATATCAGCGGAATTGTTTCTCTGTGCTTTGCGCCAAGCCTCGAAGAGTAATCAACGACCAATCTGCAAGGACTTATTTGAACGATAAAAGGAGAAAATTGAAAAATCGAGCATACGAGAATGAAATATCTCTTGTCTCTTTGAGCAAGAGAAGAGAGAAAAAATAATGACTCCATTTGTCGAATAGTTTTTCGGAGGAGGAAGCTGCAGACACGGCCGATTCGTTGGATATAAAGCCACCTCAAGCTACGTCTCACCTGCGTAAGGCTACTTCTTCAAGGAGGCGTGACAAGCACGGCGATAAAAGAGAAAGGCGCGAGGACAAGGAACGTAAGTCTCGTCATCACGATAGAGCTGAGGACAGACGCAGAGATAAACATAGACACCGCAGGCACGGTATGGAAAATATGGAAAGGTTAGAACGGTCCGAAGCAAGTAAGAGAGATAGGGAGCGATCAGAAAGAATGGACGGTCATTCGCGCGACAGAGACTCTTCTAGACACGATAGGAAGGAGAGGAGTACCGGCGATCGTGTACTCGAAGATTTGAGAGAAAGGTCAGTCCACTTTTACACTCGTCTTTTACGCTTCTCATGTAATTGAATGAAAATTTTGTTGATGACGAGCATATTTTTTTAACGGTTAAACAATTCCACAAATCACAACCAGAGAGACAACTGTATTAGCATACAGGCAAAATGATGAAACTGTTCCTTCAAGATTGTTGGACAAGCGTCGCGAGAGACGCGAGGATCCCCGTGATTCTCGGGATTACAAGAGCGATTCACGACGAGATGTTAGAAGCGACGATTTTCGAGAATCGCGAGACCGTCGGGATCCGCGTATGGACGAGGTGCGCGAGAGACGAGATATACGTTCCATACCGGAGGAAACACGTGATCGGCGTGACATACGCATATCGGATGATCGTAGACACGTGAGAATCATAGACGAGCAATACTCGGAGAACGAATTGATCGAACGAACGGATCGCGAAAAGCGACACAAGAGAAATCACAAGCACGATCGCGTGCGTGAACGAGATCGCGAGAAGACCGATCGTGAGAGAGAACATAGAGAGAAACAACTGCACGAAGGTATGGACGTCGTTCGTCATGACGATCAGGAAGACATGGAAATCAGTGAGATTCTGGTGCAGAATAAAGATCCAAAGGAGATGAGCGAACAGGAAATGAGGAGAGAAAAGTAATTTTTTCAATATTACTCTTATTTCTACCGAAACAAGAAAATATGCTTGTCCTTTTATAAGAGTTTGTGTTGTTCTTTTCTAAAAATTAGCGTAGTCTCTTAAATTCCTTGACTGCTTCTTGTTTCCCTTATTTATTTTAGGCTCTTGGAGGCGGATCGTGAAATGGCCAGAAGAAAAGAAGTATCGCGATTGGAATTGGAGGCACGGAGGATGAAAAGAGGGGAAAAGAGAGCCCTCAGTCCTGATGTCAATCAAGATCATTCGGTCGTAGAATTATCGGACGAAAGTCAGAGTCCAGCTCAATCCGACGCGGTACGCTCTAAATCTCTGGAGTAAGTATTTTCTTTTGAATATTCGACTGATGCATTTTTTTCTCACTCGAGTTCCATTCGTGTTGTCGGTGGTAGTCGGACAAAAATGCCGAAATAACGAGTATACAGTATAGGTATAGCCCTAACCGCTGTTTTTAAACAGTGGTTAGGGCTACTTTTGCACTAGTTATAATCTCGATGTATTAACAGTTTTAGTCTTATTACCCAATAATTTGTGAATCTTATATGCTGCTTTGAACACCATTGAATCTTGGACATTCGGTTCGTCTAGATCTCCGGCTAGACAGTCGTCCGAGGATCGAAATAGCACGCAAGAAAGATCTTCGGATCGTCATTCCTCAGATTCGTCCGAGTCCAGCAGTGAAGACGAGGGGGAAGAGGAAGAAGAAGAAGAAGACGAAGAAGAAGACGACGAAGAAGAGGATGATTCGAACGGATCGAATAAAGCTTCCGATGCCGAATCCAATGATGGTTCGGAATACAATAATCCGAGTCCGTTGTCGGTTGATCGTTTGGCAAAGTCGGATCATTCGGAAGGTGATTCACCGGGACACGTAGAATCGAATGGCGCATCGAAAGAGACAACCGAGGAAGTGGAGAAAATCATTGGGGAATCCGAATTACCTCCGTATTTACCTGCAATACAAGGTTATTTTTTTATCCTTCTGTTTATAAATTTAAGAATTTTGATGCATGCTCTCTGAGAAAAATGCCATAATCCAATACATTGGAGATAACAAATGCAAGAATAAACATGCGAGGTTTCGCTTTATGCGTACGGGTAGTTCCGATTTTGCGTTTAAACACATTTTGGTGCCTTAGTTTTTAGTGTTATACAATTTGGTGGATCATACCAAGTTTTAACCTTTGGAAAATCTATCTTACATTCCCCTACAGTGCAATATATCGTGAATATACCAATTTAAACAAATTGGATTCCATGAAAATTTACGAAGTTTTAAGTCTTCGAAGTGTACCCTCTGTATGAAACCGGAACAATCTTGGCGTTCTTGGCAGTACGCCTCCGCTAGTGATGAACTCGCCAAATGTCAACTCGAGTACGGTGATCGACCTAAAAATATCTTGGCTGCCACAAAATCCTTGAGGATATCTCCACAAAAGAATGATTCGAATGAAAGGAGCAACCAGAGCTGTAATTATGTGATTCGGAAAATAGCTTCAAGCATTATTCTTCCCAGTGGAGTGAACACGGTGGCATCTAACTGCACACATTTCCGCTTGCACCTTCAATGTAGGTTGTCACTATTACAAATATATGAGGCCATGGGGTCACGTAGTGGGCTAAATGCCCACGATTGTGCTTTTAGAGGCAATTGTATCCACGTCACGGTTGCGGGCCGCCGCGGGTAAGAAAACTCTCGCGAGACTAGAATGCTTCGTCGACAGCAGTTAACGAGTATTTTAGAAGCTGTATCAAGCGCGGATGCCATCATTTATGGGTTGGGACTCGACGACTCCGTTAATGTGAAGAATGAAGTATTTTACACAAATGCAAGCTATTCTTGAAATGTTCATGGCGGTTTTTCTCAAAACAATATTTTGCATACCGATGACAGCGATTTCTCAGAAGCTACCAAACCGATTACGTGTCAATTTTGTAGATCGCGTATAGATACGTAAATGTTGTCGACTGAACGATTCATTAGTTTCCCACATTTTCTTATAACAAAAAATTGAAAATTTTTAATTAAAAAAAAAACAGACTTTTGACTTCTGACCCGTGCTAGTTTCGCCTAAATTAAAATGAAAAAATCAAACGATCAACGACAAGAGAAACTCATGGTGAGGGACTTTGTTCGTTTTTTTTTCTTCAGATGAACCTGCGTACCGCAATACTGCCGTCATATAGAAGAACGCGGCATCTACTAAGAAATCGAAAATGCGTTTCACGATACAGAACGATGGGAAATTTCGTACTGATTCCAACGGCACCAAAAACCGATTTTCGATTTTTTGTTGTTGTAAATGCCGCCTTCTTATATGACGGGAGTATAGCAATCACCTCAAAGCACGATTTTAAAAACGTGCTATGGAGAACGCCTCCTACTCTGACACTACTACGCATTTCTTTGCAAATGCCTAAATGATCCTTTTAAAGTTATAACTAGGCATCACTCAATAATTCTCACATTTCATACATTATGTGGCACATTCTCGTTCAATTATTTGGACATTCTTATCGTCAATGTTTCAGGTTGCAGGAGCGTAGAAGAATTTCAGTGTCTCAATCGAATTGAGGAAGGAACGTACGGTGTAGTGTATCGAGCCCGTGATAAACGCACTGAGGAAATAGTGGCTCTAAAGCGGCTTAAAATGGAGAAAGAAAAGGAGGGTTTTCCTATAACGAGTTTGCGAGAAATAAATACACTACTGAAGGCGCAACATCCAAACATCGTAACGGTGCGTGAAATTGTCGTTGGGAGCAATATGGACAGAATATTCATTGTAATGGATTACGTCGAACACGATTTAAAATCGCTGATGGAAACAATGAAGCAGAAAAAGCAAGTGTTTATTCCAGGTACTTAAACTTCTAACTTTATGTTTTCTTCATATATATTGTTTTGTTTCATGGTTAATGAAGACAAAGTTATGCTTCACTATACCCAAACCGTATTGATAAGATTCGATATTTAAAAAATGACGAAACCTTTCGTTTCAGGAGAGGTCAAATGTCTTATGCAACAGCTGTTGCGAGCAGTCGCTCATCTCCACGACAACTGGATACTTCATCGAGACTTAAAGACTTCAAATCTGCTTCTGAGCCACCGTGGCATTTTGAAGGTCGGTGACTTTGGTCTCGCGAGGGAATACGGGTCCCCGTTGAGGCAATATACGCCTGTTGTTGTCACGCTTTGGTATCGTGCCCCGGAACTTCTGCTCAACGTCAAAGAATACAGTACCCCAATAGACTTGTGGTCTGTGGGGTAAGTTATCGTTTTCGCTAATGATTCCCACTTCCAAAGATTCCGATATTTTCTTACCCGCTGGCATCGAATATAAGTACAGTATTGTTTGACTTTTTTAAATACAGTTGCATATTCGCGGAATTCATCAAGATGGAAGCTCTCTTCCCTGGCAAATCGGATATCGATCAGTTACACAAGATCTACAAGGAACTTGGTACGCCAAGCGATCGAATTTGGCCGGGATACAGTAAACTTTCGGCGGTTCAAAAATTCTGCATAGCTCATTATCCAGTCAATAATTTGCGACAGCGGTTCAGTCTTTCACTCACTGATCTTGGTATCGAGCTATTGAACAAGTAAGTACAAATTCGACGTGTAATCGCAACAATAACCTTATACAAAAGATACATTATCTGGAATATTTAACCCCAGGTTCTTAACGTACGATCCCGCTCAACGCATCACGGCAGAAGACGCTCTGAAGCATGGCTATTTCAGCGAAGTGCCCCTTCCTATTAATCCGAATATGTTTCCGACATGGCCAGCGAAATCGGAGCTGGGCATCAGAACCGCAAATGCATCTCCGAAACCGCCAAGCGGCGGGAAAGAGTACAAACAATTGGGAGACGGCGACGACGCTGAGCTCAATTCATCCAGTGGTTTTCATATGGGTATGGTTGAAGGTGGGAGACCTCCTTCCGAAGGTGGTGGCTTTCACCTAAAGTTTTAGCCATTTACTCGATAATACTTTTTCGACTGTACCATCAAGGGTTATCAGTAAAAAGAAGTAAAAAAAAACATTTGAATACCACGAAGCTCAAAAGCGCTAAGTGTTCCTTTTCCGTCCGAGACATCTTGGGGAAAGAAAACTTAGCAAATTGTAAAAAATAAATTATCGGAATAATGTAACTCAGGCGCATTAAGGATAAGATACTTTGAATAAATACAATGATAATTTTACTCCCGTATTCGGTCTTTCAATGGAATAGTTTCCAAACTTTGTTTTTCTCATTCTCAGCCAAAGGAGCCATAAAAATACGTTTGTGCTACGAACGGTTGCAGATTTTTACCTGTTCCTACAAGAATCTCCGAAGTGAAAGACGTTTTATCGAATTTTTCAAAGAAAAATAGCAAATAATAGAAAGACGTCCGATTTAGCATACTTTTTTTATGGCCAAGTCATCTTCCATTGTTGCCACTCTCAACGAAAATGTACCGAACTTCTTACACTTACAGTATCTTGGATGACAAAGCTCTGAAATGGTTTTCCAATTTTCCTGAACTTGTGGTTTTTCCATCAGACCTTTTTAAGAAAATAGCCTAGGGAATAAGGACGTGCTCCATCGAACCAAGTTGGAATAAGTAGAACGTTTTTGATTATTTGAAAAAATACATTTTTTGGAAAATACTTGTGACTACTCTTACTTTTTAGCTTCCCTGGTAGACATTTCCGAATTCGGTATCGACTGCTACTCGTCACTTCCACACTAAAGTATCGAGAATCGATATTTCTATCGCTACTTCGACACAAAGGTGTCGTGATGCCCATTCGCTACATTTGCAGCGAGTATCGAATTCTGTTTTTGCTACGCTGAACAAACGTAATGCGTAGAAAAATGAATTTCGCTACTGAATACATCTATATTGAATAGCGAAATTCATTTCGCTATTCGATACACGTGTGGCGCGTAGAGATTTTTTCTCACTACCCGATGAATGTGTATAAAGGAGCGAAATTAATTTCACTACTCCGCTACTCGACACAAATAAATTTTCGAAACTCGCTTCTATTATGCAGCGATATCGCTGCATGGCACTGTCGGTAGATCAAAAAGCCATGAGTTCCGAAATACAAATGAAAAAAATGAATCTTGAGACTTGATAGAATCGAGTTACGAAGTAGGGAAACTTGTTTCGCTACTCGCTGCGCATTTGTATCGAATCATTCCATTACTGATACTCGCTACAGATGGAGCGAGTAGCAGTGGCATCTCGACACCTGTATATCGACATAGTGATCGAAACATAGCTACTCGCTACGTCAGGTTTGAGTACCTTTTATATAAGTCGAATCAAAAGTAGCTGACAGTATATTGGCATAGCCAAGAGAGCGCAGAGGAGGGCACGGCCAACCCCAGAAATCCCGGCACCGACCCCCAAAAAAAAAACGATCCAAAATAATTAAATTTTAATAATCAATTAATTTTATTTATGTTCCACCCGAGTAGGCATAATGAAATAATTCAATAGAATTTGAACTATTTCCTTCGTCGTAATTTCGTAATTTGTTTAATAAATAGCAGCTATTCCATTATGTAAATTAAATAGATATTCTCTTTTCACAATTAAGATAACTGCGGGCAAGATTTGCCGGCCGGTACACAACCAGAAGAATACTCGAAGATCAACATTTACTACCAAGTAATAGATAATATTATTGTAAATCTAAAACGCCGATTTGAAAATCTACCGTTAGCAGCTTATGCAGTTGGCGCATCTTTTAAATCCGACATGGAGAACGGAGCGGACTTCATCAATAATTATTTGAAAATTTTTATAATTGATACATTACCCTTAAAAGCTGAACTGATGGTAATGAAAAACATATTGTCATTTGAAGATGATGAAATAAATGCTCGAAATTTAAAAAGCCATATCGAAAAGATGGTTAAGTTAGAAGCACAATGCTTTAGGAACGTTTCTCTCATATGTCACTGCTTCACATAGAGAATGAGATTGTTAAGGGGTTAGGCAACAGTAACGGGTATGAAATCATGTGCGAATTTAACCATTTTTTGTTTTCATATGAAAAAGTGATTTACTGATGAAATTAATTACTCATCTATTTAGTATGAATATGAAGCTGTTAGAAGATATATATATTTTTTTTTTCGATGTACAAAATGGCCGACTACTGATATTTTCTTTTGTTATCTTTTTTTAGGCGCTCCGCGGCGTGACATTTAGCATCAACAATTTTTTACCTAGAACAAAAAACAAAAATTCTCGTCAATCTACATTAAAATACTTAAAGAAGTACGTACGGAATGAAAAAAATATCGTTTTATTCAAAAGTTGTAGATATTTGAATGAATTTTTAGTGAAAAATTTCGTATAACACTGCTCATAAAATGAAAAGTTTTCGGTTAATCAGAAATTCCATACGTACTTCTCTGCCAAATGCAATTAGGAACATAACTGTTAAATTTGAAGTAAATCGAGTGAAAATTGTTGAAGTTATTTGTCACGCCAATTGGATAAAAGCTGTTTCGGGAAAAACGCGTTTAAAGGTTTAGGTACTCTATGGCCGTGCCAAAGGTGGGCTTACGTTATACGCTCAAAGTCGGTGCAAACAAATGATCTCGCTATAAATCGAATAGTAACTTATTCTTATGATGATAAAGCACCGTTTTAGACAACAACAAAAAAATCGCTTTTTACAAAATTCTACTGTGGCCTACCCCTTAAACAAAGCATTCCAACTAAAAAAGGGGTTGGGCCGATTTGCACTGAAAAACAGAAAACGTAGACTTATTTAATTGAGCAACCACTGAAAGTAAAGTTCAATGACCTACGACTGGACTAAAGGATGATGAAAAATTAGTTGATTATTTTTCAAGCTATTGCAAGAGTAAGATATCAATGTTAACATGAAGGTATGATGGAAGCTTCATTTTTCACGTGCATCACGTGGTTAGCGAATACGATGGAAATTTAATTAAAAAGATGATTCCGAACAAAACCACTTTTTGTGAGCTGACAGCTCTGGTTTCGGAATTACATCGTCGACAGAAGAATAAACGTTACAGAACGTGTAAAGGATCTGTTTTAATAAACCAATGAGAACTCTCGTAACGCTTACTTTTTATTTTCTTTTTGCGAATAAGTTTGGATTTCGCACGGGGAACGAATTTTCAGGAATGTTCAGGAATTTTCGATTGTCGGAGTAACAAAATGTTTTCAACGCCTTTGTTGCAATATTTTTTAATTGATTTGCCATGTCGGTAAATTCACGCATACATTTCGTGAATATATGAGATACGTGGGGAACGAATACGATCATGAACGTACTAATCTGGAGTTATCTATACATCTTTCGATCACATAAATATCTCATCGATTTGATGTCGCATCTCTTAATTATTTTAACCTCGGGTCTGCCTTTGGAATTTTGTGTGTATTTGCCATTAAGAATTGATTGGGCTTCCGATGATCGTTTTCGTTTCATTTCCTTCCAGCGTTGTTCATGTTCTTCGGCAAGCCTAGCAGGGAATTGATGAGTTCGGAGTTGCGCTTCGGATGATACATACGTTGCGGAATAAGAAATATCCTTGCTAGCTCCACGTCATTGTCCTGATACGGAATAAGACAGTTTGCATCAATGACGATCAAGACTTGGTGACCTCAATTATCAAACTAATCTAATACAACGCTAATTGTTTCTACGGATTTGTTCGAGAAGTTAGAAGATTGTTGTGCAAAAGAGCAATCAACTCACAACGCCTCGAGCATACGGGAAATTTGACATCAAGACAGTCCGGTCAGCGTCGTCAATCGACGCCAAAGTATTACCCGTTATGCCAAATATCATTAAAGCGACGAGCGTCCGAAGCAGAGTTGCCCTCGATTTCTTCATTGTGATCTGTGAAAACCGGATCCAAGCGACAAAAGAATAATGATAATTTTAAAAAAGTCACAGGCTCGTTTGTTGCTTCAGAGCTGACAGCATGTTTGAAGAGATCAACAATTTTCAAAAGGATTACTATCATCTCAGATGATACGGTGAAAACAGTTGGAATAAGACAAAACTGAATTGTTTCGAAGGAGCAATGCACCTCGTTGTGCAGAAATATTCATGTCACTTCCAAGAGCAGAGCAATAATTCGAAATTCCGGAATAAAAATAAGAAACTGATGCCTAAATACCTTGTTCCAATTCGGCCGATGACGAGTGACAAAGCCGGTGATGCCGTCAAAACTTTGGATAACAATTTTCTCTGTTACAACTTTGCGGTGGACGAAAATGTCGTGATGGAGACGATGCGGGATATTGCCGGAGAAAACTCCGCACGTCGTCTGTGCAATTTTCCAGAAATCTGGGCTCTTTTATACCTTGGCTAGTTTAATCAAGGCTGACTGATTTCTGTCCGGAACAGCGAGATGTGTTGTGTGATAAATTCTGTTAGAGACAGACCAGAAGGAAGACGTCTCACCCCACAATCCGAGACAGATGCGAGATGCTACGCACAGCGAAGTATCCTACGCCCCCATAAATCTGTATTCGTATGAGAGAGTAGCTGCAGTTAGGAAAAATCGATGATAAATATATAAATTCATCGGTCAGTAGTTACGTATTTCAGGTTATTCGCGACAAGAAAATTTTATCGGAAATGCATTATTTACGATTCGTCTAATAATGTTAACAAATATCATAACAAAAACATTTATGGTCCTAGCAACAATCATAATAATTCGAACATAGAAATTTGTAATATTATTTTCTAGTAAGCAAGTATATGCGTTTTAATAAGTGTACCATACGACTCCAATTGTTAAGTAAGATCGATGAAAAATGTTGCATTATAAGCAGCAAAAAAAATTAATCAAAAGCCAAGTTTGGGAGTGGGGCAAGTGAATTTAAATTCTTTGAATACATTTTTCAGACTCACAACTTGGCGCATATGGTGTTTTCTTATTCCTTTATTTCGCCTCGACGGTTTATGTTTATCTTTCCTTTTTGCATTTATCCTGAAGTTTCCGATACAAGCACAAGCAAATCTATTATGTATAGACATCATAGATTTTTCAATTAAGTGTAAGTTAAAAAAACATCAGTAGATGAAACATTCATCTGCTGATGATCATCATATATCAAAGGTGATGAAGCTTTCTTATCGCGAAGGAGGAAGTGTTTGACTTTGAAATTATTTGAGAAGACCGTCGAGGGAGGATTTGACCGCCAGAGTTAAGAACAAAAGGTGTCAATCGCTCTGGCCATTTCTCCACCGCCCGTCACCGAGCTCATAGAAATAGCAATAAACAAAAAATACGAGTTCATCATAATGGATTTATGAATATGAGATAGCGCACGACAACTTTAATATTTGCCTTTTTTCATTGGTAAGGGTGGAGGAAATAAGGGGACGGCATGTAGAGAAAGAGAAGGCTGCGTTGAGACGTTGGACTCTGATGGGTCTGGTTCGAGAACGTTACAAGATTGAAAACCTGATTTTCGACGCTAAAATCAAGGTGACCCTCGTACCTGTTGGTCGTCTGACCAGATTATTTGATCCCACAGCTCGTTGAAGAATGCATGTACCATCATTTTTGTGCACACATATAACTCATGCAGGAATATATTTGTCAAGTGACTCGACTATACGACTCAATAACGAGTAAATAACTCGTCGGGTGAGTAAGCAACGATTCGACTGTCCAATTCAAAACACAAAGCATCGAAGCGAAGATTTTTAAAAGTTACTATTCGAACGAGATTATTGATTTGGTGAATAATAATTGGAGGGTTTCATATCGGGAATAATAGGATTCACATGGGTTCTTATTATAAACGACTGTCACTGTACGGGAGATCTCCATCCTTCGATGAAAAATGCTAGAAAATTAATTTCGGCATTTTTAAAGGAGTACTTATCCAAATACCTCAATAATCACGCCGACAAGCACGCGGAATTGTACCTGGGAATTTTTCGATGATGCTGTACATTTTTGTAAAATCGAACAAGGATGTTGAACACAAGGCTTTTCATGCCATTCTAAATATATTAGGTTGGTAAGAAAGTCTTGAGACACTAAAGTGCTCGGTTTAATATTTTTCCTAGCAAAGCAGTTCGAGAATATTTGAGAGTAGAAATTGTTAATATATTCTAAGAACTTCCATATCAAAGGGTGTATAAGGCGCTCGCTCGTTCCGATCAGACGGTATTAATAAATATGCATGAAAGAAGACCGCGTGATCGACTATTACGAATTTCTGCAAGAACGTTCTGCAAGGTCTGCTGCTAATAATGTGTGCAGTGTGTTCAATAGTGACGTATTCAACAGTATCCGGTTGGTTTGCACGTTTCCGTTCTGGCGATATATCCTTTGAAGACAAACCTAGGTCCGGAAGAGAAAACTTGTTGACCTATGCCTATGCAATGAAACATAATGCACCGTCACGGGGGTTAGCAAATTAACTTGGCTATAATTAACGAACGATCTTCGAACATTTGAAAGAGCTTGGATGTAGAAAAGTAATATCATTTCGGATAACCCACGATCACAGTGAGTCGAACAAGGCGACACGCGGAAATAAAGGATTCGCCCAAGGAAATAGTCATTGGAGATCAAGGGGCTATACCAGTGTGACACTTAAAAAAAATCGATCTTTTTTTTTGCCTTTTTCGACAGTTTATACTTTCAAGAATATCCTGTAAGAATTGCAAGGTCGTATCTCTAATCATTTTATCTCGCAAAAATCGATAGTTAAATCTTTGAATGCGTTTTTCTCGAAATGAGATTTTTTAAATTTGCTGACGTAACTCAAAGAGCAATTATCCGATTGAATTGAAATTTGAACTGAATACTCTTAAATATATTTACTCTACAATGACGTAGGATATTTTTTATTAAATGAAAAGTGACGATTAGGCATTGAAAAAAACGACCATTTTATAGGAAAGAAAACAGACTTTTTTCATAACTACGCCATTTTGATAGATTTTGATATTTATCGAAAATCCTACGTCATTGTACAGGAAATACCTTCGAGTTTAACGACATTTTTTTCCTTTTTCGGTTTCAGCTACTTGATCGGCCGGAATCGTGTCAGCAGTGGAGGCACTTTTTTTTAGCGCTTCCGAAGGCAACGCAATAAGTCGCTTGGATCTCAATATTTTTTTGTGAAAATATTATGTAATATAGGTCAAATATAGCCAAATATATTCTTAATTTTCTGAAACATTTAATTGGGTACTTTTCATTTTAAAAAAATCCCAAAAATCACCCAAACTTTCAGCGTTCACACTGGTATAGCCCCTTAAAGGTGTGTGTTATGTGTAGAACCGAACACGAAAGCGCCAATGGCTACCTCAAGGGGAAAAACCAGTACCAACTCCTAAACAATCCCGTGAAGAGAGAACGATTTTACTTTGTTGTTGGTGGGATTTCGAGGGCCTGTAGTACTATGAGCTTCTTCCGCCCAGTCCTGGACTTGCCAATAGACCGTATAGGCAGCTGCCTAGGGGCGACGGATTTTATAGGCACCTAAAAAGACCCAGGTAAATACAAGTGATTAAGACAGGAGGGGCGGCACAAAGTCAAGTAGCCTACACTTAAGGCGGGATATAAATTGACAACGATGAAAAAATCGATTAATTTTTTTCTTTTTTTAAACGATAGAACTATATATGTAGAATATTTTCCCAAAGTTTCAAAGCGAAATTCGAAAAACTTCAAACGTTACAGCCCATCAACGCTTTGCCTCACCGCTCGGATTCGGAGCGGGTGTGAACTTCAAACGCGTTTTTCTCAAAACTGCATTCTCGAAATTGGCGTGCAGGATTACTCAAAAAATATCAAGCCGATTGAGTTGAAACTTGGTAGAAATGTTGATAACATTGGTACCTTCTACTTAACGAAAACTGTTTTTGAAAAATTGGAAAAAAAACTACTTTTATAATCCACATTTTACAGAAATGTTGCGTGCAATGTTGATTTTTTTTGTCGATGCGTGCCGTTTTCTCAAATTTGCATTTCCTTCATTTTAATTACCGTCACATAGACACTATACATGTTTGAACTTTTTTGCAAATAAAGTCTACGGGAAGCTAGACTGCACGCCGATTCGCAACTCCCGCGTCGACCTTTCTGCAACACTCTGCCCAAGCTCCGCCATTTTAATGATGAATTAATTTAAAGAAATGGTTTCGTATACTTAAATATACTATTAAAATATACCTAAAGTTTGATAATTGTGGAATAATTTTTTCTTAGTTTAAAAAATCCCTCAATATTGCTTATTTTTTTCTGTCCCAGAGTATATCCTGCATTAAGGCGGGATATACATTTAAATGTACAGTCTAAATGTACATTTAACATACATTTATTGTTAGACAGGAAGAAATAAGCAATATTGAGGGATTTTTTAAACTAAGAAACAATTATTATTCAATTATCAAACTTTAGGTATACCTTAATAGTATATTCAAGTATACGAAACAATTTTTTAAAATTAATTCATGATCAAAATAGCGGAGCTATAGCAGAGTGTTACAGCGAGGTCGCCGCGGGAGTTGCGAATCGGCGTGCAGTCTACCTTCCCGTAGATCTTGATTTGTAAAAAAATTCAAACATTTTTCAGTTAGAACATGTATAGTTTCGATGCGACGGTAATTAAAATGAAGAAAATGCAAATTTGAGAAAACGGCACGCATAGTTCTATCGTTTAAAGATGAAAAAAAAAGAAATCGATTCTTTGATCGTTGTAAATGTATATCTCGCGTTAAGAAAAGTTTAAATCCGGCACCGCTTCCGCCTAACACCACAATAAATGCCGAGATCTATTCTACACAATTAGCGAAGCTGTCTGAAATTATTTTAAAAAAATGTCGCAAACGTCGACAAGGTCGTCTTCTTCGCGACAACGCTCGGCCCACGTAGCTAAAATGACACAAAAAACTATTTCGGAATTAGAGTAGGGAGTACTACCACATCTACCATACTCACCGAACTAAGCCCCGTCAGATTATAATGCATTTCGGGCCTTGAAAAACTATTTACGTGATAAACAATTTGATAATCAATCGGATCGTCAAAATAGCCTTAAAGCGTTTTTCAATTCAAGACCTGAGGATTTCTGAACGGCTGGCATTCAAAGTTTACCAGAGCATTGGACATGAGTTGTAAATGAAGAGGGAGACTATATTATAAAATAATCTTATCTCAATAAAATGTTATGTTTAGTTAGAAAAGGTGTCGTTTGTGTCGCAAGACACAAACGACCTTCTTACCAACCTAATATAAATGGTAGCGGGGCTCGAAAAATTCTTAGGAGACCCAATAAATCTCGTCGTGGTGTAAGTACGTCGGGCACACACTCTCTTTTTCTTCTCCCCACTTGGCCCGCGAAAAGAATAGTAAAAGTATCAGAAAAGATAGGGCGGAATATTTTGCAAACGAAGCAACAAATAGAAAATGTTATTTTTCAAAAGACTGTTTTGGCAATTTACTAATTTTTTCATACAGTAATAACAATAAAATCCGGTTTACCGTTTTTTGTTAAAACTAGTAATAGTTGTATTATTTTAAATGCCGGATCGATTTCAATGCTGTAAATACGTGTTTTTAAAATGAGAAGTCTCCCAGACTTCAAATAGGCCAATGGCGATTGTGTGTGTGTAAACGATTATAACGTTTATTCCCAATATTTATGAAAAGGAAAGCAAAAAAAGCATCGCTACATGAGGCTTGTGAATAAATGAATGATCATCAGGCGAATGTCCTTGGCATTGGTTGGAAGATTTCCCCGAAACAAGATCTGTCGCAGAATTGTCGAATAGGAACAACTGAAATTCACTATCCGTTAAAGATATTATTTTATAAACAAAAAAAATGCTTTACGTGTAATTCACGTGTTTTATAAATTATGTACGAAACGATTGATCGCATACAATTAATACAGGAACATTAAGACGTGCATGAATCGAGCTGTATCGCATGCGACAATTGCGTACGTCAATGTTTATTAGTTAGCGTCTGAGTATGCGCCAGGGGAATGTAGCTCCTGTTACGATGTATTGCCTGATTGTCCTTAAGAACAAAAATTGGCGTATTATTGATCAGGTTCGCGTAAATCCGTTAGATTTCGGGGATCTTTATAGTGGTATTGTGGTGAAGTCACGACGAGTGGAATCGAGGGAAGCCTCCGAGAGAGGGATAGAGAAGCTCGGACCAGAGCAAACCAGCAGGTCACTCACCACTAACCAGAAAACCAGCTTTGATTTGGCCCCAAGACCTTGAACCGGCTCAAAGCCTTTTTTCAAATAGCTTCGTGGCACTATCGCAGCTCCTGTCACGGTATGCGTGAAGCCAATTGTAATATACATGTACGGGTTATTCCGTGTCAACTGAGCAACTTTTTTCAACATTTTTAATCGACAGTTTTATTTTTTATACTATATTCCTGTCGATGCGAAATTACAAAATATCCTATGCTTGCTATTGCCGATTTCGTGCAATGTTTTTCAAATTAAAACATACTTCAGAATTTCTCTCACAAATACAATGATGCAATAAAATAATGTCCAAATTGTCGAGAAAAAATATGATCGCTGCAACTTGGATAAAAATCCAAACAAACACACATTTTACAGACGAACATTTGCGGACGTCGAAAGAGAAGATTGTCTCCGTTGCCACGAACATCCCCGTATTTAAATATTCACATGAATATCCTTGCACGAATCACGATTATTTTCGGTGATTCGTTAATCCTTCGGAGTCAATCAACTCGCGGCAAATACATTGCGAACAATATTTGAAATTTGCATTTACTATTGTAAATATTGAATTCACATAATTGATTTGCTATGGTTTTGAGAAAATGCCTATCAACTGATATTTTCAATCTTCCTTTGATCGTGTTTCCTGGGTACTATCGAAACAGGCTTTGCCATTGGTAGCTCAACCTGTACATGGATCATATTTTCTAATCCGAAAAAACTATTATCTTTGACTAAAACATTAGAATCGATCTTCTTCACTCAATTTATTTCCTTTCTACATTTTCCCGCAATTGCACCAAGTAATAGTAAACAATGTAGCATACCGAAAGGACAAGAGTGGAAGAGAGCGAGAGAGAAAGGAAAAAGGAGAGATTCATAATCGAAGAATTATGAAAATTGCAATGTGGGAGGAGGTGGTTCAAATGAACGTAAATTGTTTCATTGACTTAGGCCTTTATTTCATCCCTAATCGGTGTAATCGGAAGTTCGCTAACCTATGATTATGGATCTTATTTATATTAGATTTTGAAAAAACGATCGATCTAGCTTACAATTATCTTGGAGCAAGCTTTACTTTATAAGAGTTTTCGCGATATACCAACGCTTGAAGACTTATTCAATTAGGATTAAACGAATCGGACATCTTACATTGAAAGTCAAAAGTTGAATACGTTGTGTATTGAGTTTACAGGAATACGAAAGAGGTGTTTGATCTTTACCGTAATTATTGTATTTTTATTCTTAAAGCTTATGTAATTTACATATAAATACATATCATTGCTATCACATCGATTTTCTAGTTATCGCATCGGCATTCCGTTTCTCCACTCTATAGCTCCATCTTTATAAATTTCGAAGGAAATCTGGCATTTCCGTCCATTGCGATACTTATTTGAGATTGCGTTTGTGCAGGACTAGGAATTATAACCATGGAGTGCTCCGAATCTATTTTTAAAAGCTTCTGCATTTTCATTTCAATTTGTCGTAGGTTAATTTTGTGCTATTTTTCTTGGATTAACTTGTTCAATAAATGATTGCACCTCCTCTACACCCTTCGTACTAGAGTGTCATTTCATTGTCCCATCTGTGACAAAACGACACTAGAAAATCACAGTAATATGCGGTCCAACTTATTCGTCAACCTTCTACGAAAGCAAACTTTTCAGAGTGGGGAGCGATATCGATCTACCATATCGCCTAGATGAGCGAGCGATACAAATTTCTGGATAGTAAGAAATCCCGAATATCCGCGCGGAATGAAATGACCGTTTTTTCTGAGGATTAAACAAGTTTTTCAAGAGTTCTAAACGACTTCACATGGTTTCGGCAAAACATCTAATGGATTCGTATGTCGCGAACAAAAAAGTTCTATGAAGTGCCTGAAAGAAATTCAATGAATGTTTTTTTTTTTAAATTGGTACTCCGATCAGAAAACAGATTAATTGCAAAAATCATCAATAATTTGCTTCCTGATAGTTTATTTTCGACTTATAGCCAATGAAATTTTCGAGTATACCGTTTGATTCATTCAGTCTCAATTTTTTTCCGATTTTCGTACGTTATACTGCACTTTTTCTTAGTAGGCTCGATTTTTATAATTTTCCTTATTTATCTTCAATTATATGGATATTATCTTGACACAGCCGCTATGTCCAAATATAAAAATGATATTCTCGATCCTTGCACGCACTTTGCTTATATTCCCACTTTGTTTGAATTTTCTCTAAATTACGCGAAAGGTGCAATTTTTCTAAGCATCTAATAATGATTCAGATACCAAAAAAACATTTGTAAAGTTTTGAGTTTTGACGGTTTACACCTAGCTCGTGGTCGGAAAAAAGCGGGATCTTCAGGATTTTTTTGTGGAAAAACGTGTGCAGGGTTCCAACACATTCCTGTGTAAAAGGTGCGCAGGTTCTTAATTTTTTTTTCTCGCACAACGCGAGCAGGTTTTCGATTTTTTTGCTGGCAAAATGTGTGTAGATTAAAAAAAAATCTAGGAAAACGTGTGCTGGTTTTGAATTTTTTCTTTTACATTAAAGAGTATAATTTGAATTATCTTTTGCAAGTTTTGTATTGAAAAATATTTATAAATGTGGTAGATACAATGGTCTGTGCAGGCCGTTGACCGGTGACCACTGCTGCTCGGAAACAAATTAGCCGAAATAAAAAAATCAACGCATTTAGTTTTTGCATGAAATTATCTAGTGCACGGTCGAAGGAATTAATAAAATATTGATATTTATAGAACGGCTACAGTCCAAATCGACTTTCGGTGAAAAAAAGTTCTATTTTCGTTGATGGAAAGAAACTATGGATCGAAAAAAACAATTATTTCGTTCGAGCACAGCTGTTTGATGTGTATTAGAAGCTTGTAAAATTTGAAGTTGATCAATGCAGTGATTTTCGAGGTATCGACTGATTCGAAAACAGAAAATTTAAAAAAATCACGTTTAAAGTTCGCCGGTTCGTCGAACCAACCTTTAAACGCGCATAACTCTCTCAATCTTGGGCGGATCAACTGCACATTTTTGGAGAATATTCTTTAAAAGTTCGAAATATCGAAATTTTCGAAAATTTCAACTAGCTGTATGTTTAACGACCAGTCATTTTGGTGATTGCTCCGAGATTCATTGTTGCTGTACACACTAAAAGGGGAGAAGGTTGATTGAAAAAAGAGATAAGGCATTCATACGATGTCCCTGAATGCAATTACGTGCAAGCATCAACTGGTCATTGCAATATTGTCAATCGCCGCGTTGACCCCCGCATGTGCATCAATAATCCATGACTTCTGCAAAAGAATTTTATTCGACAGATCGACAGTCTGCTTGCTTAATAATTCAATTTGTAAATGAATTTTCAGTAAGTTGGATACGATGCATAAAGCAAACAAATTTGTCAAGCCCGCAAAAATTGTCGAGTTAAACAAACAAGAATTTTTTGTAATTTTAGGTCATTGTGGTATCGTAAAAATCGATGATAATCGCAAATAAACAATTAAAGTCGATTTTTATGGCTCACTCCGAGATATGACGCAGTGTGTGAGGTAGCACGAAGCATCGGGAGTCCTCATTACAGTATAGTGCAATTGAACGAAGTATGGCTACCGTTCATTATTATGCTTCACATATCACCATAGCGCCTCATCAACGACCTTGAGACTGACCGGTAGCTACGTTGATATGTGTACATACACGTATATTTATTGCCACCTTTGCGAAAACGATACTTATCAAGTTTTTGTGCCTCGAAAAACTCAACAAGTTTTTATCATCAATCCTCCTCGCTCTTAATCGTTTATTTCGTTATTAGAAGAGGTTCAATTAATGGCTTTTTCGTGTACGTCAATGAATCATTGCGAATTCTATCGATATTCCTAACAACGAATACTGAAGATGACGTACGATGGCGAACCGCTTTGTACGCGACATTATTCGAACCTCTTAAAAATTCGGTTATTACCCGTTATCGCCATTAGACACAAGGTTCTGTTTTTTTAATTTTTTTTTATTTCTACTCCATTAGGGAAAAATTAACAAGAGATTCGGGGAATTCTTTGGTCTGTCGTAAAACTTTGAGAGCGATTAATCTTTTTTTTCTATTGCTACGACTCGTATGAAAATCATGACAATCATCGTCAACATCAATCATTGATCCACACCGCGCGAGGACGCGATCTTAAAATCCTCAATCTTTTTCCTTCTTGAGAAAATGACTTGTAACAACGAGGTTTTTCTTTTAAAGGGTTGCCTGTTAAAAATGCTTTATGGCTGAATAAAATGAGTGGTTCTCGGGAACTCGAATGAAACTGGAAATATCGCATCCGCATACATTTTGACACTGACGCACCCAGTTCCGTCGATCGGATAAACATAAAATATGGTAGATTGCACGTGTGGATCGATAGAAAGGAGCGTTGTTAAGCTAACAATAGACGATATATTGACACGCTAAAGTAAAAACCAATCACTTCCGAATACAACCTAAATTGGTTATTCGCTGATTACAATGAATTTTCTTGGAATTTCTTGTAATATTTTTATTTTCCCTCTCATTCGGTTTCTATACCACCATGCTCGACAGACTTTCATTATTTTTTTAAATCCCTAATATCTAATTTGATGATAATTGGTGTGTAATTTTTGGTCTAAAAAAATATTTTGTGCGTTGTGAAGCATTCGTAGCGACAAGCAGCCCAAAAAAAGGGACTATATTTAAATGGAAAAATATTTTCATCAAGAAATTTTGCAAGGCTGAAAAGAAGAACTACTGTACTTTTCTCCACCAATGTTTAATCCAGTGTGCAAACATAAATTTTCACCTTAAAGTGTATTTGTATTAATTGAAGATCTATTTTACCGAGCGAATATTTTCTTCGTGCGCCTTCGATATCAATTTTATCAGAGTAAGCCGCATTTTTCTTTCTAAACACCGAGTTATTAGGCTCCGAAACCTGAGCCAAATTTGTTGGAGATGAAAAAAGAGGAATATTTTTGTTGTTGTCATGTAGACAATGGATGGCCCCATTGAACGATACGCCATAAAGAGAATAATACCGTTACAATTTCGATTCTCTCATAGATGCAAAGTGAATAAACCATCCGAAAGGACTGCCGCTGTACGTGATTTGCCTACTAGCCGATTCACTACTAGTTTGCTTTACTTAAGGTTCCATCGCGTAACCAATTGACCCTCCATAAAAATAAATTTTCGTAACATCGCACAAATTATGCAACGGACACATTCGCAATGGTTTTGAAAATCTTCGATTACCTGACATGTTCGTTTCCATCTTCGACGATGACACATGTTTTTATTTTACCACGTTTTTATTAACTTGTTTCGCTTGTTTCCTGTTTGTTTGTTCAGTACAAAATTTGCAATCGTTTTCAAACTAACATTTGGATGAGCTAGAGACTTGAAACTGAGACTTGAAGCTCAGATCTGGATGACAGAAAAATAAACAGACAGGTAAGTCTGTCACGGAGAGAGAGAGAGAGAGAGAGAGAGAGAGAGAGAGAGAGAGAGAGAGAGAGAGAGAGAGAAAACAAATGATGAAAAAAAAATTAAGAATTAAAAAATATAGTTTAGCGAAAGAGATTTAAAAAAAAGTAATAATAATATTTATAGTGAATAGTGCACTAGTGACAATTTTTACGATGGTCAAGGAGACATCCCCCCAATGCAAGCGACGCCTACAGAAGGAGAAGCAAAATTTCACACATACAATTTTAACCACGTTTTTAAAACGGACCAAAAAGTATAAAATAATGTTTCCTAGCCCCATACAGATTTATATCCCAATGCAGATTCATAACCGCATACAGATTGTCCTGAAAATTTGTGATTGTAAATTTTTAATATCTATGGAAATACTTGTAAGATTTAAAACGAAAAACGTGGGGCGCATGCATAGATAATAGTAAGGAGTGTAGGGCGTAGCTCTGGTTGAGAAAACTCACCCAACACTCCATATCATTTGTAATAAAATTGTTAGTGGCTTAGGTGAACTATTCATATATCAATTATCTATTTCACGCGCCCCACCTTTTTCGTTTTAAATCTTACAAGTATTTTCATAGCTATTAAAAGTGTACAATCACAAATTTTAAGGACAATCTCTATGCGGTTAGGAATCTGTCTTAGGTTATAAATCTGTATGAGGCTAGGAAAAATTATTTTATACTTTATAGTCCGGTTTGAGATGTAATTTAAATATATTTTTTTTAATTTAAATAATTTATTCCTTATTCACCCATTGACAACGATCGATCTTGTTCGCATATTCGGGAATTTTCATGACAAAAGTTTTTCGATATTTCTGTCAAAATGCATTGTTAAGAGTAATAAAGCAGTAGATAACCTACCTTATACAATGATTTTAGTGAGCATTGCATAATGCCATATTAGGTAGTCACATACCTCCAGTGCTTAAAAAAATCGATCATTGTCGATGTTGATTATCATTCTCAATACTTTTACGCGGCTTCGAAGAAACATATTCCGAATTCTCAATTAGGAACGGAGTTGTGAGGATAAATGTGGCCGCGCCGAAGGCACTGGCTCGGGGACGGGTAGGTTTATGCGTTTTTCTCGAGGCTACATTTTTCGAAGCAGTCTGCACGATAAGTTGAACATTTTTTTATATGTTCTGATTCAGTTTTATTAGCATCAGAAATAGATTCTCTATAGTCTGTTCAGGCACTTTTAACATTGTTTGTTTAAATGATTTTTCATAAACATTCAAATCACGAAATTTGATAGAAAAAAAAGTTTGGATTTTCAGTTTTGTGTTTTTTACAAGTCCAAAAATTTGGCTCACTGGACATAGTGAGCCAAGGTTACATTACCCTTTGCAGGAGCAATGAAACTTCACCCTTGCAAAGTAAAATTACATTACTTTTCAAGAACGTTTTTTGGAGTTTTTGGATGCCTGGACACATGGGGCCGTTATCACGCAGGGCGTGCGAACGGGTACCTTCAACGGGGGCCTGGACAACACGACGATAAATAAATTATTGTTAATTGAATTTTCTAAAAATCACGTGCTCAAAGAAATAAACAATGAATTATGTATATCTTTCGGATTCATAACGTTTTTCCCTTTGAACAATTCCCGAAAAACGCAAGAAAACATTTGCGGACTCACTGGACTCACGTGTATGCCGTTATTTGGGAATAATTCAAACTCTTGATCCATCCTAAAGACGCAACAATGTTAAGTCTATGTTAAACGGTCGAGAGCTAAGTTAAAGAGAAAAGGAAGCTGCACCAAGGAAGGAAAAATGAGTTAAAGTAGAGAAGACACCTGACACAATGAATCAATACGCTTGATCATCGTCGATGTCGTTCGTTTCTCGACTGGGTTGCAAGGGTGCGGCGACACGAGGGATATGGGGGAGGGGGAGGGGGGCGCCGGTATAAATAGACTACACACGCGCCTGGAATACCACATTCATGGTTAGCCCTAGCTGGCAAGGTTGGCCCCTTAACGCGGACTCTCGTCAACACGGGCCAATTCAAGTTCGATTTGCACCTTCCACCTGAGCGCCCGGGGCATCGTATTCACGATCGACCTCCTTGATTCAGAGTAAGAACGGTTGTTCGCGCGCGTAGGTAGTCGACCGTTTCGTACCGATCATTTGTCACGAGTTTGTTGCATTTAGTGTTTTGACAAAACTCAACTGGAGAAGACAAATTATTTCAACACCGGTGGAACGTAGCCCTGCCCAGAAGGTCTGTCATTAATTTATTTATTATTTATCTTAGATACATCGGGAAACATCGCTTCCATAACAGACGTAAAACTTGCTTTTTGAACAAACAAAAAAGAATCGGCCATTTTTTCCCTTTTTTTTCTGGCAAAAACTTTGTCAGTACAATAATGAGACGTCGATGTGTATACTTCTGATCAACATCATATCACCCTGTTTCTTAATTACCTTTAAATCAATTAATTTTTGTTCTATAAATCATAATTTTATGAAACGTTTATCACGTTACTATGAATTTAAATAAATATCAAACATAAACGTGGCCATAGTGCCGGCTCAATAATGGCAAATATTTGAAAGATAACGCAAACACATTGTTCTCCACGAAAGATCGACAATAACTTGAATTATGGGAACTCATGAGACAAGCACACGCGCACGCATCGACCTTTTTATCGAAATACGCGGAGAATATAACCGTGTTGTAATTTTGCGGGATTTTTGGTCGATTTGCGATTGCTGATGGGGAACTCGGGGCAAAACGAATACGCGGGGTAAAATGAATCATAAGCCTAGCCACTAAACAGTGTGTGCGAGCACAGTGCTCCCGTTGCAGTTTACAGTGGTGGCGGCGAGGCGAATGACTTTGAAATAATCAACTGTGGCGGAAGTATGCGTCTCGAGTGAGAAAACAATATCGATTTTTTGACAAAACGATGTAATTTTTCGTAAAGTTTAACATCATTTCCGTTTATTTGAGTTGCTGATATTGATTAGAGACAGGTAGGTGAACACAATGAAAGTACTATTTATTAATATAATAAGAACGGTTTGTCAGAAATTTTCGAAGTCATTGGGTGACTTTTTGGTAATCCGTTAACCGTCTAATGGAGCAAGATGAATACAAAGTATCGCAAACCCGGAATATTTTACAACTCACCACTATTTACGTTAAAAAGGGTGAAATGAAACTAGTTAAGCGTTTGGTTCCTCTTTAACCGGTGTTTCTACCAGGGGAAGAAAAAGAACTTACAAATGATCAAAATGATATGGAAGCAAGATTATTCGGACGAATCCAACAGAACTTACACGATTAGCTTATCAAATTGATGGTATTGAGAATGAAACCACTTTTATATGCAAAAGATGCCAACAATTCGTGTCCCATCATTTTCCCAGCGCTGTTTCATCTTGCCCCGCGTACAGAGTAAGATGGGAAAAATAAAGTTTTAATTAAAAATATAGATTGTATGGTACGAATCAGAAAGACTGATCTTTTTGCTTCCAAAAATAAAACATTAACAAATGTTGATCAGTTTAAAATATAATTAAAGTTGACTCACTCATAGATGTATTGTTTTATTTGAACATGACCGTAGCGTTATCATCTTGCTCCGACTTCCCCCACTTCAATCATATGCACCCATGTTTGATTGTAAATAATTGATACCTGGGTTATTGGCTTAAGAATTAAAATGACGCTATATTTACAACCGATGAAGGAAGTTTAAATCCGAGAAGCCGATTGTCGATGATAAATTTAATAACTGTTCGATGTCACTAAACTGTAGTATATAGAGAAAGAATAAAAATCGCCGGTTGAATATCTTATGGGACCGTCCACGCGAATCCCGCGTTCGGTCATTTCAGGGTCGACAGGTATCCCCTTGATGTGCAAGAACGCCTTATGAATTTCATATGATGTTCTTTGTTTCATTACCTTGTGTGTGTGTGTGTGTGTGTGTGTGTGTGTGTGTGTGTGTGTGTGTGTGTGTGTGTGTGTGTGTGTGTGTGTGTGTGTGTGTGTGTGTGTGTGTGTGTGTGTGTGTGTGTGTGTGTGTGTGTGTGTGTGTGTGTGTGTGTGTGTGTGTGTGTGTGTGTGTGTGTGTGTGTGTGTGTGTGTGTGTGTGTGTGTGTGTGTGTGTGTGTGTGTGTGTCATATACACGAAGGCAATATATTGGCCATCGTTTGTATAGAGGCTGTAATGTGTTGATATCTATACGATGCTTCTGAAAGAAATTGTTTTGACTACGTAGATGCATCATCGCTGTGCATCATACTCGACTTTGAGTAGAGAAACCTCTGCTTTGTTTGACATTTTTTTCTTCACTGGGTTATATTGATAATATAATTAGATAATTAATGTCGTATCTTCGCCTCTCTCAATATAGAGATATGACATTAATAATTATCCATTCACCTGCACTCATTAGTAAACTCTAACAACCAAATAATCTATTCCGAACTCTTGATAATTAGAGTTAAGAATGAAAACAAACTCCCTTAATTAGGGACTTCAACAAGCTCTTTAATTTGTCGCCTATTTGTTTGCATTTAACAACGTAAAATTAGCCCAGACTAGAGCCCGGCTAAATAAGCAAAACCACTTTCAATAACTTAAAATACTTTCCTGAACTATTTGTTCCATCTAAAATGACACACCGATTAATACACTACCAATATTACAGTTTTTCGTGGAGATTCAGAATGTTCTTTATTACTTTCGTTCTTCGTTTGCTTGCACAAATAATAAATGCAAAGATCTCAGGAAACAAATGTAAAAGAAAAATACATATACGAACATGGATGCTTCGATGTAATAGATATTTTAAAACCCTCGATATGCCATCTGCTTTCAGCGAACGCACATTTTCTCGCTGTGTATATGTCTTTTTTCTGGGCTGCAGTGCAAAGTTTAGGAGAAAATGTTAGGAGAAACGGTTAAAATACTTCCGAGCTCTCGTCTTTTGTCTACCAATTAAAGGGACTTGCTTGCTTAGGGTTACGGTTTAAAACAACAACAACAAAAGAAACCTAAACGGTACTCTAAAACGAAGAAACGAACAATAAAAGCTTGGAGGAGCGAGGGTGAGCTCCTCCAAGCTTTAATTGTATGGGTTGAGTGTGCCGTCACAAAATAACGGCACATTCATTTGTTCAACGGTGCGTTAGAGGTATAAATTAACATTCTAAAAAAATACCATCAGGCGTGACTGCGTTACACGTTATTTGTTGTTTCTCCTTTCCATCCGATTGTAATATCAACTAGAGTCTTCAATCTTATTGTTTTAGTTTGTCTATCATTAAAATTTAGCGATGTAAAACCGAAAAATAACGGTGCTCTCTACATGAATGTTTTTTTAATTTAAGAAAAAGTACAGATTCGCCGGGAGAATATAAATTTGGCGTGTCTGGCTTGGGAATTTCAAGTTTATGAATTACCTCGTAATCCCGCATCAATGCAATGAAAAAGAAAAGAAGAAAGTAATATTCCGTATCAATGAAACAATTACCGCACTGCGAAGCTCAATGAAAAAAAAAAACAATATTTCAGTGATGGGCTGGCTAATACTATCCTTATGGTGCCTAACTATCTTGGCTCTGGTAACGGCTTTTCGAATACCGGAAGATGAACAATTGCCACCCGTTCAAAAGCATATACCACCTGCGAATATTCCATCCTTTCAACGAAGCTCCGTCGAGGCTTCGCCTCATTCTCACGAATTCCGAATAAATGACGTGGAATTCGGATCTCAACGTTTGCCATTGAGAAACGCAGTTGAAGCTTTGCCGGATATACCCGATTTGAAAAGTCAACAACTTCGTGATTCTATACAGAGATTTCCGGAATAGTACGTATACGGAACATTTTTTTTATACGAAATCTTTTTTAAGAAAATTTCGATTAAACTATGGAAAATGTTAATAAAGATACAAGTGCAGCTTATAGAATAAAATTCATGTGCACAATTTCAATTATGTTGTACGTAGTATAACATTATTTATTGTCAATTATTTCATATTACACTTATAATGTTAATGGTTTGGTACTAATGACAACTTGTAATTGCTATAAAATCATTTTATAATTTCATTACTGATTTTCACTGGTGAGTTGCGAGCGGAATTTTAACCAACGGTTCTTTTTCAGTGCCGGAAAGAGAATTCCAATTAGAGATGCAGTCGAGCATCGTAATGCACCGTTTTTTGGTGGTTTCACTCACGAATCGATCTGGCTCGAACAACTAACACCACCGAGTGTGCGACAAAATAAATATTCACCCAACGTTGTTTGTCACTTTGACTCTTATGGAGTTTACAGGGCTGATCCGTTTTCTCTGACTCCTAACGCTATACCGAATAGAAAGTGCACTCACCTTGTCTATAGGGCCGCCACATTGGGTATGTGTGAACAAAAATTGTATTTAATTTCAAAGCTCAAGAAACAGAGAAATGAATTACTGCGTACTTTTTTTAATGGGCAGTAAATATTTGTATATCGTAGAAAGCAGACAAATTAATGGATAAATGTCTTCCTCGATTCAAACGTAGTCGATATCAACATACATTATCATTATGCACGTTTCTCGGCTAGTTAAAATATTATTTCTTCCATAAATGTTACTAATGTTAGCCAAATATTAAGTATGCGGAAATTTTAAATCATAATAGACAAGTGTTTTCGTACGAATACTCAAATGATAAAAATCGATTGACAATTTTGCTTTCTCCGTTGTTGAATAGTGGACAAATCTGAATTCGTAAAGCCGTATGTTCAAATCATGAAAAAAATCAAAAGAATCAAAGATTGACTAACACATTGTTTTCGCTGTTGCATTCTAGATTCCGAAGATCTGACTGTTATATCCAGGGATCCTGACTATGACGAAGCAAAAGGTACATATCAAATTGCATCGATTAATTTTTCAACTGTCAGTAAATGTATATGGGATTTAAGAGATGATTTATCGTGAACAGATCAACTATATCTCTTCCTCGAATTTATGTTTCTGATGGACGCGATTTAAGTAGTAGACTATCGAAAAGAAGCACGCGAATTGTCGGGAGAAAATCAACTGTTTATTTTCTCTATTACACAATCATAGTCATCGATGCATTTTTCTTAAGAATTCATTTTCGCTTGTTTTCGAACACATTTGTATCCAAGATCTGATTCATACGACAGGTGGTTACAAATTAGCCGTGGATCAACGGAAGAAGGATCCATCGCTACGGGTGCTCTTATCAATTGTATTGCCGGACAACGAGCATCTGTTTAACGAAATCACGAAAACGCGCTCATCGCTCAACCAATTCAGTCAATCGATATTAGATTTTTTGGACAAGTACGATTTTGATGGCATCGAGATCGATTGGAACAATAGCTCAGTCGATCGATTCAAAGGGCTTTTGAAAGTAATTCAAGAGTCACTATCGCCCAGAGGACTAACCGTCATCGCAGCGCTCGGACCGGATGTCGTTGCCGATCCAAAATTAGCCGAAGTGGCGGACCTTTTAATCCTGAAAACTTGGCGAACGCCTGAGGCAAAAATTGCTGCTCATCCCGCGTCTCTCGATTCTGCGGTATCGATCATTAAAAAATGGCAAGATGCTGGTATCGATGGAAAAAAAATCATTCTCAGCGCTCCCTTGTTCGGTGCCAGTTACACGCTGAAATTTAAAAACTCAACCGCTCTCGGTGCTCCCGTTTATGGTCCTGGGATCGAAGGGAAGTACACAAAAAAACCTGGTATACTCGCTTATCACGAGATTTGCGAGAAGCTCGAAGAATCCTGGATCCATGGGAGGGACGAAGAAGGACCTTATGTAAAACGTGGAGATCAGTGGATCGGATATGACGATCCCATAACGATTAAACTCAAAGCAGCTTACGTCAAATCTAATCATTTGAGTGGTTTATCGTTGATGAGTCTTGATCTCGATGACTTCGTGGTATGCAAAACGAACCGTTCACCAAAATAATCATTCTTATCGAGTCGAAAATAATCATTGTTACCTTAGGTAACCTGAAATACATCGCAAATCATTATTCTATTGCAATAATAATTCGTCAACAAGTTGAAAAAACGGTCAATCCTCGTTAGAAAAAAAAACAGAAACAAATATCAATGTTGTTGTTTCATGTACCAGGGTTGCGAAATTTGCAATGAAAAAGTAATGCATTATTCATGACTTTTTTAATGGGTATTGAAAAAATATTTCATTGCCCATTATTACATTACATTCAGTAATGTAAAAAATTCCATTTCTCATTACAATATATTTCGTAATGTAAACAATTTCCTTTGCTCATTACATTGGATTTTGTAATGCAAAAAATCCCCATTGCTCATTGTATTATATTTTGTATTATAAAAAATCTCCATTACTCATTACAAGGTACTATGGATTATATACTATGGGCGATCGGGTCAGATCGACCCAATGCAAAAACCGCTGCCCCTAATGGGAAACGAATAATAATCCTCATTACATTGTAATGAGTAATGAAGATTTTTTACATTACATTGCATTACTAATGTAAAGAAAATACCATTACCCATTACTTTATATTTTGTAATGTGAACAAATTCCATTGCCCATTACATTACATTTTGTAATGTAAAATATTTCCATTACTCATTACACTGGACTTTGTAATGCAAAAAAATGCTGTTACCCATTACATTGTAATGGGTAATGCAAATATTTCACATTACAAAATGTAATGTAATGTTGAATGGACATTTTTTACATTACAAGATTTAATTCAATAAGTAATGAAAATGTTCTACATTACAAAATTCAATGTAATGAGTAATGGCAATTGTTTGCATTGCAAAATGTAATGTGATGGGTAATGATTTTTTTTTCATTGCGAAATGTAAAGTAATGGGTAATGAAAACGCTAATGCATTACAAAAAGTAATGCATTATTTGCAACCCTGCTAGGGACTAGAATTTTGCGACTGTCGGGCATAAAAAGCAGTGTGAATTTGTCCTTGCGTGAGAGAGACACACTAAATGTCTTAAATGCTTCGTGAATATTAAACAATCTTCGTTTTTAGGGTATTTGCGACGAGCCATGGCCAATGTTGAACACAGCTATCTCGACACTCGGTAATCACAAGGAGCCAATCGGGATATGCGACGTAAATGGCTTGCATTCCGATCCGGACAATTGCGCCGGTTATCTTTCGTGTGAAAGAGGTGACAGTTAGGAAAATCATAAAAACGAGCCTTGTAACATAAAGCTCGTTATCCCACGAGGTGATTTATCGTGCGAAAACGTAAAAATATTCTTTGCGTTTCAGGGATGTTGTACCAGAGTGTGTGTACTGATGGACGATTCTTTGATAAATCCACCGAACGCTGTATCACGGCTGACCCTAAAATTTGCACGCCTGGTCTCCATCAGCTCGGAAACCGGAAGACACAAAAACTCAAAGATTCCAAATACGAGCATAAAGGTCCCCGGGTCGTTTGTTACGTCACATCCTGGTCAATGTACAGAACCGGCGATGGTAAATTTGCTCCCGAACAATTAGACACGAGTTTGTGCACCGATGTTATTTATTCGTTCGCTGGATTGAATCCCGAAACTCTGCAGATACAACCTTTCGATCCGTGGATTGATATTGATAACAGTGAGTTCGATGCTCCAATTAACCGCTACTTTAGATTTAAAAAGGATTAGACAAACTTTTTTCAAGTTGATAAAAAGCTTTGTGAAATACGTTTTGAAAAATATTTAATAATTTTACGAAATTAACGATAATAATGCAATGAAAAATTGCGAACTCGGTATTACCCAAAATACATTAAAGTAGGGGCAGGCGGGGGATTTCTCAAGCCGTGAAGAGTGAATGTATTAAAAAATGTTACCGAGCACATAAAGAAAGCTCTTAGCTAATAAAATCATATGCATCGAGTTGCATATTTTTGAATGCGATATAAGCATCATTCTGTAGCTTGTGTCATTTGAAATTCGAAGTATAATTCTTTTTTTTGAACAAAATAATTAAAAAGCGCCAAAAACTTTTTTTTATTTTGCACGAAGACCTTTACGAAAGAGTAACATCTTTAAATGGGCCACGAACGCTGCTGGGACTGGGTGGATGGACCGACAGCTCGGGCGATAAATATTCACGTTTGGTAAACAATCCAGGCGCTCGGAAAGAATTCGTCCATTCAACCGTAAATTTTCTTCGGCAATACGGTTTCGAAGGCCTGTCTTTTGAGTGGCTCTATCCCGTATGCTGGCAGAGCCAATGCGCCAAAGGACCGAAAAATGATCGACCGAATTTTACAAAACTCTTGCAAGAATTGCGAAAAGAGTTTAACGCTGCCAAACCAAAACTCACACTGGCCGTTTCAGTTTCCGGTTACAAAGAAATAATCGACGTTGCTTACGATTTTCCTCAAATATCCGACGCCACGGACTTCATTTCCGTAATGACCTACGATTATCACGGATCGTGGGAGAAAGAGGTTGGACATCTGGCTCCTTTGTACACAACGCAGGGCGAAAACCATCCCTTTTACAATACCGTAAGGTTTTTATCTTATCGGGAAACAAAAGAACATTGCAGCAACATAGTAATTCGTGGCAAAAGAGCATCGTACCAAAATGGAGAAGACAATTACTTAAACAAATAATCGAAGAATAAGCAGATAACGTAATTTGACCAATTAAATGTCACGTAATTAAAATATGACGAAAAAAAAACTTGAAATTCAAAATATTTTCCCACTTTGTTACGTTTAATTGACAAAGTGATTAATATTTTAAACTTCATCCCATGTTCTTTTAACATGGCTCAATCCTGGTTAAATTTTCCTACAATTGATTAGACCCGATAAATGGTAAGATCATTTTTTCAAACCACTAAATACGCTGTATAACGGAATTTGAGGTCGGTGATTTTGTAAATCGCAATTGGGAAATTATCTTCTTTCGGTAGTTTAACTATGTATGAATATTTTTCAGAATTTTACGATGAATTATATAGCGAGCCTCGGAGCAGAAAGATCGAAACTTCTCGTCGGAGTTCCATTCTACGGTCAGACTTATCAACTCATGCGAAACGATTTTTACCAACTTGGAGATCCAATAACGGGTGCAGGAACTTCCGGTGAATTCACAAAACAACCAGGAATGCTCGCCTACTATGAGATATGCGATCGTATAAAGCGACGAAACTGGAAAGTTGGCAAAGGTACGCATAAACGAGATGAAAAATATTTCAAATACAATTGACCATTAGATTTTGTATTGAAAATTCAAGAAATAATAAGTTCAATTATAACCAGGTCCAACTGCACACTACAAAGACCAGCTGGTAGCTTATGAAGACTCCGAAAGCATTGAGCAGAAAGGGCGATGGCTTATCGATAATGGTTTCGGCGGAGCTACAGCTTGGACTATCGATCTCGATGATTTTACAAATCGTTGCTGCACAGGAGCTTTTGTGTTGCTTAAAAGTCTCAATTATGCTCTAGGTATAAAACGAATTTACTGGCGGAAGACAACGGTCGTTGAAATATTTTTAACGCTTTCCATTTTGGTCAACGGCCTGGGTGTTCGATAGTCGTGTAAAAAAGATTGTGTGTCACTTAAAAATGTCAATGCGTCTCCGATCAATCCCAGGTCCACTGAGTTTCTACTAATTCATTTACATAAACAGTTCATCGTTCAAATTAGGATTATAGGTAGATTCAATTGCTTGATAATTCTACGGTGAAATTCAGAATTAACCAAATTGCCAGTTTTCCAGTACGAACAATCTCATTATATATTTATATTTTTCGGTAGTTTTTTCAGCAATCAAAGTGAAAAATGAATGGTTTTAGGTCTTCGAAATAAACATCCAACATTATTAGAAAATTGTGAGAAACCACCGGAGCCTGTGACGCCCCCGGCAGCAACACTGACAATTCCGAACGAAGCTCTTGAAGGTGAAGGTGGCTCATATCAGACGAGTGCAATGACATCGCCATCACCAACTAAAGCGACGACGTGGCCAACGTGGACAGAAAAACCGAGCAGAAAGCCGACAACTACCGCGAGTATCAGTTGGATGTGGACCAATCCTACGCCAACAACTACCACGTAAATCTTTAATCAAGCTATCATAATTATGTTACTGCAAACGTATATCGTCTCAGTCTTAAGTGATATTCCCGGCAACATTTAGCAATTCCGTTCACACGTATTCGGCACCCAAATCGATGACACTCGATTTATTAATGATATGTAAAAAACCTGTTCATCGCCCGTATTGATGGAGTTGTGGAGAAAAAAAGATTGTTCACATTCCAGAATTAAGAGATCCTTTTGAAAAACAACGGCGAAATATATATCGAAAAAAACTTTCCAGAGAAAATATTGCCAAGCTGAAACAAGCATGCTTTATCTTGACATATGAATTATTGGATGATAAAAAAAGCTGGTTATTTGAATCGTCAGAGCCAGTGTAATTCATTTCAGTATTTGTTTCAATGTAAACGTCTCAACATCGAAGCCGAAAGAAAAAAAATTCGTTTGATTTCATCAAAAGAACATCATGTGAAAAATATACTTGTCATCTCTTTTTGATGTCTGAAATCGGATATTTTTTGGACCCCTTAAGGGCATGTACAAGGTCAACATAACCGCCTAGATGTTCCAATCCTGTTTTCTCACAGGTAGTTAAAGTTTTCAGGAAAAAAAAAAACAAAGTATCAGGCTCTGGGGAATTCCCTGACGCAGAGCCTAACCATTTTCTTTCGCCCTAAACATTATTCAGCTTTCAGTAACCTCTGTGCGAAAATTTTAGCTATCTCTCTTGCACTCATGTTTCACGTGGTACAGCTTCCACTTCGCTTTAAGAGAAAGGTACCCATAGACCGAGCGGCCATGAGTGCGAGAGAGATAGCCGATTTGCAGATCCTCAGTACTCTCCCAGATAACAGACATGTCGAAAAAAGGGAAACAAAATCACAAATCACTTCGTTTCCCCGAAATGTAATTTGTCTAAGAGAAAACTTAGCGATATACTGAGAGAAAAGTCCATGGTATATATAAAAAATGCCCATGCCAAAAAAGGGAATAGTAAAATGTATTATAGTTTGTTGAGACCGCAATCATAATATGGCTAACCCATCTATGAGCGACGAGTATACCCAAACATTATATTTCGGTGGCGTGTTTGACTATAAATTATTTCCGAAATAGTTATCAACTATTGTAAAAGGCTTGATAATATAAATATGGTAAATTCAATGCTATCACAAAATCGACGCACAAATACTAATGTTGTATACTGTACGTTAGGTTTTGTTTACGGCAAACTTCTACTATTCTATTCGAGTTTGATCAATTTATATCGTTAACATTAACGTTTGTCAAGTATAATTTGTCAGGAGACCTTATGAAAAGTGACATTACGAACAAAAAAATTATGGTAATGTTTACTTATAGCGAAGACGTGAATCATTTGCAGTTTGAGCAAATACGGCTTAGTAGTTTTAAGAACTATACGTATCTCACAAACTGTTTCGTATAGTGTTTGTTGGATTGCAGAAATCGGTTATCAGTTCGGAACTTCTTCTTGAAGTTCACCTACTGTTCTTGTAGGACGGGCATTACTATGCATACAGCAGGGTCGAGTCTTTTATAATATGGTACAAATCACTGAAAACATCGTCGCAATTCACGAGCAACTTTTTTAATCGAAGTATATATATATTCTAGTCCCGTTCACTGTTAGAATGTTGAGAGAGTAGATATTTTATAGTGTCAGGGAACATCCATTCTGTGAAAACCTACTATATTATATAGCATTGAACAATCAACGTATGCTTGCAAGATCAGTGGTTGCGGTTAACAGATGTACATCATTTATTTAACCGCTGAAATATCAATAACCAGTACTATATATTTGGCATTAACAATGGCTATAAAATATTATTGTCCCCTCAGAGAAACTATATAAAATATAGTTAAAATATGGTTGAAAACCCCATACTTTTCGATCAGTGTAGAATTTTTACCGAACGAATGTGTAACCCGTATCCTTAAATTAGATATATTGGGTCATCCCATGGATAATGCTGTTTTTTATACTTTCATTATTCGAAATTAAGATAAACAAAATTCTTTGTCAATCCAACAAATATATGTGCCACTTCATTTTCTACAATGCTCTTCCATCTCTCTGGTAGACTTCCAAGGTCCCTCTTACAATATTTACGCGTCCGTGATGAAAAAACGAAATAAAAAAAAACGCTTTATTCATGATATGACCCAATACTTTTTCCATCTACTTTTGTCTGTCTCATGCTGATTGCCTCTAACAAGGAACACCATTTAAGTTCGATTTTGTTGAAACTCACACACGTAATCAAGCCTTGAAAACTGTCAAACACATATTTTTTTATCTGCGGAGAAACGTTTTTAGGGGGAGGGGACGATCCCTCCAAGAAAGGCGTGTCGCCCATTAAATTGATTTTTTTTTCTCAATAGTTCTATAGTGGATTCTTTATCGCGTTAGATTAGAAGAATTTTGGTTTTTGTTTCATTCAGATCGGTGGACTTGTGGGTGAAATGGCAAAACCACCCCCCGACACGCATTTCTTTGAGGGGTGGTTTCCCCCCTTAGATCCGTTTTCCACAGTTCAAAAATGATACGTGTCTAACAGTTTCCAATACTTCACCACACAACTGAGTTTTAACAAAATCGACGGCGGACACTTGAGTAATGTTACTTAAGTAAGTATATGTGGCGCATATCAGTTCCAACGTCTTAATATTATGTTTAGCTGTCGTTTAGGATGTCCAAATCTTAAACGAAACATCATTTCGAGGTCATTCTGATTGACAGCATTCCGCTGGGTAGGACTATGTATAAAATACATTACACATTAGAGATACATTTAATAACCGATAAATCATTCATTTAATTAGCATTGCACAACATTTACATCGCATCTTTAATTAGTTGGACAAAATGACTATTGCTGTCTGAATAGAACTACCACCACTACGAGGGCACCAACACCGATGGAAACTCAATGTAACGGCTTCGAGCATGTTGGCAATCCGATGAATTGCGGAACTTACTTCAAGTGCGATGGTGGCGTACTAAAACGCGAGCAATGCCCTGCAGGATTGCACTGGGACAATTCACGAGGACGTTGTAATTGGCCCGCATTGGCTAATTGCCAAGAAGGTGAATGTTCGATGAACTATGTTGTATAGAAACATCACAGTTCTCATCCGAATCGCTTGAAAATTTAGGTCCATTTGAGAGAAAAAAATTGAATAATTGCTGCAATTGAATAATTGTGTTTAGCTGATTATTTGGTAATTTTGTATGGGAGAGTCAATTGAGACCACCTAAAATTTTCCGCTCGCCATTGAATGAAGATACACCTTTGAACTCCTTTAAGATTAGAAAATTCCATGATTCTTCGCTGTTTCCATACCAGTTATGACATAAGACTTTAAAAATCGAAGAAGACCTATTTTGCGTTTACTGTATTTTGCATTATCGTGTCACCGATCGAGTCTCGATATCTTTCTTATCAATTTGTCTCTTGGCCGCCTTTTTCCATTCTCTGCTCCATCTCGTTATTTCTCATCGCCCTCAAGGGGAGAAAGTAACTACGAAAGTAATACGCAATAACCATGGGCAGACGGCTATTACATAATGACAGCAACCGTAATTAAATAATGGTTTTCATTTTTTTAAATCAACAATGCTCCTTTTTTCCGGTAGTCGATCTGTGTGTTAATTGGCGGGTGTTTAGCGTAGTACAATGACGGTATTTCCCGGGGTTAAAGCACATAGGGTCAAATCGAAAAACGTTCGAACGTTGTTTCTAATATTTTTTTTCGAAAATGCTATATTATTGTGTCTACTAATGTAATTATATGTGCAAACTGTTCCCATAATATTATTTTCGTATACAGCCCAATTGTTGGGGATTCGTTTATACATTTCCATTTGCATTCGAACGGTTTATCAAATTCGTGGTCGCATTACGATACGAGCTTCGAATTGTTTTGATGTTCCTTTCTGCAACTGATTCAATTTTCGGAAATATGAACATTTCCCTCTAATCATTAAATTGATCTTTATTCAATACCTTTTCCTTCTATTCTCTGCGAATGCACGTGTTACATTTGTCGCGGAATTATTAATTTTGATGAATTTTCATTTTGGCGTTAAGGGACAACCGGAAATAGCCCAACATCACTACCGCCGATTGCTGCTCAGAAACCCACGATCGTTACGACTGTGAGGCCTTCATTTTCGACAGCAGCATCATCAACCCCGTCAATATCAACGCAGGAATGCGAACATGGACAATACTACGCTTATCCAAATTCATGCACGAATTTCCTCATTTGCGTCAATGGAAATCTCGTGACCCAACAGTGCGGTCCTGGTCTTAACTGGGACGACAACAAACACATGTGCGACTGGGCTTTTAAGAATCCGTGCAAAAATGTTCCAACTATCAACGCAGCTCTCGTTATGAAAGAATCGGAAGTACAAGTGAGAACAACATACCGGATTGTATCGCCGTAAAAATGATTTTCAATCCGTAATACCAATGAGACTCAAGTCTGCTGGTATACCTTCTTTATCGAAGAGAACTCCAGTGTCGGCGGAATCGATTTTCGCTTTGAAAAGTCTGCAGACGCGCTTTTAACGTTGAGCTTTTAACGAATGCTGATATTTCATGTTCATAAAATTCCAATTTGTGTGTTGTTAAAAGTAAATGTAACTTATAATGATTGAAATAATTATTAAATATTCTAAAAGTAATTTATTTTTTATTTTACTAAAAAAAGGCGTCTTCTCATAATCGCGGCATGAATTATAAAAAATGCCTCAACATTCAATAATTAATGTGTTTAATTATTTTGCGCGACTAGTGTATTCCTGGGAGCTACAGCAGTGTACCAGGTCAATGTGGTAGTTATTACAAGTGCTTATGGGGACGCCACGAAAAGTTCGAGTGTGCCCCGGGTCTTCACTTCAGTCAAGAGTCTCGCATATGTGACTGGCCATCGCGAGCGAAATGTCAGGAATTCACCGGCCAGACCATTCAACCTTCTAGCGGAACGGAAGTACCGATCACGCAGAACCCCGTGATATCTCAAAAACCATGGAATGAAAATCCGACGACGCATAATTATGGAACATCTCAACGACCGTGGAATGGAAATTCGACCACCCAGATTCATGTGACAACCCAAAAACCGAATACACAACGTCCCACTACGATTCACAATCCGTGGACGGAAAAACCTAAGCCATTGCCACCTCCTCAAGTCGATCCTGCCAAAGTGTCGCCCTTATCTGGTTATTACAAGGTCAGTGGACTTTCATCCAATTACATTGAATCTTTGTGTACTGAGCACTGAAAAACGGCTGAAAATGAAAAAGTGCACTGTTCGATACATTCAAAAATGTCTTACTTTTGACACCGGAACTTGTCGATTTCTTTCGGCGAGAAAACTGATTTTTTTAAATGAGTACTGAGCCAATAATGCACCTCTAGAAGTATGAGCAAGCGGAGTCTGAACAATGATAATTTTTCAGCAAAAAAGATCATTCTGAATAATCGTGTTTCTCAGGTTGTGTGTTACTTCACGAATTGGGCGTGGTATCGCAAAGGAATTGGCCGATATCTTCCTGAGCATATCGATCACACTCTGTGCACTCACATAGTCTACGGATTCGCAGTTTTGGACTACTCGAATCTCGTTATAAAAGCGCACGATTCGTGGGCAGATTTCGATAATCGTAAGAAACAGAAAGCTTATGCGAACAGCCTTTCTTATCCTAAAAAAAGCATACTTGAAATAATCACGTGTTGCTTGAAAAAACATCGTTTTCTGCCTGTTTATTTCTAGGCTTCTACGAGAGAGTCGTGGCGTACAAACAAAGAGGTCTCAAGGTACTTCTGGCACTTGGAGGGTGGAACGATTCGGCAGGTGACAAGTACAGCAGACTCGTTAACTCACCGACAGCGAGAGCAAAGTTTATCGAGCATGCCCTTAGCTTCGTGGAGAAGTATGGCTTCGATGGGTTGGACTTGGATTGGGAATATCCGGTTTGCTGGCAGGTAAGGGTTTTTATTTTGTTATTAATGGCGATCGAATTTGGGGAAAAAATTCTCCTAGTACCTATTGTACGATCAAGATAAATGATAATAATTGAAAAACTTGAGCCGATTGGCAAATAAAATGAATGCACGATGAATGAAATTTCGACAATGATCCAGGTGGATTGTAATAAGGGGCCGAAATCCGACAGGCAAAGTTTCGCGTCACTCGTCATAGAATTGAGCGAAAAATTCAAGCCCAGAGGATTACTGCTCTCAGCGGCGGTATCACCGAGCAAAACAGTGATAAACGAGGGCTACGACGTGCCCGTATTGGCGAAACATTTGGATTGGATTGCCGTAATGGCTTACGATTATCATGGACAATGGGACAAAAAAACTGGTCACGTTGCACCGTTGTTTCATCACCCGGATGACGATGTTTACCACTTCAACGCAAACTATACGATCAATTATTGGATCGCCATGGGAGCACCGCCCAGATCGATAGTGATGGGTACGTATGGAAAAAATCATCGCTGGCCAATAGAAATATTGGATATTTTATTTGCTTGATTTGTCACTTGGAAATGTCACTCGTACCGCGTTAAATCTTCTAAATCTTATTCTCAAAACCGAATAAATTCGATTCTAGCGGACAATTCAGTTTGCCAACTTTTTCATCGATTAATGTGTCAATGTAAATATTCTCAAATATTTTCTTCCATCGAACTCAACTTTGACTAAAAACGCCATAAATGAAAAATGTTTTATTCAACATTCTCGGGAAAAGTCCATATTTTTTTATTTGCTACCTTTTTTGTGTATAGGAAAAGTCTTACACGAATAAAATAAAAGGAGTTACTTCTAACAATTGTTTGTAAGACACTGCCTTCTTCTATTGCTCAAATTATAGACTAGTGTTATTGTTATCTTAAAAAGAAGGGTATGTTATCATAAACTTGTAATAGTCTAATTAATTTGGGGCAATTTCTTATTTTTAGGTATGCCAATGTATGGCCAATCGTTCACGTTGAACGATCGAAGATACGGTAACGGACTGAACTCCCCAGCGAGCGCCGGAAAAGCCGGTGAATTTACGAAAGCAGCCGGATTTCTCGCGTACTACGAGATATGTGATAGAATTGAAAACGGCGGCTGGAACATTGTTCATGACGCGGAAGGAAGAATGGGACCCTACGCCTACAAGGAAAATCAATGGGTTAGCTTCGATGACGTTGATATGATACGTAAAAAGGCACAATTCATTCGAGACATGGGTCTCGGTGGTGGTATGATCTGGGCCCTTGATCTCGATGATTTCAAGAATCGTTGCGGAGCTGGAGCTCATCCTCTGATGCACGCTATACAACAAGTATTGGCGGATCCACCCAACGATCGTGACAGTCGTGAGTATGGCGCAAGAATTTCTTCAACTTCATACCAAATGTGGTAAGTTGCCATGGAAATGTTTTTTTTGTTTTTTAATTTTTTTTATTATAAATAGCAATAACGCCGCCGGACGTCGGACAGCAGCTCGAATGGAAGGTTCCATCATCACCGACGAGTACCTCAATGACCGAACCGATCGGACATCCCGATCCCGAGTATAACAAGGGCGAGTACAAAGTCGTCTGTTACTTCACGAATTGGGCTTGGTATCGTCAGATGGGAGGACGATACGTTCCTGAGGATATCGACCCGGCCTTGTGTACTCACGTCATCTACGGTTTCGCCGTATTGGACGGTAGCACGTTGACGATTAAGACTCACGATTCTTGGGCAGACATCGACAATAGTGAGTGGAAACCGATGAGAGCATAATTTTTTTAATTCTTTTTTTGATTTTCCATCAGTAAACCATGTCGAATTATTCTTTGCCGGCAGAATTTTACGAGAGAGTGGTGGCTTACAAAGCCAAAGGGGTCAAAGTTTTACTGGCTATCGGCGGCTGGAACGATTCGGCCGGGGACAAATACAGCCGCTTGGTCAATTCATTGTCGGCGAGATCGCGATTTATCAGTCACGTTGTACAGTTTATCGAGAAATACGGATTCGAGGGATTGGACCTTGATTGGGAGTATCCCGTGTGTTGGCAGGTCGAATGTAACAAAGGACCGGCCAGTGACAAAACATCCTTTACTCAATTCGTCAAAGAACTCAGCGAGACATTCAAGCCCAAGGGTCTTTTACTGTCGACCGCTGTTTCGCCGAGCAAACGTGTCATAGATGCCGGCTACGAAGTATCCGAATTGTCGAAATATTTCGATTGGATATCCGTAATGACTTACGATTTCCATGGCCAATGGGACAAAAAAACTGGTCACGTTGCACCGCTGTATGAACATCCTCTCGATTGGGAACCAACCTTTAATGCCGTGAGTCTTCGTTAACTATGCATCACTGATTAAAGCCGTATTCCAGTGTCAATACCCATTTTCAAGCTGATGTTTTTTGCAAGTCAATTTAGAAAAGCGCTTTGATCTACAGTGTTGGTATTCCACGGTTATACATGTTCAAAGTACGGTCTTCTATTTTTTTTCAAACGATTTCATTCGCAATTGTACACGATATTTGATATCACGCGGGTCATGTCGCAGCATTTTTTTTTTATCGTTGGGCGTTGTGATCGCGGCCGTCCCTGTTATGAGACACAAACGATTTTTTTCTTATTCTAGTCTTCACGAATGTGGTTATCGTTCGAGCCCCTAATAAAAAAGAATTTAGGAAACATTTACAAGAGAATCGCCCCAGTAGTTTCTGAGAAAAATACACGCCCGATTTGAAAAATGTTGTTTCGAGAACAACGCGTTTAAAGTTTCTGATGCAGTTACAGGGTGGATATTCACTGATTACAGCACTTTGCCTTTGGCAATTTACCTTTTCAGCAAATTCAAACTTGAAGAAAATGAAAAAAAAAAAAAATGTTGACCCGGCACACCAGAATACGGCCTTACTGTAAAGATTGTGAAACGTCTTTTACGATCTTCACTTTAACGAATGAATTGGGAAACTTGGTGACAAATCTATCAACCAGTTTCAATGTACTCGTACCGTCCCCAAAACTTCCACGAATGGGCCTAAACCAACCAACCGATTACAAACCAGCTTTCGAATTTTGTTTCCTCTTTTACGCTTCGCAAAAATAGAGAAAAACAAAAAAATGTATTTCATGTAAATATTAAAAGTCATTTATGTCAAGTAAAGCCTCATTTTAAGGAATATCTCGACATAAGGTTGAATCTTAATCCAAGTGTAGATAAATGTGTCTCATTTGTCATATAACTCGGGTTTGAAAAAAACGTTATTACTAATTGAACAGAATTTCTCGATCAACTACTGGATCGAAAAAGGTGCACCGCCTAAAAAATTAGTGATGGGCGCCCCGCTTTATGGACAATCTTTCTCTCTCGCCGAGAGAAGTCAGCGAGGACTGAATTCTCCGACTTACGGGGGTGGCGAAGCTGGCGAAGCTACCAGAGCAAGAGGCTTTTTGGCATATTACGAGGTTCGCGTTTTTTATTTTTTATTTATCAATAAATATATGAGCCGATCATTGAATTCTAAAGAACAAGATGTTCCATATCGATTAACAAAACGTGAGCAAATTAATATAAGGACGTGGATCGATATAAGGATAAATCGATCGACGGATCTAAACAAATTGACTTATCGCAATTGATAAATCAATTAAATAATTATGATTTGATATATTTGATCAATATTTCCGGTAGATTTAATATGCTCATTTATAGATTTGCGAAAGGGCTCTTAAGTATGGATGGACCGTTGTACAAGATCCTGAGAGACGTATGGGGCCGTACGCATACAAAGGCGACCAATGGGTCAGTTTTGATGACGCCCAACAAATAAAACTCAAAGCCGAATTTATTAAAAAAATGGGTCTAGCCGGAGGAATGGTTTGGGCGTTGGATCTTGACGATTTTAAAAATCGTTGTGGATGTGAACCAAGTCCTCTTCTCAGAACGATGAATCGAGTATTGAGAAATTATCCTGACGGCCCTGATTGTCGAGTTACCGGTAAGTCTAAAATAAAAATCAAAACACAATTCTGATTTGCCATAAATTAAGTACAATGACGACTTTGAGTATTTCTGCATAATTTATTTGTGCAAGCGGTATCATTACTATATTGTAATAATAAGCTTCGAGATGAGCTTTGTATTTAACATTCGTATAATCTAATTCAGTAATCTTTCAACACTGTCTTTATCAAAAACGAAGTTCCGTCTTGCAATGTATGTTTTTTTTTTTTTTTAATCGTTGATGCTATTGTACGGGATCATCTCCCTTATTACATTTCCACCATATTCCACTTCGTATCCCTAACTCGCGACCGCAGCCGACTTCCCCCTCTTTATCGCATTCACCACGTCATTTCTGCCCTGGGTATAGGAAAATTGCGGGCAACCTGTGCCAATACAGTCGGTCCCAGGTTCGCTTCCCAGTTTCGGAGCTAGTCGCGTTTCGTCGAGAAATAAATCACGGGGTATAGGCATACACTACGTCACGCGTGACGGAGCTACGTCACGCGCGTATTTATTTATCTCTGAGACTACGAGACTGGGATTCGAATCCGTGACCTCCCAAAATTCTGGTTTAGAGGCAAGCACGCTAAACGACTAGATCAGCATACCGGACCTCTGTATCACAATGCATTGAAACCTCATTAAAAAAAATGTATTTTCATATAATTTTCGATAGGACCGTAAATTAGGCGAATTTCCTCTAAAAAACCATTGACGTTTACAGTACGAAACATCATCGATAATCATTTTGTTTTTAAGATACCAAGTTCGAACCGATCGTACCCGAAACTACGACCCATAAACCGCCGTACCAGACGGTAGAAACGACGGATAAAGTCTCGACCGCTGGGCCAGCTTATTTGCCACCTATAACTTCTACCACTCAACTAATTGACTCGATAGATACGATCGACATCGAAGCGAATTCATCCTCCCAGGGAAAACCTCCGGTTGGCGAGTGCGACGGAAGAATGTTCCGGCCTCACAAGTACGATTGCTCGAAATATACCATATGTAATTTTGGGGAATTACTCGAGCAAACGTGTCCGCATGGGCTGCATTGGAACGAGGACAGATGTGATTGGCCGGAAAATACAAAGTGCAAGAGTGCGGAGACTCCGAACGGAGAGGTAAGTGTCATTCAATTTTTTTTTTATCACCGTTCCTTACAAATTTATAAGTGTTAATTATTTGACAAGACAATCTATCGCACGTAAATAGTACATTTCTCTAGTGAAGATACTGTTATTCGTATTTCGTAAAATTACGAAATATGGCTTCTCTGGTTTATTGACGAAAATTGTTTTGTTTCCACAGAACAACGCTATACCGCCATTACCTAAAAAGCCACCTCAAACAACATTTCCAATCGCCGAAGCATCGAATGATCACGCCGCTTTGAGAGATGAAAACGTCGAAACCAGTACCGATAAAATCATTTGTTACTTTACAAGTTGGTCACTGTATCGTCCAGATGGAGGAAAATATACACCGAATATGGTCGATCCGTATCAGTGCACTCACATAATTTACGCTTTTGCTGTGCTCGACGCTAAACAATTGAAGATTAAGATGCACGATGATTGGACGGACAACGACAATGAATTTTATGCTCAAATCATCTCGTACAGAGCTAAGGGGACCAAAGTTCTCATAGCGATGGGTGGTTGGAATGATTCGACCGGCGATAAGTACAGTCGTTTGGTTAACAATCCAGCTGCCAGACAAAAGTTTATCGAGCATGCCCTTATTTTCGTGGAAAATTATGGCTTCGACGGCATCGATCTCAATTGGGAATATCCGGTTTGTTGGCAGGTAGCGTCACTTTTATTTGCCCTGTTTTCAACACATGCATTTTTCCGCTTGATTACTCTTACGTTTTTTTTCTTTGTTGTTCTTTTACTTCATAAATAAATACACATAGTAAATAACTGAGGTCAATGATCTATTTCGAAAATGCTACGGTCGTAATATGATACTATAAAATATAACAAGCCACCCCGGTGCGTTGGTCTAGCGGTTAGGGTGCTGCCAGCGGATCGGGAGGCCGCATATTTTGACAATCTCGAGTTCGTCCCTGCAGTTGTTTCGCCGCCCACTCCCACACCCCGTACAGGCATGTCAACTCGGCCACCGTTCTGAACGAAAGGCTCTCGTTTTCACAATGTTTATCCTTACAACGTTGAAAGTCCGTTTTCAACTTCACAATGACTTTATCTTTCGTTTGTATAAACTCGGGAATCCACCAACTTTACAAGAGTCTCAAGTTTGCAATATTGAACCTCTACAGCGATCCAGCCTTATGATTATCCCTGCAACGTATTTATTCGAATTTTTATCAACTCTACAAGAACTTGGAGTACTCAACGTTCGACTGGGCAATATGAGTGAAATAGAGCACTGTCAATGCTTTTACTACCTATCTATTTCTAAAAACCCATATTTATTCGGCACAATTGAGGGTTCATTTGGAAACAGTTAGAAAGTATAATCATTAATTATAACATAATAAACTTTTATATTTTTCCCACGATATCATTTATTGACAAATATTATTTTATTGCCTATTTTTTATGAAATTTAATAGGAAATGTAAAATATCTTCTTCAATGAAGAATACATCTGATACATGAGCTGTTGTAGAGCTAACAAGAACATTGCCCACTTGAATGTTGGGCACTCAAAGTTCGTGTAGAGTTGATACATTATAGAATTAATGCAATATTGCAAATCAGTATCGTGTAGTTGATGCAAATCCGAATAAATACGTTGTAGGGATAATCATAAGGCTAGATGGTTGCGTAGAGGTTCAATGTTGCAAACTTGAGACTCTTGTACAGTTGGTGGATTTCCGAGTTTATACAGATGAGCGATAAACATTGTGGAAACGAGGCCCTCCCTTCTGAACAATCTGATTGTTCCTTGCCAGTTGTTTATTCATCTGGCTATCAATGAGGCCTACATTGATCTTAATGCAATTATCACTTCAGTAAAAAAATATGACTCGCTGCCATTATACTTTGAGTAGTTAGGACGTGTGAATAGTGTACCAAGATACGTATAGGATTTTACCCTTTCTTTAGCACTTTGTCCTCAAGGGGCTAAGTTTTCGAGTACCCGGACCTGCTTGACAAACTAATATTTTGGGTTTCGGAGTGTTCATCTCGAGTTTATGCTTCCAACGATAAAGGTCCAGTGCTTAAAGTTTACAACTTTGTTGACAATCCTGCGGGGTGGTGGAACTAGTATTTCATGCGCGTAAAAATGTCAATTTTGCCTTGTACGTTTAAAAGGTCAATTCATGGGGAAGCTTTCGATGACAGGAAGTAATAGTATGAAAAAATTGGGCTGGTGAGATCGCCTTTTGAAACTCCGTGAGACGATCCTATTTCTTTAGTTTTATTCTACTTCTTTGAACGGACTTGAAATTTAGCGTTATTATAAAAGTTCTATAGTACCCTGACTGTTCATGGACTGATCAATGTTGAGAGAAGCTCATGCCACAGAATGTGTCATGTGCAACAAAACCAAAGAACTTCTCAAAGTAAACAAACACAATAAACACCTCAAGGTGAACTGTTAGGAGTGCAAAACAGTATTGAAGTTTTAGTGCTGAGATCGACAATTTTTTGTTTATTAGATCTCCTTGGGAGGAAGCTCGCTTGTGCTTTGGGTGGAATGTTGTATGTGGCCCATGTATTCAGTCGAGAGGCTAGAAGTGCGTTAGAGATTTTTTATTGCGTTTCGGCAAATGTGATGCCCCTATCATTAAGTGGGTCTTTGACACAAGCGTTTTTTTAAATAAAACATGACAAGTTTTGACTCCCTCAGCTTTTAAGTATCCCGATATTCTCCGTTCTCGATCTTCACACACAAAATTGTGACACAAAAGTTTATATGTGGCATTGTGATGGGTAGCAATGTTTGACATGGAAGTATTGAAATACATCATCGGAAAGGAAAATGGTGCAAATTAGAAACTTGCTGAAATAAAATTATGAGAAGGCAATGTGCAAGTTCTATTTTCTTTATGGTCAATTTGGAGATTTTGTAATTTTTCGCTCGGTTTATGTTTGCCAGGTTGACTGCGATCTTGGACCGGACTCGGACAAAGAAGCTTTCGCGTCATTTGTTCGCGAACTGAGTTACGAATTCAAGCCAAGAAAATTGTTACTTTCCGCGGCTGTGTCAGCTAGCAAAGGCGTCATCGATCGAGCTTACGACGTACCGACGCTCGCCAAATACCTGGATTGGATCAGCGTAATGACATATGATTATCACGGAAGTTGGGAAGGAAAAACTGGGCACGTGGCACCTCTGTATTATCACCCTGGCGACGAGTACGACTATTTCAATGTCAATTGCTCGATAAGATATTGGATCGGAAAAGGAGCACCGGCTGCGAAACTGGTCATGGGAGTACCGTTTTACGGACAGAGCTTTACTCTATCGAGTACCTACAACACGGCCCTCCAAGCTCCCACTTCTGGCCCCGGCGAGGCTGGACGTTTCACCAAATCCCGCGGTTTTCTAGCTTTTTATGAGGTACGTTTAAAAAGCTTCACGCGCTCCTGACCTCGTTCACTTTACTTACAACGCCGTTCGATTGTGAAAAAAAAAAAACTATTTTATATAAAAAGAACGAACTGCTTGTTCTCAGTAACACAAAAATCCCATTTGTAAAAAGGTGTATCAAATATTTCTAACGAAAAAGACCAACCAAATTATGTGCTTAGTTTTTCATTTCCTACCAGAGTGTCGGGTTGAGAATGAATCAAAATGAACATTTTCACGTCCATAGCAGCCGAATGAAAATTCCTGAAAAACTAAAACCCAGGAAGTCATACCATTCAAAAACATGTAAATTCTTAGCAGAAACCCAAGTCGAACAAATCCAAATACAATTATCAATGAATGAAAATGCTGGCATTTCTTCGGACGTTGAATTCTAAACTGCGGTCCATCCTATTACAGATATGTGAGCGAGTAAAAAACGGTGGATACACGGTAACGAAAGATCTTGAAGGTCATCTTGGACCGTATGCGACTGGAGGTGATCAGTGGGTCAGCTATGACGATGCAACCAACATCTTGAGAAAGGTAAACAGCCGGCATATTCAATTGAAAAGGGCCAAGTTTTTCACCGATAAATATCGAAGGTTATCTTTTTGAATGTGAATATGTCCAATGAAAGTTTAATTTCGGGTTCCATCGAGTATACGAAATCATTTTCGAGGAAAAATATATCAAAATGTAGGTAACGTAGCACGGATTCTTCTGCAAAATAACTAATTCAACCCCAGCTAAGATCTGCCACAATTACGGTCATTGGCATTCCAATTCCAGCGCAACCTACAATTTTTTACAATAAAAAACTCTGCCCAGTTGCCTACATTTTAAATGATTTTTGTCCGATACGATATAGTGGAACTTATGAAAACTTCGAAGTCTAAATTTTGGCCAACATATCTACACCCAAAGAAATGAGCACTTCTAATATTCGTCAGTGAAACGCTCAATCGTTCTTAAGAAATTCAACACGAAAAAATTACTACGCAAAGATTTTATGATAAACAATTATTTGTTGCACCATAAAGTGGTTAGCTGTGACAATTGAATATTCACAACACGTTTTCGAGAACAATTATTCACTACGATATCCTTATGAAATATCTATAGTATTATGCGTCCATGAATTCGTTACTTGACGTTTTTAACGATTTTATTATCAGGGTGAATTTGTACGCGAACTGCGTTTGGGTGGTGCAATGGCTTGGGCATTGGATTTGGACGATTTCAATAATAATTGTGGCTGTGGGAAAAATCCTCTCCTAAATGCACTGCTCAGCGGAGTTCGAGGACGAGAAATTGCCACGGAAGATTGCACGTAGGGGTCGCAGCCATAAATACCTTCCCGGCACATCAATCTTTCCATGAACCTCGCACGTATATGCTTCAGTATGTAACTTACAAATTGTCGCTCTCACGAGACGATGGTGCAGCATGCATATTAGTTTGCTCAAAATATACGATTTTTATTATAAATTACACAATTATTATAAAAGTACGATAGTTTTTAAGAAAAAAACACACACAAACACACACACACACAAAATGTCACGCAACGAGTGTCGGACATGTGAAATTCTTCCAGATGACGTTACCGCCTAATTTTCTTTGTCAAAATCGGGAACCGGTTTTTTTACGCATATTTCTTTGAAGTCCGTATGCCTCTATTCTTTTGTCTCAGAAACAAATGGGTCATTTTTTACCCGTTGCTAATACAAAGAATCAAGAAGAAAATAACAAATTATTCGGCGACCGTTCGCAATCGTATCTAGATTTTGCAAGGAGGACCATTAAAATTTATTTTCAATGGTCCTCCTTGAAACGATTTTTTATCAATGCTGATTATTCTCAATATTTTAAATGGTTATTCCATGAAATATTCTAGGCGCAGACGGATAATTATATCGTTAGGATTAATGCGTAACGTCGTCTGGGAAGACTTGGTCAAGAATTACTTCCTATTAGTGTTTGAAAAATAAATACTCATTCATGTACTTTGAAAGATTAAATTGAAATACAAGGATTCGAAGTAAAAGTAAAAGGCTTAGTTTTTTTTTCATTCGTAAGGGAAGAAAATAACTTCGAATTATTCGTATATTGTTAGTCTGTGTCTGTATACGCTGAGGGATAGATTCAATCGGAATGCTCGGATCCGTAATTGATACGAATTCAAGTCGGTACGACAGAAGAAAAAGAAAAAAAAAATAGAGTTTTTATCGCGCCAGCTAAAGAAGGTTCTGTTCGGAAGTTGAACAATGGGCTGTCTGTTTGACATGATAAACCGATTGATCATACGTTGTTCTAAAAATAATATGCTGCGTAATTTTATTACATAATACGCGACGAATCTTTGGTTTTGGCACGTTTACATATGAAAGGTTTAGATGAAAAACAAATAACGCCTAACGCGATTACATATATCCCTAAAAAATTTCTTGCCAATATTTGATATACGAGCATCGACATTTCGAGGGAAGCGAGGAAAATAAACAATTTAATTATGATTATATATATATGTATTCCTCGAGGTACGGTGGTCCTTCTCCTTTTACCATCCCCACTTTTATTCCTTCCGACATTCACAATCCTTCCAGAATTTCCTACATTCCTTCCAGAGTCCCCCCCCCAGGGAAACTGCAGAAAACCTGGGCCGATACAGGCGGCTATATTTGGCTGAGTTTCAGTTGTATTACCATCACAAAACTCAGACAAACTACATCCCACTCAGAGGTTGACGCGCAAACCAGTGCACGTGCAAGCGGTCACCGCTCCAAGGAATGGCAGCCTCCAATGCTGCTTTACTTCAGTGACCGCCGAGCCCGCACACCGACCGCGCGCCCATCTCTGACGGTTATAATTATGATTATATGATATTAAAAATATGTTCAATGTATTGGAAATCTCCGGATTTGCTGGTATTCCCTATTCGTAGCACGTATCCCCATTTCTTTACTGTACATTATTTTCATACATCGTTCACATAGCAATAACTATGGAAAGAAGGGTAAATTTACATGTTACCCGAATAACTCTTCCCCGCAGTTTTTATGTAATTGAAAAAACAATCCAGGCAAAAGAACAAATAATAATAACAATAAATAAAAATAATATGACGACCTGATAAATATACTTTATTCAATACCGTGGATCGGTCGAAGGAAATTTGCAATCCTAATTCGCTAGTTAGAAGCTGATAAGCTCCGATATTAAACCTAGTATGCATACCCATCGTAATGCCCGAACGAGTTTCCGTGGTGGGGTATATATAAATCGAGAAGACGCGCCAATGAGTGTAGTGACAAGACGCGATTGCAGTATTCAGTGTACGTCGGAGCGTAAAGCAGTGACAGTCTTTTTTCACCACGCGCTCGACGAATCAGCAGGATTGCTGAAAACATTTCATTCATCATAAATTACAACGAACTTACGGTCTCCGGTATGGAATTCAAAAAAGGTAATACTGAAAAACATTGGCCCTCGAAAATATGTATCCATCTATAGATAGAAATGATAGAATTTTATGTACATTTCATAAAGGCAGGGTACTGTAAAAATGGAGGCTTTTAAAAGGTTTAAGTGATTCAAAATAAGCGTCATTCAACTGTGCCAAATTAGCGCTAAATCTGCCGAATAATCTTTGGAATTTGCACAAATCCGAATTGAAGTGTACTTCGTTAGTTACTTGTTATTTCATATTTATATCTTACAGTTAAAACCCGTTTTACCTACTAAAAACGAGATCTCACTGAACGTCTTCGTTACAATTAGCTTTCTCTAGTATAAACTAGAATTTACTGACAAATAAAATTGAATGTTAGTTAAAACGCATCTTAAACCCAAACAAACCTAATCAGTTTTAACAGGTTAATTTCGTTAATACTAGTTTTTCCTAGTTGAAACCAGTTTTAAAAAACATTTGAATTTATTTATCAGTAAATTCTAGTTTTCACGAGAAAAAAACGCGTTTAAATTGTAACATACACACTCATTGCTATAATCTAACGAAAATACACCGATAAAGTGAAACATTTCCTACTCCATCCGGCTCGTATAAATATCTATAAAGATCCGACTCTCTACTCACGTTCTTGGTGGAAAAAAATACACCGCGAGTTTCTAAACATACTCTCGCATTCTTATTGTTATTTTTTTAGCAGTTCATATTTTTCAAGAAACATATTTTTTCAATAATCGAGAAGCAAAACCCATTTTCCGTATCAAGTTACGAAGTGAACCGTTTTTTTTTTTTTCATTAATGATCAAGATTCACGAAATCGAGTGTACGATCAATAAAAATCACAAGTTCAGTATGCACGCACCGAAGTTTTTTTCCTAGATCAATAGCTGCTGGAGTTTCAAAGTAAATTCTAGATAGAGGTTAACGGCGCTTATCTCCGCACGAAAAGAGAATGACCAAGATAACAAAAAATAAATTCTCACGCGACGTGTGTAACGAAATGATCATTGAACCAAAACTTCCTTTTATGAAATACATCACTGTACAATCAATTACAAAATGACTCGTGCGATTGCTTACTATATTTGTTTAATTACTTTTCTCTTCGATGCACTACACATGAATGCTTTTTCAATGAATTGAGATTATGCTAATGATATCCTTGATTTCAGATAGGAATTTATATGTTTTATAATCAGTATGTTAGCGCAAGTACATATAGACTTAAATCCTGTTGAAATTAATCAAAATAGCTGTTTAAATTAGTAGCAAAAACAATCCGGAAAATTCAGATTATCGTGATATTTTTCAATAATTTTTTTCCAACGGCAATTTGCGAAAATTATCAAAAGTAGACGTCGTAAACATTCCGTCCCGAAAGTGACTTGAAAAAAAAAGGAAATAACTGCGTTTCCATTACGACACGTTGACTGGTTGTTCGTCAAAACGTGTTTGTCACACTGATCAGTGAGTTGGTCAATAAATTTCACAGACATCTATATATACGTATGTATACGTCATTCATGCTGGCCGACATTGCTCAATGTATGTTGAATTTATTCAGCGATAATACCCAGCACTGAGGATGACAAATAACCATAACAATTGTAAATAAGTAAGCAAATTATGGTTCGATAAAATCGAATCTTCGATTTAAACGCCAATATAAATTTTACCGTTTCAAAACTACACATATAAAAAGGTCGATTCAAAGCGACGCTGTTTTTCACTGTACGGTTTTTATATAATAATAATGAGTCAGAGATATGTGCGGCCGTGTGGATGACAAGTTGATCGTGAGGATTCGGCTTCGGTCCGGCCACTGAAGGTTTTTCCAAAACCAGCAATGGAAATAGAGGATGTTTTTCTTTTACGTTTCGGCCCGCGGCTCGGGACCACTTCAGAAGTTATATTATTCCGTATACATTGTGATACACATTTTTTTACAATAATGTTTGAAAAAAGTATATATATGAGCGTTTTCGGTAATGATTTCGTTATATTAGTTTTATGTCGTTTTGTATAACAATTCTGTTAGTTATGTTTTGGGTATAATTATGTTGATATAATATGAAAAATTTTCGTCTATTGAGTTATTTATTTTCATGTATTAGTGTTTGAAATGTACGAAGTGTGAGAGAGAGGGTTATTCTATTATGAATTAATAAAGAGATGAAATGTACGATATAACTAACCTCGATTTTCGATCGAAGGTTATTTTGAAGAACATTATTTATGGATGTAAATAATGTTTGGTGGGAAAGTACTCAATCGATAAGATATTCTTGTTTATCGGCGATTTTTTCTTGTTTTTTTGTTTTTCTTGTTTTGTTTTTCTTTTCCTATCCCGTCTCTATTGCTTGCCCAAAATTCATAAAAACAACTATCCACTTCGTCCAATAGTATCATCTATAAATAGTCCAACACACAAACTAGCTGAATTCATACAATCAAAACTCTCTAAATTAATCATTGCGACCAATTCACACGTCAAAGATAGCTTCCACCTAAAACACTCACTCTCTAACATCTCAATCCCATTCAACTACAAATTAGTCTCATTTGACGTCGTTTCTCTCTACACCAACATCCCATTACAACTAGTTATTCAAAGCCTACAAAAACGATCGAACTTATTCTCAAAAGCATTTCCTTTACATGAAATAATTAAAGCCATAGAATACATCATGTTCTCAACATTCTTCACATTCCAAAATAAAATCTACCAACAAATCTCAGGATTACCTATGGGTTCATCTTTAGCTCCAATACTATCCAACATCGTCATGATAGATCTCGAAACAAATTGTCTGGAAAAATTAAAATTCTCATTACCACTATATAAAAGATACGTTGATGATATTATTATTGCTCTACCAACAAACGAAATTGAATCCACCAAAATGATCTTTAACTCTTACAATCCAAAACTACAATTCACATCCGAAAACGAAATAGACAACACAATCCCGTTCCTAGATCTACTTTTAATCCACAAACAAAACTCAATTATCACAAATTGGTATAGGAAACCCCTAAAAAATGGCCTCGAAGCTTCCCTCTCGCGTCAAATACCATTGGACATGCTTCGACTGGCAATTACGGGATTTATGACCACCAGCTAGTCGAGATATTTTTATTCAAGCTCACATGAAAGCACTGTCAATGAAAAAAAAAAAACATGTAATCGAACACTAATTTCGCAATACTTCTTTGCATTGGGATTTTCTTCGACATACGCATTTGCTTACTTCATCAGTACATAGAAAAAGTTCTGAGGAAGAAAACAATTTGTAACCTTTCTCCTCCACAGCGTTTTTCTTTCTCTCGTTCGATGCGGATAGTTAATAATATTTCCATTTGCGAATGTATAATTTGTGTTACGTAACAGAACGACTACGTACATACAATGTGCACACGATAAATATGACGTTCTGATACGGTTTGTTTTACCCGACAAGCCAATATCATTGTATTATCATCTCACCTATTCGCGAAGAATTCAAGAGACTCAATAGACTCAATACACGTATCAATATAGTTACTCGTATCAATATAGTTACGCGTTTGGACATCAATCATTTTTTATGGGATCACGAATATCGCGATATTTATTGACTGTGTAACCCTTAATTGCCATAGACTTTTTCACAAGGAAAAAGATTCTGCTGGTCTTAAATCGATACCTTCATTAGTTTCGAGATATCGATTATCATTTTAATTTTCTTTCATCAAAAGTGAATTGTGAAAGTATCGCGGAACTGTAATTAAAAAGTACAAGTTGGTCTTTTTAATGGAAATCTTCAATAGAAGGCGAAATTATCGCACAAATATAATTAAAAAGTCAATCACATTGTTCCTTTTCATGAAAATCTTTAGTGAGAGGCGGAAGTATCACGCAAATATAATACAAAAAAGTAAATCAAATTGTTCCTTTTCATGAAAATGTTCAATGAAAGGCGAACGTATTGGACATCCAACGTGCCTCGCGCCCACACCAGTATGCTGCCCGTCTGGGACAATGAACTTATTTTAACACGAAATAAAATACAATTTATTAAAAATTACGGAGGTTTTGCCCCCTTATTACCCAGATAAACACATGTAGCTCATATTGGCATAATATGTAGAACTTCAATTAGGCATAGAAAATCACACAGCTATGTGTCCATTATGAGTGCTCCCTTTCAAGTCATATTTGCATTACATGATGATTCGCAATAATAAATTCAAATGAAGCAAAGATGTTCTCACGCGAGTATGCATGCCGTGAATTCATCAGCACTAGCAAAATCGGCTCACGAATATCCAACAATAAGTGAGTGCATATGGGGCTCATATATGGGAGTCACGGCGTGAAGAAATTGTTGTGCTCCTATGGAGCTCATATTGGCGGCATGACTTGACGGAACTACGTTGTGCTCATATGGGTGTCACGGGACGAAAAATTTATAAATTCAAAAGTTTGGAATAAAAAAAATCTGGTAGTGTTTTGTGTTTCCATGATAATTGGATATGTCTATATGATGATTGGATTAAAACCTATCCTACCTCGTTAAATTTTTTACCTACCCTCGGGATTTGAACCTACGTCTTCTAATTTTAGAGCTGAGCGCGCTACCTACTTAGCCATTCTAACACTTGTGTTAACTTTCTTTCTTTCTTTGCCTATTTTTATATAATTCTCGACTGTTATCAATATCCATATAGCCGTCATATTGCGCTCATCGAACGTACCACTAAGAAACATGTATATCGCCGTTAGTAGGCTGTATCATTGAAAAACACGCATGTCGCCGTTATATTGCGCTCATGGGATGTATTACTAAGAAATATGCATATCGCCGTCATATTGCGCTCATCGAATGTATCACTGAGAACATGCATATCGCTGTCATGGAATGTATTACTGAGAAACATGCATTTCGCCGTCATCTTGCGCTCGTGGGATGTAACACTGACAAATATACATATCGCCATCATGTTGCGCCCATCGAATGTATCACTGAGAAACATGCATATCGCCGTCATATTGCTTGCATGGCATGTCTACTACCAGTGCTAACCCAGTGAATTCACCAACAAAAGTCATTGGGTGACTTCTATATGACGTCAATCTGCAAATATTCATGGTAAAATTCAAATTTGCCGTCTTATGAGTTCATCTTGTAGTCACCGGATGATGCATTTTGAAACGTCAAATTTAAGTCACTGTGTATCTCAAATTCATGATACTGAATGAGCTCACGAAATGTCTTGATCAACCTAAACGAAATTGCGTTCATGTTAAGTACAATTCATGAGAACAATTAATGCTACCATAGTGAATTGACGCCAAAATGTCTACACATGCCTTCAATATGACGTAAAATTTGCGGATATTAATTGCGGGCACAGCGATATGAGCTCAATGTGCTCTAAACGTACGATGCATATGTAAACGACATATTCAGATAAAAATGTTTCGCTCATTCGTGATACTAAATGAGTTCATGGCTTTGCATAATGACATGTAGTTAATATACTGTAAAATTCGCGTCTTCAATTTCATGCGCGGCGTGATAATCATGACTGTCTATCTGAGCAATATCTCGAAAACTAATCTAGATATCGATTTAAAACCAGAAGAATCTTTTTCCTCGTAATAAACTTTATCGAAAGACACTTTCATATTTTAGCGCCACGGAAATCGTAATCGTGTCTAAACACACAAACAAGTTTAAACTACAAAAAAAAAACAAAAAAGAATTAACATTATTTTTAAAACCCCCAAGCATGTTAACTACAAAAAAATTAAATTATTTTAAAAACCTAAAACAATGTTAAGTACAGAAAAAACGAAATAAAATTAAGAATTAAAAAGCCACCACGAAAAAGATTAGTCAACAAAAAAATTCACGAAAAATGAACTATGAGACAAAAAGCCTGCCCTCGTTTCCGGGTCTATTTCAGCATTCCACGCACCTCACGGTTTTACACGCTCACCCGAGGCATAATAGAACCGTGGAATACTGCTGTGGGCACGGGGCATCTCGGGTGTGCCTGTGGAACGGGGAGGGGGGGGGGCGGCGTGAAATACTGGCGTAGGCGCGGAGCATCCCAGGTGTGTGTGTAGTTGTGGGATACGTGAAATACTGCTGTGGGCGTAGGCTATCTCGGGTGTGTATGTGGAATCGCGAGGTGAGTAGAATACTGCATGGTTTTTGAATTGGGTTGAAATTTTGCCATTAAAATTTTCACATCACATGTGTCGATTGGTACTGAAGACAATTTGTCCAAATTGTACGTTCCACCCATGGTGGAAAACTTCTATTCAGTGAAGGACCATGCAAGATTACCGCAGGGAAAAGAAAGAAAGAGTAAACACTATGTCGAGCAGCGAAACTCCTAGTAAGCCTTCTAATACGGTCGAATGGTGATTTTGCTGAAAATTTTGGGTGGAACGCTATTTTTTTTCATTTCGTGGGGGGGGGGGGGGCACTTATGGCCGACATATAGGAGTCGGCCATAAGTGTGAAAGTCATTTTCCGGGACATTAAAGTTGGTAGAGCGGCCACCATCTTGAAATTAAGGGTGTGATTAGTTTTGTTGATTTATCTCCGTAACCGCGAGGCTGACGAAAATGTTGTGGAGAGCTTTTTTTGTAGTCGATACAATTATTTATAACTTTTTGCGCTAATGTCAATAATACAGAGTTATAAATAAAAAAAAGATGAAAAATTCGGCGATAAAAAACTTTGAGGCAAGATAACCGGTGCGATGGTCTAGTGGTTAGCGTGCTCGCCACTAAACAAGCGGACCGGGAGGTCCCGGGTTCGAATCCCAGTCGTCTACATTTCGTCGTGAAATGTTTTTCTTCGGCATTTTGCGGCGAAATAAGACTAGTTCCACGACTGGGGGGGGGGGGGCGAACTTGATGACCGGCTGTATTGGTATAGGTTTCCCGCAGTTTCCCTATACCCATGACAGATATGTCAAGATGAATATAATACAGAGGGGGAAGTCGGCTGCGGCCGCAAGCAGGGGGGAACAGGAGGAAAAGTGAAGAAAAAAAGGAGTAACAGTAGAGGCAAGAAACGGTCACATTGGGGGGGGGGGGGGAATAGGTAACAAACGCGAACAGCGTGTATCTTAGGAAAAAACAAATTAAAAAAAACTTTGAGGCAAGATTATTAAGTAATTTGAAATCTGACAATAAAAATGCTTTGCCTTTTTTATACAGCATTTTGTTATAACCAATTTAACCTATTTTTTATTCGGTTTGTTTTTATGGATTTTTTCAGCGTTGTGAAGGGAGGTAGTGGAAGGTGAGTAGGTTACGTAGGTATTAAAAAAATTGTTAATAATTTTATTTCGAGCAGTAGTTTCTTTTTTATTCTATGGTTAAGTTTTTTTTACGTTTTACTTGCACAGCCTTTTCGACTTTTTACAAGGCTCCAACTGTTATGTCCACCGCTCTCTACAACTTGTACACTTTCCTTCCATTATTACCCCCCCCCCCCCCCTCCACCTTGCGGCCGCAGCCGACTTCCTTCTCTGTATAGCATTCACCATGCATATCTGCCATGGACATAGGGGAACTGCGGAAAACTTATACCAATACAGCTGGTCCTAAGTTCGCCTCCCAGTCACGGAACTAGTCGCCTTTTGCCGAGGAAAGTACTTCACGACGAAAGTACGCGACTGGGATTCGAACCCGCGACCTCCAGATCCGATGGTCAGCGCGCTGACCATCACACCAACGTACCGGTTTTTATATTGATAAGTTTTTTAATGATTATTTCGAAATTACCAATCATCGTCACTCTCAAATCCCATTCGTTTTGAAGTGCCGAGTCTTTTAAATTTATCTCCATAACCGTGAGGCCGACAAAAATTTCGTAGGGAGCTTTTTTGTAGTTGATACAATTCTCCGTAACTTTTATTAATAACGTTTCAAGCTAATATTAGTAATAAAAAAGTTGCAAACAAAGAAGATGCAAAATGAGAGGATAAGAAACGTTGAGGCAAGATTATAAATTTATTTTAAATCTGACGATAAAAATACGTCTTAACTTTGTTAAGACGTATTGTTTCGTTATAAACGATTTAACGTAGTTCATTTTTTTATTCTCATTTAATTATTTATTTTAATTTAAACGGAATAAATTTGAATTCCTTTATTCTTTTCTTATTCATAAGAGTAAACGATAATAATCTCAAATTCAGAAATTTAGAAAAATATAAGAATCATATGATAATTCAATTCTTAATTATTCTTAATCGAAAAAAGAGTGACGTCTCTTGAAAGTTTATTCGTTCTCTTTTTAGTTTAAAAAGTATTTAGTGCTTATGAATTATTGGCATTTTTATTGTCAGATTTTAAATTAATTAATAATGCCTTAAAGTTTCTTACCCTCTCATTTTTCATATTTTTTTATTTATAACTTTTTATTATTAATATTACGCAAAAGTTGTAGATAAAAGTTATGGAGAATTGTATCAACTACAAAAAAGCTTCCTACACCATTTTTGTAGGCCTCACGGTTATGGTGATGAATTTTTAAAAAACCCGGCCCTTCCAAACGAATGAGATTTAAGAGTGATGATGATTGATAATTTCGAAATAATCATTGTAAAACTTAACAATATAATAAAAAGGAAGTTCTTTTTTGAAGAACCATTTGACCATACTATTCGTGGTCGGCCCTGTAGCAATGGTAAGTAAACGTAACATGGTAAACGTAAGCGATGGGAGACCCGTCGCGTTAGCTGGACGAAGATCACACAAAGCGGAGAGCGCGATCACGTATGGGGGCGTCCATTAATTACGTGAGGCGTTTAGGGGGGGGGAGGGGGTCGAGCGAAATCTCACCCAATCTCACGTGGGGGAGAGGGGGGCTTCGGCAAATATCACGTAATTTTAGTAATTTTAGTAATTTTAGTAATCGCATAATTTTTATCATGTAGGGAGAGTCTCCCTACTACTTTACATGGTGGAGTAAATGCTACTACAACCGCAGTTACTTCTACTACAATTTATTTTCCGTGAACGTATGCATTTTGAAAAATCTCACGTGAGATTTGGGGAGGGGGGAGGGGGTCGAGCAAAATCTCACGACATCTCACCAGGGGGAGAGGGGGGGTCGAAAAATCGCCAAAATCACCTCACGTAATTAATGGATGCCCCCTATACTATATAGGTATAGCCAGAACTGAGCCTCTTCGATATATACATAGTAGGAGCATAGTCAAATAAATAATTTTCAAAATTTGATATCTCGAAAACTATTGGTGGTAGCCAAAAATCCTCTCAGGGGTTCCCTTAGAATATTAGAAGAAAAGTCTGTGCAAAATTTCATCTCGTTCAGAGGGGGTAGCCTTTCGGCAACTTACCCTTCATTTACTATGACAGCATACGTTGGCAGTTATCATTTATTGTTAAGGACATGTGTAACGTTAAAATAACCTCACAAACTTTTGAAAGACGTTTTCCCAGAAATTTCCTTTTTCGTAAAAATGAAGCATCTGGTTATGTAGCATTCGGTCACACAGAAATTGACGATTTTCTTTAGCCCTAAATATTATTAATATCTGAAAAATCTCTGTTCGAAAAATTCAGCTATCTTTCTCGCACTCAGATGTGACGTGGTACATCTTCTACTCCGCCTTAAATACAATTATTAAACATATTATTATTTATAAATAATTATTATTTATGCATAACAACAATTTATACATAAATATTTATGAATTATTATTGTTGCATATTTATAAATATCATTATTTTGATGATGATTACACGGTGTTTAGGAACAATACACTTGTTCCTTAAATTGTTTTGTAAAACATTGATCAATCGGTCCGGAAAAACGGTTCGATGGATCAGTTTGAAAATTTACAGGGCTATTCGGGGTACAATAAGCTGAAAAAAAACCTGGCAACATTAGTCTTTCCATAAATAATTGTGAAGTAGTGGTAGATTGACTGGAAAATCATAAAAAGTAATTTGTTTGTACCTGTTTCAAATTAATGTTAAGGGTGAACAATTTTTTTCTCTAAAATCAACGGAACGGTCTTGTAGGAAACTGATTCAAATTTTCAAAGCTGCCCTTCAATTTCGTGTGCGATCATTGGTTGCTGAGATATCGATGATGAAAGATAGAAGGAGCTTTTTTCATTCAAAGTCGGATATCTCAGCAAAAAATTGGCGTAGAGAGTTAAAAAAAACCAAATTGAAGCTGAATAAACAAGCTTATACATTGATTTAAGTGAAGATAAACTCCCGAGCCCGTGGACCCTAGAAAGAAAAAAAAATTTGGAAAACATTTTCTCCCGATATTTCTTATGATTGCACGATAACAGTAGCTCACAAAAATGTTTTGCCAAAAGATCTCGAAACTACAAACTTGAAGCTTGAAAATCCTTTTTTTCATCTTGATACGACCATTTTTAACATAGATACGGTGCTTCGAAAAACACTTGAAAACTTGAAGAAATTTTTTGTTGCTTCAATTTTTAGGAGTAGTGTGTTATATATATATATATATATATGTGTGTGTGTGTGTGTGTGTGTGTGTGTGTGTGTGTGTGTGTGTGTGTGTGTGTGTGTGTGTGTGTGTGTGTGTGTGTGTGTGTGTGTGTGTGTGTGTGTTAAACAAGCTCCATATTCTTAGATTTCACATCCGCAAAAATCGGTGATATCAAAAGAAAGTCGTCAAGCTCTGCGTCCGGGTATTCTCCCAAAACGGATGCTTTTTTCCCCAAAAATCTCAAACATGTATAAGAAAACTCGCCTCGAAAATTTGTGAGGTTATGTTGATCTTGTACATGCTCTTAATTCCAACGATCATCCTTTATTTATATACAATCATCCATTTAGCGGTTTTTCTGCTTGTGTACAGCAAAAAACACCTCTGACGATGAACTTCCATGTATAAATAAACAGATATGTATTTGAATATACCGAAGGTCTTGGTTTGTCATTCTTCCCCCACTGGTACATCGCATATTTTTCTTTTATTTTTCGCCTTTCCACATACGGACTTGCGCGCACCTTGGCCAACCTCGCACGGCACGCTGGGCATGCGCTTCGAAGGAAAAAAAATATATCGCATTCACCACGTTTATAGAACTGACAGTGCCCCGTGTGCTCTGCACAGAATTTCATCATTTTATCACTTTACGAATGAAATCCTGTGCCAGCTAGGATACATTAATAAACCGCAATGGTTTCAGGTAAACCCTACAACACGAGCAACATTTTTCTTCTGTTTTTTTCTCGTTATTCCATGCAAACACTATTTTGCGATTACGGGAATAAATAGCCTATACTATTAACATATTCGGTCTCTCACAGACTCGGACGTCGCCTCTCTGTGCCTTGGAAATTCGAAAATTCCAGCTGTTACGACCGAAACAAGAAAACATGTGAGTTCAATAATACATTTTTATATTTAAATGTGCGTTTTAAGACAACGCATTGCTCCATCGTGTAATGCAGTCGTGATCAATTGAACAAAACCTAATAAAAGGTATTTTTAACTTCAATTCTTTTATTTCGTTCAAGCTACTGTATCAATTTCTCGTTTTCGCTACATGCAAAAACAACAAACTGTTCAACGCCTGTTCCAACACGGTCGATACAGCTTGCAATATTCATTACGTCAGACTTTATAGTACATTGGAAAGTGATTATAACGGCTCAGCGGTTGAAGGAAATGCAGCCATCTAGAAGCAATGACTCGGTATGATTGACACAATCTGTCACTCACACTGACTTTTTGTTTATGCTTCTCACTGTGTTCCAGATTTGCTGGCCAACTGCTTCCGTAATCGTGATAACAGGCAAATCAAAGCATTGAAATAAAAATGCAGCTATGGCACAAGGAAATCGAATTTCCAGTATTTCCACCACATTTCTAGTTAGAATCTTACTAATATTATAAAATTGTCCATCAACTAGAATACAAGATAATAAAATGCGCCTTTTGGAAGAACTTTACATTTTTTTTTCTTCTGGTGATGGGATTATGAGTATCTCGGACTGTACAGAAAACAGGTGTTTCTAGCTGTACAGACAAAGTATTTTTCTAACTGCGTAGAAAAGATGTTTTTTGCGACCTTATTGGCATGTAATATTCAATGGGATATGTTCAAAAAATGAATTCCTTATGTACACATGTACAGAATGTCTGACATACACATAATCGAAAGCACATGCTACAGGTAAAATACAGGCTACGGCAATTGATCTTTTTTCAAATATTGGTTCATCATATTTCAGAAAGCGGTTAGAACCAGAGATCCAAAATATGACGAACTTCGTTATAAAATATCTGATGACCTATCCAAAATATACACGCGCATAAAATGGAGGATAACTGTCAGTTGAAGAAGTTTATTAGAGACAGAACGACCAATATAGAAGTATATCTTGACAATTAATCTGTTTATCTAACAGCATTAAGCTTCATTAACAGCTATATGCAGAGTAGAACTGAGGTACATAAAGTCAACAGTCTTATCTACACTAATTTAATTCGTTTCAACAAGATCAATTGAGATGTTAGGCCTCGCATACACAGGACACAATACATTTAACAGAGTTGACCCCAATGTGTATGAAGCTTATCTATATATATATATATATATATATGTTTTTTCATTTCCGATAATTTTTCATTTTATTAAATAGATATAGTTTTGTCGTACATGGTATTTATAAGGCATTATAAAAGCGTAATACTTAAGAACATTCTGTTATACATATTATCTCTAAAGTAAAGAACAATTAAATCTTCCAATTAATTTAATTTATAAACGCACATAAGTGTATCATGATATTTATGTTAAAAGTAAGAAATATATGAGCGCCATGCTTTGTTCCAGGATTACACAGATCGAACGGTAGATCCAGGAGGTTGGACTCCCCTTCTCGTTCTCAGCGGAGTTACTTGTTGTCTTGGCTCTGCCTTACCTGCAGGCTATAATATAGGTGTTGTTAATAATCCTGCCGATGTAAGTATAGTACGAATATTCGAGAATAATCCTATCTGTACTCTTTAGTCCGACTGTTTTGCTACTGAGCGAATCTCTTTGAATTTGCAGATTATAAAAGCTTTTTGTAATGACAGTATAGAACAACGTTACCACGCTAGCTTGAAGCCAGAAAATTTGGATATAGTTTGGTCAACCGTCGTGTCTATTTTTCTGATCGGAGGTGTATCCGGATCTCTCGTCGCAAGTTTCCTTGCTGATAAGTTCGGCAGGCGAGGAGCTTTAGCAACGGGGAACTTGTGCGGTATTATTGGAGCTATCATGTTTCTTCTCGTTCCCACGTTGAATTCGGTCGAACTACTGATGCTTGGACGTCTTACTGTCGGTGAGTTCCCAGGGTTCCGTAAAAGTAGAGAAGAACAAACATATACGGGGGGAAATTTGAGAAAAAAAAACACCCTATTGCACATAACAATAAAAAGTCGCAGATTCCTTCTTTAAGCTCCAATTGTTCTCGTAATAGAGAAGTAATCAATCTCACAATGGCGTTTCAAAATCAATGCTATCATACTTCCTTCCTCGTACTAAAATAACCGCTGTTTATTTATTTTCGTATTTAGTTTCGTATGCCCCCCTCGAATACCTCGAAGACTACATACTTCAATGACTCTCCCATTTGTGCAGTCCCTTATTGTATAACTCTAGTCTCCCTGTCAATACCCGGAGTTCCCGACTGCATTTAATATTCGAGGTCACAATAGTGATACAAATCTATTGAAAAATATATGCTAAATATTATTACTACCTGCCGCTCCCACCCATCTCTTCCATTTTGGAATTTTCATAAAGTGTTATACCTGAAGAATTTAGCATCTCGCAGAACAAGTTTCAAAGCATCGTTTCAGTTGTAAAAGATCGGGCAAGTGTGGACGGATTTTTTTTTCTTGCCATTGTCAATTAAAAGAAAAACGATTTTGTCGCCGATTATGTGTCGATGATTGTGCGAAAAATGAGTGATTATTAAAGTACATGGATGAATTATTGGAGGACGATTATCCAAGGTAAGCAAATAAAGTCTATTTCCTATGGTTTTCTACAACATAAACAAGTCTTATATAATAACATTTTGAAAAATATTACTCAAATGGTTGCTGAATAAAAGGGCGTTCTTTTGGTGGATTATGAGGCGAAGATGTAATTATTTTTGGCGATTGATTGCCGAAAATAATTACATGTGCCCCTGATAATCCGTAATTATTTGCGACGATTTGCTGTCGAAAATAATTACATCTCGAATACCGATGATAAAGACCGACTCCCCGCAACGGCTCGATGGCCCAGCAAGTTTTTTAATTTCTCGTCGTATATAGAAGTAGCTGTATATACACTAAGCGCAACAATTGAAAGGTCACTGTTTTTCGCAAAAATTTCGACCTCTGTGAACCGCTTCGTGAATTCGTCTTAAAAAATTGTGATTCAAACAAACTTACGCATTTTTTAAATTCAGTCACTATTCGTAAGATGACAAAAAGCAGAAATGGAAAAAAATGACGCAAGTTTGAGGTTGTGCAGGGAGAACGAACATTTTTTTAAACGCCTGTGGCAGTTTTAAGAGTTTTAAACAGTTTTCATTCCGCTTCGAATACATTTTGTAGCGAGCCCTGTACGCGACTGTTTTTACGGGGCTATCGAGGAGCAAAATAAATAGTGCGTATTTTGTCTTTGAAAGATCATAACTCGGGCAAAAAAGGTCGCATCGCATCCAAAAGGAGTGCGTTGGAAGGCTGGACGTTTTTTCCTACGAGACTTTCAGGAAAATATTTTTTTGTTATTTTTTTATGTTATCGTGACATGTGAATTAAAAACATAGCTCAAGTTGGCATGCCGTTCAAAAACTTGAAAATTCGAAACTTACCGTTGACATTGACGTTTGTCAAAGATAAGGATACGTACTTTACGCACCGTACCATTTCCATACGTTGAACGCGAATACCGCAGAGCCTTCTCTAATTTTCATATTTTCACCTCAAGCTGGCATTCCGTACGAATTCCGAGAGATTGAAAGATGTGAAAATGTTTACGACCTCAGGGCACCAGTACAGGCTTTTGCCTATTTTCCGAGATGTCTGACTTTTTGCATATTGTTTTCGAATATCCTTGACTCAAAAACGACAAAAAGACAGGATGTATTGGTTTTTTATGAAATGATTCCATTCTTAAAGAAACAAAAGTTTGTCCAAAATGTACACATTTGTTCAAATAACGTTTTGCAATAACAAAAAAATGTTATAAAACGTTATTGGCCGTGGGTTGCCGCAATGATTTTTTTTAAATTTCGTTCCTCCCGTGCAAACTAGACTTGCGATTTTTTTTACAATTTCTGCTTTATGTCGTTCAACGAACAATTTATTTTGTAGATCGTTTATAGATATATTGAGCGCTACCGTATTATTTTATAGTAGCTTCCCTGTACAGGGTACTTCCCGTTGTTACATTCCCCACCATATTCCACTTCACTTCCCCAATTGATCCTCACCTTGCGGCCACAGCCGACTTCCCCCTCTGTATCGCATTGACCATGACATTTCTGCCATGGGTATGGGGAAACTGCGGAAAACCTATACCGATACAGCCGGTCCCGAGTTCGCTTTTCAGTCTTGGAGCTAGTCGCGTTTCGTCGAGAAATAAATAACAGGCTACAGTCATACACATACGACACACACACACGTACCGGTCTGTGTGCGCGACATCCGTGTAGAACTGGAGCTACGTCACGCCTGTATTTATTTTTCTCCGAAACTACGAGACGGCGATTTGCACCCGCGACCTCCCGATGTACTGGTTTAGAGGCAAGCACACTAACCACTAGACCAGCACACCGGTTGTGATAATTTATATAATTTTATATATTATTATTCAATACAGTTCATAAGGTTTAAGGTACTTAATTTTGTTTAATGTGAAAATGTTTTTCAAACGCGAAAACTTTCAATGATTGCGCTAAGGGTATGTGCGTGTGATGATAAATAACTGTGATGACACATTCAATGGAATATATATGTGACATTGTTTTTTTTTTTCAACCACCAATTTTGAGGACGAAATTGAAGTCGAAGCCGGCGATGAGAAAAGAGCCGCAGACGACAGTGACGAAGAAACCGAATTGAGGCCAACTGATCAACTATTGTAGAGAACTAAAACTTCCGTTGCAAAAGACGACACTATATGGGCGCGAACGCCATCGATTGAACGCTTCGCGGAAAGTTTTTCGAAAAACAATTGCTCAGATGACAATTTCTTGATAACAGTTGCCCCAATGAACAATTTCTCAAATACAATTTCCAAAATAAACAATTTCTCGAATACAAGTTCCGGAATGGACAGTTTCCCGAATGGACAATTTCCCGAATGAACAATTTCCCGAATGGACAATTCCCCGAACGAGCAATTCCTCGAATGAACAATTCAACGAATGAAAAATTTCTGGAACAATATGTTCGACGATTTTTTCGGGAAACCATTTTTCTCGAGTCTAATTTTCCTCATATTGGTTTCGGCATTAGCAGGCACCAGAAATGTACGTCCCCACACTTAGCATAACCTAGAATCAACTACGTGGACGTGGTGGGTTCTGACTCCTTAAAAAGAAAATCATTTTGGCATTTTTGAGATTTTATATTTAAAAAAAGTCAATTTTTTAATTTATATTTTACCCAAAGAAACCCAAACAAAGAATTTGTCCATTCGGGGAACCGTCCATTCCGGATATTGTATTTGAGAAATTATTCGTTCGGCAAATTGTGTACAAGATATTGTCCGTTCGATAAATTGTGCTCGGGAAATTATACTTTCGGGAAATTGTATTGGAGAAATTGTTATTCGGGAAATTGTTTCCAAACAATTTTCCGGAAACGCGATTCAACGTCAGACTTCATTTCGAAATATTATTCAACGACGAAGTGGGCCATAAAATGCCACGGAAACTATCGATTGCTATCAGGTGCAAAACTGTGATCACGGTGAAAATGATCTACGTCATCGTTCGTCAAATAAACATAAACCCAACTCGAGTGTACCAAACGTACAACAGAGCTAACCCAACAATAAAGCGCCCTTTATCGGCAGATCTCACAAATCGAGAGCTCCATTCTTTTTTTGGAACAATGATAACCTTTCGTGCCTATTATCCACTAATCCTTTATATCTAGCCGCTATGGGTATCCAACACTGTTTGGAATATATCTTACGATTAATTCAAGTTGACTTGCAAAGGAATTATTGGAAACACTTGCATTGCAAAGGATTGAGTCGCTACTTGGACGATATTCAACTTTAATTAAACACATTCAGCCCCGGATCTACGATTTTTTCGAGCTGGGGCAAAAACTTGACATCGCCCCCCACCCCCCTCCAGCATTTCATATTAACGATGTAAAAAAACTCACAAAACAAATTTAGTGGGTGGGATTTTTTGTGACCCGGAGAATAAAAACCCTTAAATAAATTTGCGCTTTTTATTACCTATCTGCTAATAAGTTTTCGTTATGTCTGACATTAATATACACTACTCCAAAAAAATTACAGGATCAGAAAATTTCCTCAATTTTTCAAGTGTTTTTTGAAGCCCTGTATCTATGTGAAAAATAGTCGTATCGAGATGAAAAAAAAGCATTTTGAAGCTTCAAGTTTCTATTTTCGACATCTTTCGGCAAACAATTTTCGTGAGCTACGTTTATCGGGCAATTATAGGAAATAGCGCGAGAAAAATGTTTTCCAAATTTTTTTATTTTTTCAAGGGTCTACGGACTCGACAATTTTTTTTCAGTTACATCAATGCATAGGCTAGTTAAATTGTTTATTCAGCTTCAATTTGTTTCTTTGTCTCTACGTCATTTTTCCTTCTAAGATATCCGACTTTGAATGAAAAAAGATCCTTTTGTCTTTGATAGTCGATATCTCAGCAACCAATGATCGCCTAGTGAATTGGAGGGCAGCTTTAACAACTTGAATAAATTTCCTACAAGACCCTTTCGTTGATTTTTGAGAATTTTTTTTTCACCCTTAATTTAAAAAATGTACAAGAAAGTGACTTTTTATGATTTTCAGTAAATCTACCACTACTTTACAAATATTGATGGAAAGACTAATCTCTTCAGGTTTTTTTTTCAGGTTAATGAGCCCCCAATAGCCCTGTAAATTTTTTTAATTGATCCATCGAACCGTTTTTCTGGACCGATTGATCAAAGTTTTACAAAACAATTCAAGGAACAAGTGTATTATTCCTAAACATCGAGTAATCGTCATCAGAATGAAAAGACAATTTTTCTTCTACTTTTATCGCAACTTTGCACTAGTTACTTGTTAAATTTGAGAATATTTTTTTTCCAAAAATGTCAGCGAGAAAATGGATTTTTTTTTAAATTTGTAAAACATTTCAGGAAACAATACTGCCTCATTTTTGACACGACTCGGCCTTTGCGTACCATAATTTCACTCATCTTTAATTCCATTAATTAAAAGTTGAAACTCCCTAGCTGTATTCACTACTCCATCTGACAACATTTATGCGATTCATTCCCGATATTTTCTGTGAAGAAAATTCACAAAAAACAGTTTTTTTTTCAAAATTAAACTTTTTTTTTTGTAAAATTTTTCTGAATTTCGGTAAAAAAATTAATCAATTGTTTTTGTGAACTCTAACTTTTGTTTCATTTTTGATCAAGCGTAGGTTTGAAAAAAAAACTGTTTTTTGTAACCCTAATAACCTTTGCAGAAGATATCGAGCATTAATCACATAAGTGTTCTAAGATGACTAGTGTACACAGCTTGGGGGCATCAACTTTTGATTAATGCAATTAAACACAAGTGAAATAATGGTTCGCAAAGGGCGAATCGCGTCAAAAATGAATCAGTATCGTTTCCTGAAATGTTTTACAAATCTTTTATTTTTATTTTTCAATTTTTTTATTTCTTAAATATAACAAGCAACTGGTGCAAAGTTGTGAAAGAAGTCGAAAAAAAATTGGTCTTTTCATTTTGATGATGATTACACGATGTTTAGAAACAATACACTCGTACCTTCAATTGTTTTGTGAAACTTCGATCAATCGGTCAGAAAAACGGTTCGATGGACCAATTTGAAAATTTACAGGGCTATTAGCGGTACATTAAGGTGAAAAAAATCCTAGCATCGTAGTCTTTCTATCAATATTTGTAAAGTAGTGGTATATTCACTAAAAAACTATAAAAAGGCATTTTTTTGTACTTTTGTAAAGTTAATGTTAAGGGTGAAAAAAAATTTCTCAAAAATCAACGACAGGGTCTTGTAGGAAATTTACTCACGTTGTCAAAGCTGCCGTTTAATTCCTTGTGCGATCATTGGTGGCTGAGATATCAATGATCAAAGACAAAAGTGTCCTTTTTCATTCAAAGTCGGATATCTCAGCAAAAAATTGACGTACAGAAACCAAAAAAACCCAAATTGAAGCTGAATAAAAAAGCTAACTGACCTATGCATTGATTTAACTGTAAAAAAATTTCGCGAGCCCGTGGACCCTTGAAAAGAAACGAAAAATTAGGAAATTCTTCTTCTCGCGCTATTTCTTATGATTGCGCGATACCCGTGGCTCACAAAAATTTCTTGCTAAAAGGTCTCGAAACTAGAAACTTGAAGCTTCAAAACGCTTTTTTTCATCTCGATACGACCATTTTTCACACACATACAGCGCTTAAAAAAAACTAAAAAAATTGAAGAAATTCTCCGTTCCTTCAATTTTTTGAAATAGTGTAGATAACGCACAAGCCAGACTGTAGAGCCACCTTCAATCTTTAGGTCCCAGCAAATTTTACTATCAATTCTTACTACAGCTTCAAACGTCGAGCTTTCCTCTCCGCGAAAGAATCTATTTCCTCATTAACGTTCGTCTCATAGGCAGATTTTTTTCGATAGTCTGGATCGCGAGACCATCGAAAGTCACTCAAGCGCCCTGGATGCTAGGTACTTTAGTGAAACAAGTTTTTTTTTAACACATGAATTTGGCGCCCCATTAAATTGCCGCCCGGAGCAGGAACCGCGTTTTGCTCCCTCCTTGTACAAACCGACAGGGTGCCTCATAATTGACGCGTAATTGTTTCCGTATCGAGGTCGAACGAAATTTAGTCAGCCCATGCTATCGAAAACCGGAAAATGTAAAATTACGCTGTAGTGAATATGCGACGCAGAAAATTCAAACCTATTCCGAGGACAAATTTATACCGGAAATACGAGGAAATACGAACGAGTTGTTGAAGATGTAGCTTTACCGTACAAAGCATCGGGCATAAATATTTTCGTGGATAATCTTTTCACGACGCTACCTTTGGCTGAATTTATTTTGTCGTGAAACTTCACAATCTCCGGAACATTGATTAAAAAGAAAAAAATATATACCGACGAAAATGGCTGCATCGATGTCTCAACCCTTTTGGTTTGCTACGAAAAAGTCATAATTTGTTCGTATGTTACCAAAAACATAAAGGTGTCATTCTATCATCCACCATGCAATCGGGCAGAGTTGTTAGTGTGAGTAGGAAAAGGATACCACATACCTTCTCTGTTACAAGATTAATCAAATTATGCAAAAAGAACGTATAAACGCCGCTGCTTATTGCAATAAGTGGGCGATAAAATCTCCATTTCCTCCGATTAAAGAGCGGCCGAAAAAATGTTTAAATAATGAAAATGTTTACATCAAATCATTGTGTTGAAAGTATATTTGACAGATCGATCAATAGCGACGGCAACACTTCGGCAGCATCATTCAGCCCAGTCCATACAATTGATGGTATGGGAGCACATCATTCTTATAGCTGATTGTATCGAATTCGCCAAATAAAATTTGTTCTTAAACGTATGGTTGTGGTTTTATTATTTTTTTTTTTACAAGATGGATGTTTATTTCCTATTTTTGATTGAAGCTAATCTTCCTAAATAACTTCCATAACTTTAAGAGTAAAGAGGAAAAAAGTTCGTTATAAGCACTTGTAGAATATTCGCGGATGACCGGGTACCTATCCAACGGGTGTTTAACAGGCATTGGGTCAACTTTCGACTTATGGAATAAATGGTTTTGAAAAAAACTCAAAAATAGAAGCTGAAATCACTAGAGTATGATCCAAATAACGACGAAGTGGCCGAACCAAGACGCCGTTAGCCGGCATATTAAAAAATGTCTAGCCTGAAAGATCAAAGGGTACCCGAAAATTGTACAAGAGCGTCAATATATTATTGCTGAAATCAAAGGATATTCTTACACAGGGCTTTCCGGTGGTCTGGCAACCAGTTTGCTACCGATGTACATGACCGAGATAGCACCGTTGAAGCAGCGAGGTGCCGTCGGTGTTCTCTGCCAATTGGGAATAACGTGCGGGGTTTTTCTGGGCCAAGTAGCCGGTCTTGACACTGTGCTTGGTAAACCGCATACTTGGCACATCATGTTGTCATTGTTCGCTCCGCTTTGTCTCGCTGCTCTCGTACTTTTGCTACTCTTGCCTGAAAGTCCGAAGTACCTTTATATAATTAAAGGACAGGAGGAAAAAGCCCTCGAAGGTATGTTGAAAAGTTTCGCTCCAATCCTCACGAAACAATCGGCTAAACTGATTTATCCTTTATGTTGTCGATAAAATTCGACGATTTTGCAGATCAATTTATGTAACTCCAAAATCGATTGAATGTACCGCAGACTCAGAAAGATCCCATACAAAACGAGCCCTTTGATTTTTGTACATAAAAAAAATATGTTTAGCTACTTTTTTCAAAAACATAGCTTCAGTTGCACAATAGGCCGAAAGTGGGCAAAACGAACGCTTTCAGCACACGAATGCCGAATAATTTTTCTAGCATTTCAGAGCTGAGTCGTCTACGAAATCAGGATACATTGCTACTGCAGAAAGAGATACATTCGCTTCAGGAAGAATCGGCGATGCATACGGCAATAGATAATTGGACAATACGTCGCCTCGTTAAAGATCCAACTCTCAGATTACCACTTCTGCTTGTCTGTTGTCTGCAATTTGGACAACAGCTTAGCGGCATAAACTCCGTGTTTTATTATTCGCACGGTATATTCTTGAAGGCTGGAATGGGTACAGTTGGCGCACAGTACGCGACCCTCGGAACCGGTCTCATAAATATCAGCATGGCCGTTATATCGGTTAGAATAATGTCGTTGTTCGGGAGAAGAACGCTCTTCCTCGTTAGTTGTTATACGAGTCTTGGATGTCTCGTTATTCTCACAATCTCCATTCAATTAATAGTAAGTCTATTTATTTTTACCTACATTGACCCATTTAATTACCGACTAAATGACGGTTCTGCATTTTTTTTTATAAATAAAGCACACAACCTATTTCATGCCTTGGTTGTGCACAATAGCCGTACTTGCCTATGTTATGTTCTACGGAATCGGCCTTGGTCCAATACCGTATTTCATTGGATCAGAACTGTTCGACGTTGGTCCGAGGCCAGCGGCAATGTCACTGGGTAGCGTTTCCAATTGGGGTGGAAATTTCATCGTTGGGATGATGTTTCCATCCATTCAAAGGCTCCTCGGTGCCTATACCTTCCTTATATTCACAACGTGCATATTACTCATGGCACTGTTTGTAAGGTAATGACCTTTCAGCATTAACATAATTATCATACGTTTCTATTTAACCCCAACACAATGAAGGATTTGTTCCCGTACACTATTTATTTCTCGATATTCATGTCGCAAACCTTTATATGTACGATCGATTCGAACAATACAATGTGTAAAATATTCATCTACGTGCTTTTCGGCATTTGCTTTATTCCTCTGCGATTAAGACTGTTAGAGTTCATAAAGAATCTTTGTCGAATCAACAAATTGTTTTTGAAAAGTTTAAACTCTCGCGCTACAGTTTTATATTAACGGAAACTAGCGGAGTGGGAGACAGCTGGAGAATTCTTCGATATCTTGCTCATTTAAAAAAGTTCTATTCGCACTCTGAAAAGTAAAATCTCTGATCTCGTGCATTCAAATTTGCAATAAAGATGGGTTAAGTCCCAATTTATACCGATCGTCGGGTATGTAATTACGAACGAGTATATATAAATATTCGCCGACCCATTGGAAATATTCGGTTGTTGCGAAAACAAAATTGAGAAAGTCTTTTCCGTTCGTTCTCATCAAATTTGTAATGCTTTTTCCAGAGTATATTTGCCGGAAACACGAGGAAGACCTACTTCGGATATCGCATCAACGATGACACGGGGATTCAAGTCCCGTCCTAATAATGTCTTCAGCGGTTGAGCTTGCAAGAAACACGGACGTAATCGATAAAAAAAAACTGCGCCAAACTATTTTTTTATCGTAACATGTGATACAAGGTTTCGATGTAATTTTTTCTACATACTGGCGCGTACTCTGTGAGTGCCTTGTAATAATAGGAAAATTCATAATAGACGAATCAAAGCAATGCTCCTCCGCCGATCGGGAGAAAATCGCTGGTTCCTCTTTAATTAAGTAGAATATTAAATTAAATTTGAAGCTGGGTCCCGTACTTACAAAAAAAATACAAAACGGTGCTAGAGAATATGAGTGGAAGGGGAGGGGGAACATAAATGAGTTGTAAGAGAAATCATCATAAGCAGTGTAAGGTGATTTTTTTTAACGAACGACCACAAACATTACCCAGTTGGCTACCGATCACCATCGTTCTCGTACCGTCTAACTCTTTCGACTCGCCTCAGCTATAACTAAAGATTGAGCGTTACCGATATCGAGATATCGATAAAGTTGGGGTTTGGTTAAGGTTTGGAGTGTTCTAATCTGTCGAGGGGAGTACGGCCATAGCAACGAGCTGCCTGACAGAGGTGTCCAAACATCGACGGAGGATCTGTATGCCATATCGGCACTCCAATGGAAAGGTGCACAATACTGGAGACCATAATCTGAGGTTACCGTTATGGGTGGGAGGGCCATGGAACCCTTCGTTGTCAACTTTTTTTTTATGACAATTGTGTACTCTGTTTTCGTTGCGCACGAGGGGATTCGATCTAGGACGATCTCCAAATGTTACCGCCGGTATTTTCCCCGATAAGTTACCGCAAACGTAAAGAGGCGATTTGCGTCAAAGGCCATGAGTTATCGGCCAAGGAATTTGGCGTTAAAATATCGATTTTGCGAAAAGATCTCTGAGATGTAGTGTGCCTCGAGTTGCTCTCCACAGAAAGTGCAAGTTGCCAGGTTCTGGTAGTCATAGGGGAATATTAACCCTACCGAGTTAGCTAAGAAGCGATCAAGGCCGTATCGTTGTACAATGTGGCATGAGAAGGCGGGGTGTTTGGCCAAGCGTGGTGACAACATTTAGATGGCTACGTGCTGGCTCTATTAACAAGCGACCATGGACTTGCACGGCATAACGAACGGACAGGGTCAGAGAGCCAAAGCCCTCCGATGCGATGTCTTGGACAAGTGGAGCTAACAAGCGAAAGGCCAGACGTTTCGAACACCGATCCTCTTTACACTTTACACAGTTGTAGAGGTCCATTAGAACCATACACTGTGCAAGCATTGACTTGCAAACCTTAACCGTTTCCAAGAAAACGCAAGGAGAAGTTTATGTAAACAGCTTTCATATCGGTTGGTTCCAGCTGTTAGCACGTGGCCGCCGATAGTGTAGCGGCCCGGGCTTCGCTGCGAACCGCGAGGTCGCTGGATCGAATCTCGTTTGGCCAGACTTTTATTGTTTCTTTTTTTATCATTATAAATCATGTCAAATTCACCCTTTGATTCGGTGGCTGGCGCTCGCTCGCGGATGTTTTCACTGTCAATTTTTTTTCTGCGAATCTGACATTTTTGCTCGACATTTTTTTTGACTACTCAACCCCCCGATAACCTACCGTAATGGTACGTAATCTGTAACCTGCACCGGAAAATACGCCACACACTGGTGAAAACAGCAGGAAGATCGGACCATTGGTTCGGAAGTTCATCGCGGACAGACAAAAAACGTACTTTCATTTATAGATATTGAGATGAGATGAGAAGAGAAGAGAAGAGAAGAGATATAATAGAAAATAAGGTAAATTTGTATTATAATACGTTGCAAGTTTCTTCTATTTGCAAACGTTTACGTTAATTACTCGTTATTAAAAAAATCATTGTATTCTACTTTTAGATTATATGCAGGTTCAATATTAATAACGCAAAGTTACCAAGCGGGCTTTCATACGAAGGGTAATAAGAAGAACTTCGAGACTAGAGCCCAAATAGTCTGGATTTATCATAACCCATAATAAACACAATAAAACTAATAAAATGAAAATTCCAATAAAATTCTAAGAAACTAATAAAATGAACATTTTATTAAAACTAATAATATGAAAATTCCGCTTGGTGATTTTCCCTTATTAATATTTTACCAATACGTTATTCAAGAGGAGAATACAACGATTTTAGGAATAACAAGTAATTAACGTAATCGTTTGCAAATAGAAGAAACTTGCAACGTATTATAATACGAAATTTCCATTATATTCCTAATATTGAGGAAATATTCCATTATTTCCTTAAAACTAATATTACATGCTCTAGAACAATCAATGGGTTTTATTTTACGAAAAAAAATTATAAAATAAAGAACAAAATCAATATGACATGCTGCAGAATGATAAAAATAAGAAACGAAAAAGTTGTCCAAAAGGGATTCAATTCAGCGATCCTGCGGTTATGAATCCGGGTCGCTACACTACCGGCGGGCTCGCGCTAACATGTAAAACGAACCGGTATAAAAGCTGATTACGTAAATGTCTCTCTTTGTTTTCTCAGAAATGGTCGAGTATCGCAACTTACTACTTGCGCAATGTATGGTTCTAATGGGCCCCCACAAATGTGTAAAGTGTAAAGAAGATCGGTGCTCTAAACGTCTGGCCGTCCGCTTATTAGCTCCACTTTTCTAAGATATCGGCGAGATTCCGCCCCGTAGTTCAAAAAGTGGCTTTGGCTATATATGGTCCTAATATACCCTTCTATGCTCTATGGTCCTAATACACGGTGTACTTGGCTGCCGGTTTATTGAATAGCGTCTATGGCACTAACTCGGCGCAAGTGCAGCCTCACTGCGGAAGGAGGACGGGCCCCGGCAGTTTCGTCCGTGATGTGTTCCCTCGACACCGCTTGGAGAAGACAGGCTGAAGATTTTCTTGGAGTAATAGAATAGAAATCCGTTGTGTCTGTCTATCTTTGTGAGTTTTGTGGACTCTGCGCTATCGTGCGTTAGATAAATAGAAAAACCTTAAAAACATTTGTCTAGCCGTTTACACCCCAGAGTTAGCTGTGCAGTTCCGCTAAATCATCAGAAACTAGTTCAAAAAATTAAAGGAACAGAAAGTTTCTTGCTTTTTGAAGCGCTGTATCTGCGTGAAAATGGTCGTATCGAGATGAAAAAAAAAAAACATTTTAAAGCTTGAAGTTTCTAGTTTTGAGATCTGTCCGTAAAAAATGTCCAAATTGTCTTGTTTCTTTTCAAGGTTCCACGCGCTCAGAATTTTTTTTCAGTTGAATCAATGGTTAGGTCAGTTAGCTTGTTTATTCAGCTTCAATTTCGTTTTTTATTCGTATCTCTACGTCAATTTTTTGCTGAGATATCCGACTTTGAATGGAAAAGGATCCTTTTGTCTTTGATCATCGATATCTCAGCAACCAATGATCGCACAAGGATTTAAAGGGCAGCTTCGAAAACTTAAATACATTTCCTACAAATTCTTACATTGATTTTTGAGAATTTTTTTTCACCCTTAACATTGATATGAAAAAAGGGAAAAAATTGACGTTTTACGGCTTTTCAGTAAATCTACCACTACACTACAAGCGTTGATGGAAAGACTAGGGTTGCCAGGTTTTTTTTCAGCTTGATGTATCCCCAATAGCCCTGTAAATTTGCGAATTGATCTGTCGCACTGTTTTTCCGGACCGATTGATCGAAGTTTACAAAACAATTGAAGGAACAAGTCCATTGTTCCTAAACATCGTGTAATCATCATCAAAATGAAAAGACCAGCTTTTTTCGACTTTTTTCACAACTTTGCACAAATAGCTTGTTAAATTTGAGAAAAAAATTTTCAATTTCATTTATTTATTTGTAAAACGTTTCAGGAAACAATACTGACTCATTTTAGACACGATTCGGTCTTCGCTCACCATAATTTCACTCGTCGTTATTTTCATTAATTAAAAGTGGATACCTCCAAGCTGTATTCACTACTCTATCTGAGAACATTTATGCGAGTAATTCTCGATACTTTCTGAGAAGGTTATCAGGGTTAGAACGTTCTCTTCAAACCTCTTTTTTTTTCGGAAGGAAAAATTCATTAACAGTTTTTTTCCAAACGAATCTTTTTTCTTTTCGGCAAAATTCCACGAAGTTTTCGCAAAAAAATTCATCAACAGTTGTTTTAAACTTTAACTTTTTAAAAAGTATTGCCTAGGTGAGTTTTGCCAGTTTTGGCATTTAAAAAATGCCGAGGCGGCATTTATCTGAGGCAGAAGTCGCTCGGCTAGTGACTCTTATCGGAGAGGGGTACAGTTATCGGGATGTCGGTGAAAGATTGGACGTTAGCGCATCGGTTGTGCCTCGTGCGTATACGCGTTACCAAGAAACCGGCGGATACGGTCGACAGCCGGGACAAGGTCGAAGTTGTATAAGAACTCCTCGAAATGATCGGGCAATCGTTAGACGTGTTCGTCAAGAACTTTTTGTCCATGCGAAAATCGTTGCTCAGCATTTTCCAAACCGTCGACAGCAACAATAACAACATCAACAGCGACGACGACGACAACAACGACAACGGCCGCGAAACATGTCATTACCAAACGGTTATCAACCGTCTCTGTGAGTCTAGGTTGCGAGCCAGACATCCCGTCCGTGTGCCAATGTTGACGGCCAGACATCGCCGGGCTCGTCTAGCGTACACTCGCCAACATCTCCAGTGGAATATGACGTAATGGGGTAATGTTTTATTCAGTGATGAGTCTCGGTTTTGTTTCTACGGCGATGACAGAAGGCCCCTAGTTTGGCGTCGTCGAGGAGAGCGTTTTTTACAAAACTTTACTCGCCCTGTTGCTGGCTTTAATGGAGGATCAGTGATGATTCGGGCTGGGATTTCGCGGTCATCGCGAACTCCGCTGGTGATTGTCCGCCAAATCCTTAATGCTAGGCGCTACATTGACCAAATTTTAAGGCCAATTGTGCTGCCCCGACGACAAAATGTGAGGGGGTTCATTTTAATGCAAGACAATGCTCGCCCTCACACAGCTTGCGTAACCAGACGGTTTTTTTGAGAGGCATGACATAACGTTATTGAGGCATCCAGCGTTGAGCCCCGATCTCAACCCCATCGAACATGTCTGGGACATCGTGGGTCGTCGATTGCGACGAGAATACCCCAGTTTGCGGAATTTAGCTGCGTTAGAACGCGCACTGGTCCGAATTTGGCAGACGATTCCACAATCGACGATTCGACGCTGCATTCATATGCCTGACAGATTAAGTACAATGATTCGAAGTAGAGGCGGCAATATACGGTATTGAATACACATAGACACACACACACGAACACACGCACAATTTAAGGAATGAGTTTGGAGTCGTTAAATACTGGGGAATTGACGAACGGCAGGGTCTCATTTCTTTAAAAAAAAAAATTACACCCACACGCACACGCACACACAGACAGACAGACAGACACATGGATATGCGTGTGCCCAAAAGCGTAAATCCGATCGTGCAACCTCTACGTGGTACGCTTGGCAAACGCAAATGCCGGCGGTTCACAATTGACAATCAAAATCGTGTCTAACATGAGTCAGTGTTGTTTTCTGAATTGTTTTACAAATTTAAATAAATTGGAAATTTATCAAATTTTTTTTGTCAAATTTAACAAGCAACTAGTGCAAAGTTGTGAAAAAGTCGAGAAAGTTGGTATTTTCATTTTGATTATGATTACACGATGTTTAGGAACAATAGACTTTGACATCCTTTAGATGTTTTGTAAACTTTGATCAATCGGTCCGGAAAAACAGTGCGACAGATCAGTTCGGAAGTTTACAGGGATGTTGGGGATACATCAAGCTGAGAAAAAAAAACATGGCAACCGTAGTCTTTCCATTAACGCTTGTAGTGTAGTGGTAGATTTACTGAAAAGCAGTAAAACGTCAATTTTTTGTACTATTTTCGTATCAATGTTAAGGGTGAGAACAAAATTCTCAAAAATCAATTTGAGAATTTTGCAGGAAATGTATTCACGTTTTCGAAGCTGCCCTTTAAATCCTTGTGCGATCATTGGTTGCTGAGATATCGATGATCAAAGACAAAGGATCCTTTTGCACTCAAGGTCGGATATCTCACCAAAAAATTGACGTAGAGAGAAAAAACTTAATTGAAGCTGTATAAACAAGCTTACTGACCTATCCATTGTTTTAACTGAAAAAAAAAATCCGGAGTTCGTGGAACCTTGAAAAGAAACAAGACAATTTGGACATTTTTTTCTTGCGCTATTTCTCATGATTGCGCGATAACCGTAGCTCACAAAAAATGTATGCCAACAGATCTCAAAACTAAAAATTTGAAGCTTCAAAATGCTTTTTTTTTGTATCTCGATACGACCATTTTTCACACAGATACAGCGCTTTAAAAAACACTTTAAAAAATGCAAGAAGCTTTCTGTTCGTTTGATTTTTGGACTAGTGTATTTCGTTGGTTTTTCATTTTTACAGTTCCCGTAATATTATTACAAAGTGATCCGTTTCCGGTCTCCGTTCCGTTTTGCTACCAGTATGCTTTCGTTACTCTATCGACATGCGATGCAGCCTGAGGGGCTGTGCATTGCCGCAACCGTTTGCGCTCATTCGTGCACCCAGTTGGGGTGCTCGAATGCCTATTTTGCGACCTCCAGAAAGTGGCTCCTTTCATTGCTAAACCGCGTTTTGCTTTCTTTTAATTTTCAAACATTTCTGTTTGTGTCGTTTGGTATGGGGGCGGTAAACGTAGACCCAAGCATCCCCTAGGCCGTACCGGTAGCTAATGCGGTAAAAAAATTAACTGGCGCTCATCGAAGGATGTGGGTGCACTGGCGAGGGTGGACGGCCGAAGATGACGCGATATTTCCCAGGAATCAAGAGATCCGGAGGAAAATCCGTCACAGTAGATGAAAAAAATATATAGGGGCTTATGTACCACTAATTTGATGTACCCAATTGTGCAATGGGGAAATAGTTTTTTCTTGCGTATTCTCTGGTTAAATGTCAATGCGCTTGTCACTACATCTAAAGTAAGATAAAGGGTGTCTCAAAATGACCTGACATTTTAGATTGCGCGCCATTTTTTTGTGGGGAACATAGAGTACTAATCTTTGGCAACTGACGTCAGGAAGTGTTGAGGTTTAGTCATGGAGAATTACACCATCGTGCAATGCATATAAATTATTATATGCTGCATTGCTACTGCATAGTTTTTGCAGAGGAAGTTTCATGGTCGTGTTATCTCGCGCCGCGACGATGTGAATTGGCCACCAAGATCGTGCGATTTGACGCCATTGGACTTCCTTCTTTGGGGTTTCCTGAACGGAAAAGTATATGCCAATGATCCACAGAGCATTCCGGAGCTCAAGGAAGCAATTGGACGCACCATTAATGAAATGAGTCCGCAATTATGCCATAGTGTTATTGAAAATTAGGCCAAAAGAGTGAAGGTTTGCAAACAGGGACGAAGCGTCCATTTATCGGATATTGTGTTCCACACATAACCTCCATGCTTGCATCTTATATTCAAATGAAAATATTCGTACTTTTCAAATAAATAATACGTTTCATTGATAAATAAAAATGTTGGGTAATTTTAAGACGCCCTCTATGTATGTATGAATGCATGTGCCTGTTTACGTGAGCACGTCCGCCTGGGCGCGCGCTTGTGGGTGCACATTCGTTTCGGCATATATGTATTGTATCACTGAGCGATGCCGTACGATACTTGAGTACGATTTTCTTATTGTCTACACATTTTCTGCAGCTCACCTCCATAATTTTGCGGTTAATTGGTCTATTTTTTCGTAAAAAACTAGGCATAATACGGTGTGTGGTGCTATCCTTATCCACGTTGGAAATACTCCTTTGTAGAGACCCATTATACCTTCTATTCTCGCAATTTTTATCAAGGCGTCGAAAACTCCACGATAGAGCAGGCCTCTTCCATTTGCATCCGTACCTGTGGATTTTCGGTACAAAATATTACATTTCAGCATAAACTTGTACAAGGAACATTTTCTTTCTATTTCAATTTAAGGAAAAAAGTATGCTGAAAGTATCACCTTGATTGTACAATCTCGTTGCAACAACGTCGAATGGTTGCATAGTCACAGCTACACAATTGCCCGCAATTAAAGCAGCCACGAATGTTCGTGTAATCGGTTCATCTGGAAATGCCTGTAGCAGGTAAACATTCTAGTTTATTCTTTGCCATTCGAGCTATAATTTAGAGCTAGATTGTCGGATAGTTAGACACAATCCTTTTCGTTTTGTAAAAAGGTTTTCATATTGAAAAAAGAAAATGTTTATTCAAAAACCCTAATCACACCTTTTAAAGGATACTTTGAAGTATCAAAAACCCTCCGTATATTTTTTATACAATCATTAGTTCTCGAGTAATGAATGATCAAAGCGAAAAAGTTGTTTTTCTCTGCGAACGACGACAACTCAGCAAAAAATCATCGTACAAAGCCCAGAAACCTCTCAAATTAAAGCGGAAGATTCCAACTAAACGAGCATCATGGTTACATTGCTGAAAAAATTTACCCAAGCCCTTGCACCTCTTCAAAAAATGGGCAAAAATTTAAAAATCACACCTTTTAGAGAATACTTTGAAGTATCCAATACCCTCCGTATATTTTTTATACGATCATTAGTTCCCGAGTAATGAATTATCAAAGCCAAAAAGTTCTTTTTCGCTTCGAACGACGATAACTCAGCGAAAAGTCATCGTTCAAGGCCCAGAAACCTTTCAAATTAAAGCGGAAGAATCCAACTAAAGGAGGATCATAGTTACATTGCTGAAAAAAAATTTACCCAAGCCCTTGCACCTCTTCAAAAATGGGCAAAAATTAAAAAAAAAATCTTTTCCGATCTCTTTGAGTGAACTCAGAAACGTCCATGGATAAAAATATTTGACCTACAGATCTCGAAACTAGAGACTTCCAGCTTCAATTTGCTTTTTTTTTTTATTGCTCTACTACCATTTTTTGCCGAGTTATAGCCTTCTGAAAATCACCTAAAAACATCAAGATTTTTTTCTGATCCTCTAATTGCTGTGCCTAGTGTATATAGGTCGTCAGCGTGTTGAACGTACATTTTTTTTTATCATCTACATCGAATGTTCCACTCGAAACGATAGATCTCTTGTAGGAAACATTTTTTCATACGGTTATTTGAAATGAATGAAAATAGAATCGTTCAAAAACGTACTTCTGGAAAAACTTATTTGGAGGTTGCATTTGAAATACATTTTTGTACATACATATTTGTATGTACAAACATACATATTTTTTGTATATACATATTTTGTACATACTTTGTACATACATATTTTGTACATACTTTGTACATACATATTTTGTACATACTTTGTACATACATATTTTGTACATACATATTTTGTACATACATACATACATACTTTGTACATACATATTTTTTTTACCAAAGGAACAGACTCACATTCAATGATTTGAGCCAATCGGATGCCAATGAAAACGTCGTCAACTGGGTTGAACCACCGACGAATAATCGTGGTATGGCGGCTTGCCACCCTCGAAATAACGCAGGAATGCTGCCCTCCTTCCATAATTCGCGAAATGCCGAAATTGTTCCAACATGCTTGTGTTGAAAACCAACGGAAATAGATTCGGCTGACTGTGCTTGTAGTTGAGTCTTTACCTAAAATTCAAAGGCCGGATCTTTAATAGAACAAACAAAAAAACCAAAGTACCGAACACATAATAGAAAAATATGTTTCATAACCATGATATAACTAAAAACTTCATTTGATAATTAGTAACACGCGATAATGGAGATTTCTTTTTCAACGAAGATAAAATGTTAAACCTCATCGCCCATTCGAATACCTAAAATCGGCGCAGGACAATTTGATGCTGCGACTAGTTCCCTACATATGGCGAGTATTATATATAAAATATACCAAACATATACATAGCAATTTCTTAAAAAGTGGATTTCTAACTGGAACGGGTCCTAACCAAGAATTTAGAAATAAGTAACGAAAATAATTGAATATTGAATTATATTGATGAGTGCTTACCGATTATGATTCATTAAACGTCTACCAACAAAAACATTGGAGTTAATACCCTTTGACTTAATATTTTTTCGACAGCGTGCCTTCTCGATTGATAGTTTATATTTGCCACCGTTGGGATGTCGTTATCATTTGTAGCGGGGTGGTACCTAATGTTTTTGAATTTTATGACCGCGTGTCGCATTAGGCATCATGTTAGATTATTGGATGGTGACACGAATATCAAACCTCGCAGGCGCGCATTAATATTTTGGATGTTTGGTTGATAATTACGCCATGACCATATTATACAGGCCATCCTAGATAAGATGTTGCAAGCGTATATTTAAAAAAATGTGGATTGTAATAAGATAATGTTGAAAGAAAAGATGTTTTGTTTTGAGAAGGGACAAATTTAGGGATCTCAATTCGACCACGAAGGTCATGTGACGGTCACCTCAACATTTTTTCATCAAATCGCGTCTTTATAATTGTACATTCTTATAACTTACTTCGAGAGCTTTTCAAAACACTATCGATAGGTCTTTTTTATCGAGTACTTTTTTAGAAATGGGACGAGAATACAGCTGGTGTCAGCGTTACCTAGGGTGTATCGCGTGGGGGTTGTCTGATCAGATTTACACCCCTGTTCTGTGTGTATGTGCGCGCATTCGTGCGTAATTGGTAATCTCACATAAATGAAGCACCGCAATAGACTAGTTGCCTATCAATTGTGCACGGGCATGCTCGTACACGCACACACACACACGCACGGGCGCGCGCGCGCGCGTACACATGTACACACGCAAGAGAGGTGTCAAGGATTACCTCCGTGTGGTACACCCCGGGTAATGCTGACCATCTTGAGGTAAGCTATACGAATAAACAATACAAAATGCGGGTTCTCATTCAACATTTGGAAGTTGACCTTCACACGTACTTGGCGTTTAAAGCCAAGGTCAAATTAAGATTATCATCATTTTCTCCCCTTGAAATGAAACAATTTTTAATTGAAACATTTTTAAATTATATTTCGTACTTTCTGAGATGTAAGATTGTAATACCTTATTTGAGATACCCTGTATATGCTTGGAACATAAGATGTCTGATATATAGGCTGTTGATCAAAAATAATTAAATCCACATAATTGATTAATTTTGTTTTTAACCCCAGCAAGCATAAAGAAATAATTTGATAAAACTTGAATTATTTTCCTCGTCGTAATTTCGTAACTTCTAAAAAATGTAACCATTTCCCATTAAGTGTGTACCGGTTTGCCGGCCGATGCACAACCAGAAGAATACTGGACGATCAACACTTACTACCAAGTAGTAGATAATATTGTAAATGCATAATGCCGATTTGTGAATCTACCGTAAGCTGAAGCCGTTAATGCATTTTTTAAATTAAATATGAAAAACGGAGTGTATTTCATCGATAATTATTTTTTAATCTCATTAATTGATACGTCAACCTTGAAAGCTGAACCGATCGTCATGAAAAACATACCCTCATTGAAAAGTGATGAAGTAAATGCTGGAAATTTGAGAAAGCATATTAAAAAAGGATATTCCCCTAGCTTGTATAAACCTTTCCAAGCAGCAATAGTACTCTCAGTGACCTCTGCTCGCTGTGAGAGCGGATCAAAACGTCGCTTAAAAGCACAATGCTACAGGAACGCTTCTCTCATATGCTTACTGCTGAACATAGATATTGGAATTGTTAAAAAAAACTCCAACTAAAAAACTGTTGTGTCGATTTTTAGGAAAAAATATAAATATAATAGACTTATTTAATTGAGTACGTAGTGAAAGTAAAGTTCAAAGACTGGCAACTGGATTAAAAATGATGAAAAATGAGTTGATTTTTGTTCACGGTGTTTCAAGAGTTTTATACTAATGTTAACATGAACGTGTGATTGAAGCTTCATATTTTGTGCGTTCCGAGATTATCTACTATTATATAAATTCCATTGAAAGAAAAAAGATTGTGAATGAAATCGCTTTTTGTCACCACCCTACCCCCCAGACAAGTTTTTATTCATCGAATTGTTTATAGTAAAATTGGTATAAAATGTATAGAAAACGAAACTTTCTTTTGTTGTATGAAAATCAAACCAATAAGGGGGCATCCATTAATTACGTGAGGTGACTGGCGATTTTTCAACCCCCCCTCTCCCCCTGGTGATATGTGAAATTTTGCTCGACCCCCTCCCCCCTCCCCTAATCACACGTGAGATGTTCAAAATGCATACGTTCACGGAAAATAAATTGTAGTAGAAGGGACTGCGGTTGTAGTATAATTTATTCCACCATGTAAAGTAGTAGGGAGACTCTCCCTACGCGATAAAAATTACGTGATTACTAGAATTACTAAAATTACAAAAATTACGTGATATTTGCCGAAGCCCCCCTCTCCCCCACGTGAGATTGGGTGACATTTCGCTCGACCCCCCCCCCCCCCCCAAACGCCTCACGTAATTAATGGACGCCCCCTAACACGTATAATCGAATACGTGCCTGTGTGTGCATAGGTGCGTGCATGTGTGTCGTATTCTCCGAGTTTTCGACAAGGCTAAAAAGTACGGTGTATTATGATTGAAAAAGGGTCATAAAGAGTTACCGAGTTATTATAATTTTGGAGAATGCCAATTCTTGTTTCCACTCGATATAAAAAACTAGGGCATGGATAAAAAAAACGTGCGTTTCTTAATAAATAATAGGTCGATAAAGTTGAGAAATGGGTACCTCAGAGAATTTTTTTTTCAAGGTACGGCACATTTAGTTGCCTTATCATGCTCACTAAACTTACTGCTATGAGTATAAGTTCACAGAAAATGTGGACATAATGGGTTGCAAATTGCTTCAGGCGATACGGAACAAATTGAACTATTCAAAAAATCTACTATCCTTTATCATAATGAGCTGATTTGCTTTAGTATAGGACAGAAATACATATAACTAAACGTCAAAATAACAAAATGGAAATCCAAAAATCACTCACAACGTCTGCATCTCCTATAAAAATGGGAACCCCATGATTCCAATTATTTCTGTGTATCTGCTCGAACAGCAAAAAAAACCAATAAACGTAATAGCTTAAAAAACCTGAGGCACCTTTCAAAAAGCAAGTTTTTCGTTTAGCATCTCTATTCTCACAACTTGAATAAGTTGTCAACATTTATAGCCTGGTCTTTGTTGAGAAATGAAAATTTTATGTACACCTTTTTTCCCTGTCCCATAGTTTTCGAGATAAGCTGCGTTCAAGCGAATTTTTGTTTTTTTGGTAACGATTAGAACTCGACAACCGTTTACGATTGCGTTCAAATCAGAGACACTCACAGTACGTACTGTTCCATGCTTGGAAAAATAACGACCCTCGCAAAAGTAATGAAAGTTTTGGCCTTATCACAAACCCGTAGCTTGCCTCGTGTGTATTACCAAGCGGCGATCTCTCTAAAACATAGCTTATACTAATGATTTAGGGCTTAATTGGATGCTCAATTCGTAAATCGAAATCGTCCGGTCAGAAAAAAAACATACGGCCAAGTACGGCGAACAACATTTCGCCTACACGGATTGCGTTTCGGGTAGACGAAGATATAGACGTTTGTTCTCCTTTTGACAGAGCAAAAAGTGTTTTTTGTTTTCTTCCCGAAATTTCAGCTGTCCCAGAGAATACTGGAAATCTGGATATCAGTTATTTGTCTCGTAGTCATGGTCGCTCGTTCCATGTGTACTCTCGAGGCGAAGTAGAATATGTATCACGTGACATATGAGTGCGAGCAAGGTAGATAGATTTCTCAGAGATGAATAATATTAAGGACAAAAGATAATCGTCAAGCGCTACGTCAGTGAATTCTACAGAGACTGATGCTTTGTTTTTCCTACGAAACTGAACCATCTATGAAAAGACTGTTCGAAAATTTGTGAGCTTATGTTGACCTTGTACGTATCCTTAAGGCGAAATATCACATCACCCGAGCGGCCATAAGTGCAGAAGGAATAGCTGATTGGCAGATTCCCAGTGTTTGCCGAGACGGCTGATATTTCAGAAAACGAGAAACCCCTTTCGTTCCGTTGAACGACGTATAACGGAACGAAAGGTTGCCTAAAACTAATCTAATGTCTTCGGTCGCCTAAAATGTAATTCGCCCAGAAGAAAAACCTAGGCGTAGGATTTTTACCAACCAAACGTATGATACGTGTACTTAACGGATTCAGCCAATTATTTGAACCAAGCAGAAACATATTTCAATGCTTTCAGTGAAGTGGTCTACACGGATGTCCGATGCGCTGGACAGTAAAATATGTACATAAAATAATCGATATTAATGAAAAAGCCTCCATGGCGTACTTATGCCAGGTCGATTTCTCTATAACTAACTGTACGTCAAGAAAGAAATGGCCGTGAAAGATAGGACTAGATATCCATTTCCCTTAGCGGAACAAATTAATTTTTCTGCATGCTTCGGGTGACTTCCCACAGTTTGATAAAGTTTTTTATAATCAATATCGACCAAACTGGATGCTAATACCAGTCTACATTCGACTGAATACTTTCAGAAAAAATTGCACACTGTACTTGTAAAAAAGTGTGATTTGCACAAGGTAACATCTATGGCTAATAGATATGGCCTAATTTGCGGTTATCATATCTGAGAAATAAATACCATTCATGGTTTTATGATTACAATAATTAACAAGAAAAATTGACATAACCTCCTGAGGCCCAGAATAGGGAAGGCTAGATTGAAGATCGACCGTAAAATTAAAAGGCCGGTTCTGTAATAGAACAAACAAAAAAACCAAAGTACCGAATACATATAGAACAATGAGTTTCATAACCATGCTATAATTAAATACCTAATTTGATAATTAGTAAGACATGATAATGAACATTTCTTTTTCAACGAAAATAAAATTTTAAACCTCATTGCCCGTTCGAATACCTAAAATAGGCGCAGGACTATTTGATGCTGCGAGTAGTTCCCTACATATGGCGAGTATTATATATAAAATATACCAAACATATACATGGCAATTTCTTAAAAAGTGGATTTCTAACTGGAACGGGACCTAACCAAGAATTTAAGCATAAGTAACGAAAATAATTGAATATTGAATTAAGTATATTGATAAGTGCTTACCGATTATGATTCATTGAACGTCTATAAAAAAAAAACATTGCATCGTTCCACCCATGAATATTAAAAGATACTTACTTTCTAAACGTATTTTGTCCAATATAAGTCTCACGGCAAAGTTTCGGAAAATTTCACTCCTATCATAAATACGTTTGTTTGAAAATGAGAAAAGTAGACAATTTAACACAGGTTCTCATAAAAAATCGCGAGTACTTAAAATTTTACATCAATAATTGCAGTGGAAATGTCAGCAAAAAATATCAGCTGCGGCTAAATTCATGATTTTTCATTAAAAAAAACTGTTATAAACTGCTCAAGTTTCCATTTTTTTTCTCGCAAAAACGATGTAGTGGCAGTTATGGAAACTTTAAAATTCACCTTTTATCCATGCCTAAGAAGAAATCAGTACCATTTGAAATTCATCAGTAAAATGCTCGACCCTCCTCAATATTACTTATTAGAAATCATTTCGGGACTTAAATCCGAGTTGTAGGCTTCCATGTAAATATGTTGACTTCCTTGTTCCTGTCGTCTCCCAATGTTTCATTGTTACATATCTCATAAGTTCCGCACTAGTCACCCTAGGTCAGAATCCGTTGAAACCATAACAAAATGGATACCGGCCTATATTTTTTTTTGTAATACCCTTTGACTTAATCTATTTTCGACAGTCTGCATTCTCGATTGATAGTTTATATTTGCCACCATTGGGATGTCGTTATCATTTATAGCGGGGTGGTACCTAATGTTTTCGAATTTTACGACCGCGTGTCGCATTAGGCATCATGATAGATTATTGGATGGTGACACGAATATCAAAACTCGCAGGCGCGCATTGATATTTTGGATGTTTGGTTGGTGATGGCACCATGACCATATTATATAGGCCATCCCAGATAAGATGTTGCAAGCGTGTATATATTTGAAAAAATGTGGATTTTAACATAATAATGTTGAAAGAAAAGATATTTCGTTTTGAGGAGGGACAAATTTTGGGATCTCAATTTGACCACCAAGGTCATGTGACGGTCAACTCAACATTTTTCATCAAATCGCGTATTTTTAATTGTATATTCTTATAGCTTACTTCGAGAGCTTTTAAAAACACTATCGATAGGTCTCTTTTATCGAGTACTTTTTTAGTCATGGGACTTCCAAGACGAGAATACAGCTGGTGTCAGCGTTACCTAGGGTGTATCGCGTAGAGGTTGTCTGATCAGATTTACACCCCTGTTCTGTGTGTATGTGCGCGCATGACATAACCTCCTGAGGCCCAGAATAGGCAAGGCTAGATTGAAGATGGACCCATAGTACTAATATAATAACAAAATAATTTAGTCATATACAGACCCACACGGAAAAATATTAATATCTCCGTAACGAAAAAGTATTTAGGTTTGATAGTTGGAGAGTGATCTTATATTGGCTCACCTCAGTAAAAGCAATGCTACCACAATGACAAATGTCAACATCACCTCAACAGAAGTCTCAAACTGACGTGCCACGTAATTCGAAACTTTAAACTTAGTTTGATAATGCAATTCTAGTACCAGGACGTTGGGTTATGATTCCAACAGAGTGATTTGGAAACTAGGTCTATACGAATTAATGATTTTCTTCTAAAAATAGTACGCGGGACCTCAGGAGACTAAGTGTTCTGAAAAGCATTGCAACATTAACAAGTGATTTTACTAACTTCATCGTCACATTTTCGAAGCCTGAAAAATTCGCCACATAGCTCAATGCGTCGTTTCTAACAGCTGTTGTACTTCGTTACGTGGAACCTTATATGGCTTTCCCTGATGAGGCCATAAATAGGCTTGTCCTATAACTCCCTCAGCAGTCGCTAGATGCGCATAACCTCTTATTTTCCACATAGAAACTTCGATTTTACAGCATCGTAGCTTCGGAGTTTCGATGCATTCGTGAATTCTATTTAAAAAAAGGTGCTTAGAAGGTGTATAGACTGTCATGACAAAAAACATTAAGCAACTCGGATGCGTGTTGGAAGATTTCGGCAGCTTTGTAAGGCGAAGAGAGAGAGAGGAATTATATATATATATATATATATGTATATATATATATATATATATATATATTTATTATTATTTTTTTTTAATTATTTTTATTATATATATAAAATATATAGATATAAGGTTAAGTTTCAAAAATCTATAGCATGTTATTCGATAAACCTCTTGAATTGTCACAATGATTAACTAATTGATATACTTTATGTGATACAACAAATAAATATAGGAATTCATTTGGTCTCTTATGCCATATCTGGGACCAAGATGTTACAAACACTCGGTAGCATAGGGGCAGCGTGCCTAGCTTTGGGTAGGTAGGTACGAGGTTCGATTCTCATATAGGCGAAATATTTTGCTCGAACAAAACATTTCAGCAGGCCAGGGAATGACGAATTACGATACAAAATCATTGTAGTGGAACTCTAAACTAAGTGGTTCATTCCATTTTGGATTTTTGAAATATTATGTGCATTTCTTTCTGATCAGGCAACCTGATAGGGGCTTGATCAGGCAACCAGGTAAGGCCCATATGTGACACAACGTTACATTTCCTAGTAGGGCCCTTTCAGGCTGCCTTATTAGTGCCCTACCAGGGCAGTCAGGCAACCTGATCGGGCCCTGATTTGGGCCCCATCAAAATTTCTACTCGGGTAGCCCTAAGCATCCCAACTCGTAGGTATGAACACTCACGAGCGCGCGGCGGTCGAAAATTTTCATATAACATCAGTACGTTATTAGTATGTATATGATAGAAGTAAGTTTATTAGTGCAAATACAAATGCGCATGAATAAAACTGTGATTATAGATTTAGGCGGGCCGTAAAGGGCAATTATGTTGCACAATATTACGACTTGCGCAATGTTTTTGGCCGTTAAGGGTTAGCATTGAAGAGTGCGCAATGATTGAATAAAAGTTTGAGCAAGTTTAAATATTGTTGCACCATATGTTTTCATTGCACCGTGTAGGATTAGTATTGCGCCATACACAGGAGGTCTTGCTCACGCGAAAACCTTGACGCTTATGGGCCGTCAAAGTTATTGCGTAATAATAATTAATCGTTTGGGTTCAAGGCGTTATTTAACATTATTGCACAATTAAGCTAGAACGAACGTGCGCACTTGATTTATATAGAAATTTCAGAACAGTCGACTATTTACATTGGGAGATAATGGGTTTTAAAATTTCAATTGTTAACACTGCAGCGTCTACATTGGCCGAAAGTCAGGTCACATAATTCGTCGTACCATTCTATTATGTTTATAATTTTTTTTTAAGAATTATATTTAAATGGGAGACTAGTTAGGGAAAGAGTGAACAAAATTTAGATTGCCTTTACTATTCAGTTTTGCTAAAAACGTTCAGTAAAGACAGAATAATTCTCGGTAAAAAATATTTGTCCCCTATAATAAGAAGACATATGTCAACACCGCAGAATAGTATTGTTGAATATTTCGGAAAAAATAACGATTATCGTGTTCCTAAAGTTAAAAACTTTTATGATAAAAAAATATTTGCGTTATAAATATTGATATTTTATATTGTTTGTGTTATCTTCATTAACAAATTAAATGTTGGTTAATTCATAACTAGTTAAAAACATTGTTCGATTAAAAATTACTTCCAAAAAAATTCGTGTTGCAGTATTATTTTAAATATGCCGCGCAAACTTAAGTCATTGGATACGCGGGACGATGCGGTGTTGCCATATGTCTCCTTATTATAGGGGACAAATCTTTTTTAACAAAGCAGACCCCGCAGTGTTAAAAGTTTCACTTTTTAAATCCATTATCTAACAATCTAAATAGTCGACTGTTCTAAATTCTGACCTAAACATGCATAATGCAAATTTGAACAATATCTATAGAAATCAAGAGCGCGCGCTCGGTCTACGTTAAAGTATTGTACAATGTTATTGTAGGTCTAGGGCCCGCATAACACAACTTCTATTTTGCCATAAAATGGATTATCCGGTGTACCCCTGGTCTCAATTAGTTCGGATAATCGGGATTCTACCGTACATTGAAACTGTTTGATGTATGAGACATTTACTCTTCAATTTTACTTGTAATAAAAACAGCTGCAGACATGACGAACCTGCGTCGTATTGCAATGCAAATGTACGAAATTTTCCATCATTCGATATAAAATGAATATCAGACATTCAAAACGTAGACATTTTTGTTTGAAGGGGCACGAAACCTTTGGCGAGGAAAAAAATTGTTGATTTTTTGAAAAGGTTACATGGTATTTTCAAAATTAATCTTTACGAATGGCGAAGGTGTGACACGGTCTTCTAAACTCCATTTTCAAAACTGGCGTGACGTATAGCTGAAAAACTAATCGATCGATTCTGATGGTATCGTCTTTGGATCTTTCTAACCTTATCGCGTAAAACATAACCCTAAATGTTTTTGAAAATAAAAAGGAAAGTATTTTTTTTGTATTGCAAAAAGTAGCCATTTTTCGGAAAATTCAATCTTTTTGTTCCAAAGCGTACCATTTCATCGATTTTCAGCATTTCGCACTTTTTCTCAGTTCATATTCTGCGTATGAGTGTTGATGAAAGAAAAATCTGCGTTGGTTTTTTTTTTTCAGATTAATCCCGCCGACGTACTTATCACAACAACGCACCGATATTTCTCCAACTCGTAAAACTGCCCTGTTGATTTTTTATCGAAAACGGTTGAGAGCTCCGACCTACAGTTCGCTAGTACGTTGTTCCAATGGGCTACAACTGTCCCGAAGTTCGGATTCTCGCCGTGTCAAACCTCTTCTTGATGGATTTATTTATTAGCCTATTGTGATATGACGCAAGAGTACAAAGCCTTCCTGATTACAATTGTAGTGCATAGACGACGTATTACCTTCGCTTAGAAGTAAATCAAGAAAAATAGATGTATGCGTGCATCCCAATTTTTTACCATGTAAAATGGACTTCCCAAAACAGCACCGATGCTTCCAGCTGTTCCGCTGACCAAAGCGGTCTTCAATATATCTGTTTCGCCTTTGGAGTTGAGGGTGAGCTCGTAATTTTTCGCCATGTTAAAAGCACCGAGGCGTATGCCATTGAGGATGACCTGGAAAGCAAGCGCTGGCACAAGACCGGCCTGAAGAGCGAAAATTCCTTCGTGCTTTGCTATCGTGTACGCAGCGTGTACCGTATTTTTGTACATTTTCCGGTATGTACCACGAGCCGCCAATTCGCCTTGCAGTTGCAATCTTATCTTGACGACGTCAGAAGGATTTGTAAAAAATCCAGCTCCCATAGCAGCCAAACCGCCTATTATGAATTCGGCGCCGGGCCTGTGTCGATAGATTCAAAAAGCATATCTATATATAACATTATTGCATATGCTATCAACGGAGATCGTGTTCTATAGAATAGCACGGCTTGCGGGCAGTTTGAGCCTAACAAATTTGGGGTATTAAGGACAAACTTTCAACCCAACGGTAAGATGTCACCAGCATCGCGTTTGCTTGAGTACATCCGTGCAAGTGAAGATGTGATGTCCGTGTGTGGACACAAGTTAACACGACGCCGGTGACATCTTACGGTTGAGGTGAAAGCTTGTCGTCACACCCCAACATCTTAGGCTTTGAGCAAAGGCCTAGTCGTTCTATAGGACCCCATCTTCGCAATCTTTATTGGCACTCGATGCACTGTATACATTCCCATTCATACACTCCCGAGTGATTCGTCGAAGGATACACCCGCCATGTCATTATTATCATTAAAACTGCAAGGCACTGTTCAGTATTAGGAAAAGGTTCGAAATACGTTCGCGTACCGCTACTGCTTGGATTTGATAACAATCTCGACTTGATAAATGTGACGATAACAGAAAATACGTAAAAAGTATGGCAATATAGAAGCAAGAAAAACGAAATATGGCATGAAAAAGCTTTTCGGTTCTCGATTAATTGTGTACATTGAAAAAATATACATTTATTATATTATATATTACAGATCTCATAGTTACAAGTCGTACGCTTCTAACGTTGCATAATAGCCTCTCAATCCCATATACCCATATTATTTATATAAGTTCGCTTGACATTGAAAAGTTATATGCGATGCTACGGTATAAAGGAAACGACGTTAATTGACATACACGTAATTCGTGCCAAAGTCTATAATAATGTAAATAATTTTCTCACAGTGTCTTCTCGGTTGTCTCGACCTTCGTGCTCGACATCGTATAAGACTTTACACGTGCATGTGCTTCTCTCGAAACAGCTGTACGAACATAAACGCACTATATAGTACAGAGAGTATACGTAATGCCGCGGATGTGCATCGATGTGATAGAAGTAGCCGTGCAGTGCTGCGGAGCTTTGTCTTTTCCATATGCTTATGAATTTTCCGATAAAACTTTTTCTCATGCACCCGTTCTTTTAGGCACTGGAATATTGCAAAGATCCATATGCTGCGCGTTGAGAAACTGATCGCGAAATAAACCCGATTTAGCAATCGCCGAATCGCATGACGAAATCTCAATTCGCCCGAGTTTAAATAACCAAGTACCGCGAGGAGGACGAGGCGAACGCGGGGCTGCGTTCGAGAGATTATGAACTAATTCCTAAATTTGCATCACCTTCGTGTTATCGCGGATGATTTATTGTACCGCGTAGAATTTTCTGTGTTAATTAGACTTCGTGAGTCAAATTAGTGGTAATGTATTTCGTTTTTCGCTCATTGTAGAACAATTGCAATTACATTGTGTACTTGAGTAATTATTGGCAGTGATAAATATAATTTCTTTACTTCATATTTCGTTTTTTGTTCAAAGTACATCGGGTTGATCAACCTTTCCGCTACGGGAAACGCGTATATGCGTTTGGCCTAATAACGTATTCTAGCGGTCACATTGGGAATACATTTTCCTGTGCGTCAAAGCGTTAGGCTACTGTGACGACCTCAAAAATCAGGGTTATTTAAAAAAAACACTTTTGAAGGAATAAATAAGATGATCGAGAAATTGTTTAGATATTTATATTGATGTAGATTAACAGAATTGTGTACTAAATTTCATTTTGAAATATCATTACTGAAAGAAGTTAAAAACAATCTCGTGAAGGACCTTGAAACGTCGGTGTACTTGATTTTGGTCATCTGGTTGATCTGAGAAAAAACGAGTTTCGAGAGATTTTTTAAACTGAGACATAATTATTCTATATTTATCAAACTGTAGGTATACTTAAACAATATATTTAAGTATGCAAAACAATTTTTTCTAATTCATTTATCATGAAAATGGCGGAGCTGTGGCAGAGTGTTACAGCAAGGTTGCCGCGCGGGAGTTGCGAATCCGCGTGCAGTCTAGCGCCTCGTAGACCTTGATGTGCAAAAAAAAATCAAACATTTTCGGAGTTAGAACATGTATAGTTTCTATTTGACAGTAAATAAAATGAAGAAAATTTAAATTCACGAGAATGGCACGCATTTACAAAAAATATCAACATTTCACGCGAAATTTATGTAAAATTTGGATTAAAAAGTCGTTTTTTTTTCAGTTTTTCAGAAACAATTCTTGTCAAGTAGAAGATAGCAATACCATCAATATTTCTACCAAGTTTCAACACGTTCGGCTTAATAGTTTTTTGGCAATCCTGCTCGCCAACATGAAAAATGCAGTTTTGAGAAGAACGCGTTTGATGTTTACGTCCGCTCCGGATCCGAACGGTGAGGCATAGCGTTGATGGGCTGTAACGTTTGAAGTTTTTCGGATTTCGCTTTGAAACTTTGGGAAAATATTCTACATATATAGTTCGATCGCTTAAATAAAAAAAAATGATTTTTCGATCGTTGTAAATGTATATCGCGCCGTAAAATTTCGGTAACTTGGTTTGAAATTTTACCAGTATACTGGGATGCATTTTGACTCGATTATAGACGAAAATCAGTTAATTGTTAAATTTTTGGGTTCGTAAAAGGAATACCTTAAATTTGACTTGCCTCAAGCGACGAATGAGTGTGCATTATTTTAGTCACAGTAGTCTAAGTAGCGTTCAGTAGCCCAGAAACAACGATTTTGTAGCTCAAACATAATTCAATTTTTCATGCAACATTTCATTGCTACTATTTCATAATTGCAACATAGTATGTTGATGCTCGAATGCCTTCTTTGGGCACTGAGAAATATGTTCTCACAGTTGCATGAGCACTGAAAATTAAACAGTCTGTATAGAGATGATACCTCCATTTCGAGTTTTCAAGCCGTTCCACATAAATGCTAGATAACGGATATGAGAAACGATGCACCGGATGGCAAGATGGATTCGTTGAACCATGCTTATTATTATTGTTTGGGGTATAATAAAAAAAAAACACATTTTTCATCGTTCTTTTTATTTGAAAACTTATTGTTATAAAATCATTGTATCCGTACGTTATAAATCGTTGATTAATTCTATTGAAGCTAGAAGATGTAAGCAAGTGGTGTACTGAGATTCATTGAACCGGTAGACCCCCGCTAGTTTTGGTAATTCTAGATATTTCTGTTTTGAACTTTGCGATTGTTTCCTTGGCAAGAGTTAATTTTTCCTTGAGATCGGCCACTTCCATTCTTATTTTGTTTCTAGCATCGGTTATAGCTTTCAGGGTTGTTTCCTTCTTAGCCTCGACTAAAAAATCAAATAGTTACATGAAAATTCGTCATCAATGATCAGCGATGGCTAGAACGTTAATTGGATTATTTTAGCTTGTTTGAGTAAAAAGTATGCGTACAGTCGGTGTCATGCCTCCATACGCTGATTGTGATAGGTTTGCTAGTACTCAACAAATGTTGCATCAACGCTGTAGGATCTTGAAAAACGATTTCTTCGTAAAATTCCGAAACTAAACATTTTCTGCCTAACTGAATTTCAGGCGTGGATTGAAACAATTTGAGTATGTGGTAAATTGTTACCTGCAAAAAGAAAACTAGATTATTGTTGGAAGCGACAAAATATCTAGAATTGCAATTCGAAAAAACTTTACTCACCGGTCTTTCGTTAGGATCGTGAAAATATATTTTAATTACAATCTCAAATTCGCCCCAGCCTGTTTCGGTAACTTCGTATGGTGGTTTAGTTACCACTCTGTTCGGATTATTGTAACTTTCATGCAGCTTGAAGTGAACCTTTTTAACATAAGTTGACATGTCTTCGTTGAGATAAGGCTTGACATAAACGGTCCACTGATGAGTGTGGCCATCTTCTTCTCTTTTTTTCCCAAAATAACGCGCTATATTACCGTACACCAATGGCTTTACTATGGTGAGACCCTGTAACCATTGTTGTCGTTATTAAAGTATTTTTGCTGGACATTCATTGATTTCAATCAACATTTGTTGGCATCATTATTACTTTACAGCTCTTATGACCCTATCGTTTGTATATAATAACCGTCTTTCACAAATTAATCATATTATTTTTTGCAGGTACCGAAGTAATACGTGTAATATTGAGGATTTAGTAGCCGAATAAAAATTCTGTACTGGTTTCAATGAATTCGTATAGTTACGCGATCTTGCTAGACTGGAATATAATTGTACTTGCACAATACCTTTACTCTGCCGCCTGAGTCTGGTCCAAATTCGTTTGTCGTCGCCATTATTTATGTTCTCATCTCAGAGAAATGAGGTTTTGCCACGCCAAAACTTTTACGAATCTCATTCAAGGAGCCATACTCGACGATTTACTTCTTAGTTTGATCTCAACATACTTGTAGGTTATCTTTTATAGCCGTTGGAAAATGTATACAAATACGAACGACGCTGTTTGCGGTGGGACCGCGCGCTCGTAACGAAATGGCGGGCAATTCGAATTTCGGTTGAAGGCTCTGTTGGTTGGCAGTTCCGGTAAGGTATATTTCGAGGTCTATCTCAACTCATCGTTATGATTAAATAAATGACAATTGCATGATTCTCAAATTCAATCAAACACTTCGTTCTTTATTTGACTTGGCATTCGGAAGTCTCGAAATGTTATCGCGTACATAGAAAATAATTGATAATAGTACTTCTGGCAGATACAATTTAATATTATTTACGGTTGAATATCGGCGACGTCTCTACGATCGATTTTTACGAAGTCACACAATACAATGCAGTAAATGCAAATTCTAATATAGCGATACGTAAATTATTCTTTAATTACATAGTCAGAATTTTTAAAAAGTGCGTTTTTTGGGCAATTTTTTCCTTATGCATTCGCTCGGAAAATCATATTTACATCAGAAAGTCACATAGGACTGAACGTTATCGGATTTACGATATTTTTCAATTTTTTGTCCCCCACCACCCGGCCCGCTTAGAGTGAAACATTGCGCAGACGATCGAGAATGTTTATTTCACGAGGTTTTCTTCAGTTTAAGATCCATCAGTGAATCCTTTAGCTTTGGTTGATTCGTCGTAGGGACGTTCGGCGCCGTATTCTCGCAGTTGTCGATGATCAAGCCTTGGCTGAGTCCTCGTTGTCTCGTCCCTTGCGAAGTCTTCTTGTCTTTCTCGATGAGATTGTTACTTCGAAGATTTTCGGAAGAGGCGCCTCGTACGAAAACCGGCTTAAACTTCGGTGCCGGCTTCGCGTGAAAAATGCGCGCTTGTTTCTCACGTTCAACCACTTGGTCGAACAATTCCTTCTTTTTTTTCAGCGTTATTTCATTTCTTCTTTGAAAGCTGAATGGTGCGTCGATCGCGGCGAGAGGCTTGTTCGTAAGCTTCGTGAGGTTCGAGGATGATTTCGTGACGTAAGATGGGACTGGTCTCGCCTGGAATGGTTTTCGTTTCTTCTCTTCCTCGATCGGGCGGCTCTTTAATTTTTCTTTCCGGCTTTGCAAATTCTTGTTATGAGATTCAAAACGAAAGGGCACGGGTTCTGTCATTTTCTTGTAGTCAGTGCCAACGGGAATACCAAAGTGGAGAATTTCGACGTCTTTTATAGAGACACCCTCTTCCGTTGACACAACGGTTGGAACAGTTTTCTTACAAGGTGTATGTTTTTTTACCGATTCCGGCAACATTGAAGTCGAAAGAATATTCGCATCTTTGCTTTTATCCACCAATGACGCGGAGTCAACCGCTGGCTTTGGCTTAACGTCAACTCGTTTCAACGCTTCTGGAGGATTCATTGGTGTTTTGCACGTTCGCGAGAAAGAATCGGCAATTGTCGTTGGCTTGGTGTCAATTTTCAACAAGGATTTTGATGAATCGACCATTGTTCTTCGGCTCAATGTTAACGTGCCGGTATTCTTTGCCGGCTTGTCCATTTTTTCTAATGCTTTTTGAGGATTCATCATCGTTCTACGAGATATCGATAGAGAATCAACGCCACTTACTGATTTTTTCATTTCTTCCGGTTGAGGTTTTGGGGCACCCATCATGGTTTTGCGTCTCCGGGCTGCATTGCGATCCGACATTGTTGATTCGCCGATCTTTTTCATTAATTTTGACGGATCCTGAGTGCTTTTCTGTTGGCTAGTCACCTTCGCCTCTATTTTCTTCGATGGTTCGTGGATCAGGGTCTTCTTTGCTTTCGACATTGTTTTAGGCAGTGTCGCTGTATTTTTTAATTGTCCCTGAGAATTCGGTACCGATTTCTTGATCGTGTTAGCGTTTAGACGATTCTTACGAATCTCTTCCATCCCTGATATTTTACGTTCCTCCTCATTCGACATGGGAATTACCCTCGAGCGATATTTACACCGTAATATCGGTGATTTGGCGCACGTTAGCTTCATCACGGCATGCTTCACTTTTTGCACAGGTCCAGCCGTGCCTGATGTTTTGGGATCTTTTTTATGGGTCGACCGAAAACGTTCCGGCGTTCCATTTTGGAATTTCGAAACAGCTTCCGCAAGACTCACGTATTTGTTGGACACACGTCGATATTTCGAAGTACTTTGGCGCCGCGCCTGAGAAGTCAGAACCACCGGTCTGCAGGATGGATTCTTTTTACCCTTGGGATTTATGTGCGTCGATGCCTTCGCACAGCTTTGCAGTTTAGACATTTGATCATCCGTGTTGTTGTAACGGTGTTGGCTCGATGATGCTTCGGAAGTTTCTGTTCTGTCTTCTACACAAGAGATTTTGGCCTCTTCGTCTACAACAGCTGTCACAGCAGGCTGTATGGTTTTTTCGTTCGCTGCGCTCTGGGTATGCTCAGCCACTGTGCCCAAATCGCAACGCTCAGTCTGGTCAGGAAAAACATTATCGTTCTCCACTGCCGCAAGTAAAGTACAATTTTGTTCCATGTTATCGTCGTCGTCGCTATCCGTTGTGTCCAAATTTTTCACGACTTCCACAGCTGTCGTCGTACCCTGGGATCCTTCAACATTATTCTCAGTGACGTATGTCGGCTCCTTGACGTCCTTCATGATCTTGTTGGTCATTACGCTTCCATCCTCGATAACTTGTGGTGTTGACGATCCACTGGGCCTTGCACAGGCTTTCCTCAGCATGTAGCTCCGTGGAGTGATGGACAATTTACCTTTTAACAATTTCTTTTCTTCGTTTGTCTGCAAATTCTTCACATGGCTGGTCGGCCTGTGGCTCTCTCTAAACGAACCCATTTCTGGTGTTTTGTAAGGAGACTCGGAGACTCCTTTCTTCGAGTTTGGCGTACTTGGGCAACTGTGATATTGCAAGTCGCCGATCAGCCCAGACTCAAGTTCTTCGTGTTCGACGTTGAAGTATTCATCGATATCTGATTTGACGCTAGCATCGAAATCCGCCCATTGCGGAGCATTCCAGCCGTCCATTGTGACCGTAAGCTCCCACCCGTATAATGATGCAGTTTGTGATTTTTTTTTGAAAAACTGGTGATGCGGAAGCCTTTACTGGTCAAGGTGTTTCAGTGACGATGAAATCCGTCGACCTGTACATTTATTTGAGACGACCTCGTTATTATTTTGGACATATGAGCAGAAAAATAATTGGGGAAATAATTTCCGGCCAAGGCCTTTTGAAATACCATTTTTTGTAGCCATGCGATAAAAGAGCCTCCCCTTACCTCCATTATACTATTTATTCAACATACCAACATTCAATTCCCGCCCTTGTATTTTTTTCCGCAATATATCCGACGTTGATTACTTTATAAACGTCTCTGGCTCTTTTTCCTTCTTTCTCTCGGTAGCGGTGTCAACGGACAGAGTGGCTTGGGAATTCAAACATCAGAAAATGCACAGGATTGGCTGAAGAATTTTTAGGCATGGATCAGGACCACGGTCGTACATACAGGTACGGAAACGTGCAGAGTGGGGAGTGAGTCTGATCAGGTAACGTGGTAGTTCTCGCTTCTGCCACTTGAAGCGCTGCTGAAGTTGTATAACAGAGCAGATTTTCAGGATAAGCAATATTTTTAAAAGCGGTATGAATGGAAAATTATAAAATTTTTACACTACTGATCCTATGGTGAGAATTAAAATCATTATTTCAGGAGGCCCGCTCAGTGTCCAACGCACGGTCTTACATGCGGGCTGTAGCGCGATTCTGCTACTCGTTATAACTCGGTAACAACAGTTTTCGTTATCGATAAATAGTAACAGCCAATCACATGCACGATCACGGAAGAAAAGGGGCCTTTTATTGGCTGTCGCTAGCTAACGATAACGAAAACTGTCGCTACCGAGTTATAACCAGTTACAGAACTGGTGGGGGTAGGTCGCATTTTGTAGACATTTAAAAATATTGTAGTGGCCGCTAGAGTCGCCGGTGTAGGGTTACTCGCATGGAGGCTACATAAAGGAGCCCGAACTGTGGACCAGCCCCCTGACACTGGCCTACTATTCCTATACGATAAACGAAAACGCGTTTTGTCCGGGCTTTTTAGTTCTCGGAAGCGCCACTACCTAGCGTTGGCTGTTACGTGACAGGCTTCGGCCCTAAATACTCTGATCAGCTGAACGATTCGATACTTTCGTTACGTGCTGTTATCGTTATGGCGATAACAGCACGTACTAGTGTAGATAACTTTACGAAAACAATTATTCGCGTGTATGATGGATCCTGTTATCGCTGTAACAGTACGTGCTGTTATCGCCATAACGATAACAGCACGTACTGTTACAGCGATAACAGGATCCATCATACACGCGAATAATTGTTTTCGTAAAGTTATCTACACTAGACTTTTATTCATGTAAAATATTCGAAACACCGGTGAAACGTACATATATATGCATGCCTGTCACACGACTACTAGCGCCACAGCGCGGTAAGTACATTTTGCGAACAGCATTTATCTACCAATGTCAGCCCCCTGCTGTGGACTAGGGAAGTGACCACAAAATCGAGGAACGGAAGAGTTCGCGAAAGGCGCTGATTGTCATAAGCGACAGCTTGACATTAGCTAGTGGTGTGGTCATGGAGCCTAGAGGGAAGGAGACCGAACGGGCGTAGGAGAATCGTAATAAATTTGGACCCTGAAAGTGACGAAAAAGATATATGTTGGTTGTAGTTCGAAATTCAGCCACGAGAGCGCTTGTGTTGTCAGTATAGGATATGAAGTAAGGCATTGGTGATGCCATGAAGTGAGAAGTATGCGTTATCGACCCTCGGTCATTGCTGAAATAAGAATATATTGTCTTTTAGTGTTTACACGCCGATACATATTATTTCCATTTTCTTACGTGCGAAAAAGTGTAGTGATAAGTTCGAACAGAAAAAATCGGGAACTACTGTTCCCTATGTTTTTAAGTGTGCTCTGTCGAATGGTGATGGTTAAAATTGCGTCAGAAAAATCTAACCATATAAAAATCGAAAATACGCGATAAAGACGTGATTTTTTTATGACGTTTTTTTTACCGAGTTTTTGTTCCATTTCGATTTTTTTTCTTGCCTAAAACCAATCAATATCGCGACCTCGATGTCTGAACTAAAAATACGTGAGGTCATTTTTTTTAAACGTTTTGGTAAGCCACACCGGCAACCCGAATGAATTTTTTTTTTCCCGAAATTCGACGAATTTCTTTCTCGTAAACTATAGACTTAAGCGAAAATTGTCTAGGCACAAAAATGTCTTAAAATTAGTCAAAGAACACTCTAAAAAAATTCAGAAGGATCAGATGCATTTTTGAATTTTAAGAAAATTACGAAATCGAAATTTCGACAAACGTCGTGAAAAAGTCCGAAAAAAATCGATAGCATTCTTTGACCCATCCTTATGATATGCTTATGTAGAACATTTTTGGTTAAAGAAATATGGAGGCCAAAATGAAATTTTTTTTTCGAAACTTGACGATGCTTATTTACATCTCGTATCCAGCCCGGTATATATTAGCGCGCTATCTGAAATACGCTACTCTTTCTCTTTTCTCAGTCTTTCTCTGTCATCCTATACTAGCTACAGCAGCGCCACCACATAGACCTATACCTTTTTCGTCGGTTTTAGGGTCCACGCCCATGGTACAGCGTTCGGGCTCCTTTACTCTAGTCTCCATGGGTGTAGTTTCCATGACAGCAGTTCAACAATTCAATATGGGCGATTGATTGATGACGCTCACCATGGAGCCTAGATACCAAGAGGTTTAGCGGCAATGCAAAGGTGCTGAAAAAAGCGTCCCCGAAAATGTATCGAAGTGATGGCCCTGGGGTGCAGCGGCACCTACATATATAGTAATATATTGGTCAACGAGGTGAGAGTGATCGGATGAGTTTCTAACCTCACGGCAGACCGATCGTGACATCAAACGTCGAAATATCCGCCGATTCATAATTTCCTAATGACGGTTCGGAAGACAAACGCAAAAGCGAGAAAAGATCTCAAACTCAAACTCAAAATGGCGGCGATACAGCTCATCTAGAAAAACGTGTTGTTTTTACAAATAGCTTCACGGGAGAACGGTTTTCTCATAAAATATAAGACCTGAAAAACCAAGAAAATGATAATTTATATATGATTAGCTATGAGACTACCTAGAAATTAGCTTTAAAATTTTGAAAAAATAGCGTATTTTGAAGAAATAAATCGATTTTTTGCTAAGAAAAGCAGTAAACTGTTTATGAATAAAAAGGTTAACATTTAATTTAAAAAAAAAACGGCTACGTACTCTCATAGAGAATGTAATTGTGAAGCTGCTATCAAAATTTCAAATCGATGCATGCAAAGGTGGTCGAGTAATCCGTCTTCCGAGATCGAAAAAAAGTGGTTTCGAGAAAACCGCGTTGAAAGTTGTACAAGCAACTCAGCGCGCGCTCCGAGGCGCTGCAGCCAAATCGATAATTGAACCTTTAAATTAAAAAAAATCGGTACAGAACCAATTGCATATTGTTTTTATGACAACAAAGTATTTTTAGGCAAGAAAACGTCTTTCCAAAACCCAAGAGTGGTGTTATCCCTTAACACGAATGAGGGTCAGGTACATCATCTGTGATCTGTCTTAGATCGCACCCATGTTTAGCGTATATCTATATACATATAGGTGCCAGAGCACCCCAGCGCCATCATTTCTCGTTCTCGTTTTGGGGACGAGTTGAAAGGCGTCGCTGAACCTCCTGGTATCTAGGCTCCATGACGCTCACTAAACTATAGCCACGGTCTTACATACAGGTCTTGCAACGAAGCCAAATTTTCGTGGTGGGGGCAGGCACACTTATCGGTTCCACTTTTGGATTCACTAGGCACCACTACGCGTCGCCACTAGCGAGGGGAAGTGCATTCCCCCTTATCTCTTACCGGCGCAATAAACTTAGCCGCCGACTATGAAAACATCAAATTCTTTTCCATGCCAATCGGTTGTTAGTCGTTTGTTAGTGTTTGTTAGACTAAATCCAGCGTTTGTTAGACGTTATTTATTTAATAATACGAAAAACAAATTTCATGTCAAAGTTAGCCGCGGAAAATGCTTTTCTAATGATTTCGAACTTTTTTCGTAACCAATCGTTTGTTAGTCGTTTGTTGGTGATTGTTAGTGGATTTTTATCGTTTGTTAGAGCTTAATTTCGACTTTATCGTTAAAAAACCTTCCACTCCCATAGCACGCTGCAAGCCACGTAAAGTTGGCTGCAAGTCACGTGAAGTTGGCCGCATTGCCACGACGGCTGAGCAGGACTTTGTAAATGAAACTCCTCAATTTCAGCAAAATGCTGATTATTCCAATCCTACTCTATTGTTAGTCGTTTGTTAGTGTTTGTTAGACAAAATTCAGCGTTTGTTAGACTTTATTCATTGAAAAATACGGAAAAACAAATTTCATGTCAAAATTAGCCGCAGGAAAATGCTTTTCTAATGATTTCGAACTTTTTTTCGTAACCAATCGTTTGTTAGTCAACTGTTAGTGATTATTAGTCAATTTTTATCGTTTGTTAGAGCTTAATTTCGACTTTATCGTTAAAAAACTTTTCACTCCTATAGCAGGCTGCAAGTCACGTGAAGTTGGCTGCATGCCACGTGAAGTTGGCCGCATTGCCACGACGGCTGTGCAGGGCTTTGTACATGTAACTCCTCAATTTCAGCAAAATGCTGATTATTTCAATCCTACTCGATTGCTAGTGTTTGTTAGACAAAATCCAGCGTTTGTTACATTTTATTAATTAAATAATACGTAAAACAAATTTCATGTCAAAGTTAGCCGCAGGAAAATGCTTTTCTAATGATTTCGAACTTTTCTTCGTAACCAATGGGTTGTTAGTCATTTGTTAGTGATTGTTAGTCTATTTTTATCGTTTGTTAGAGCTTGATTTTTATTTTATCGTTGAAAAACTTTTCATCCCTATAGCACGCTGCGGGCGACGTGAAGGTGGCAGCATTGGCACGACGGCTGAACACGGCTTTGCCCATGTAACTCCTCAATTTCAGCAAAGTGCTGATTATTTCAATCTTCCCCGATTGTTAGTCGTTTGTTAGTGTTTGTTAGACGAAAGCTGGCGTTTCTTGAACTTCATTTATTTAATAATCCGAAAAACAAATTTCATGTCAAACTTAGCCGCGGGAAAATGATTTTGTAATGATTTCGAACTTTTCTTCGTAACCAATCGGTTGTTAGTCGATTGTTAGTAATTGTTAGTCGATGTTTGTCGTTTGTTAGAGTTTAATTTTTATTTTATCGTTAAAAAACCTTTTATTCCCATCGCACGCTGCAAGCCACGTGAAGTTGGCAGCATTGCCACGACGGCTGAGCACGTCGTTGCCCATGTAACTCCTCAATTTCAGCAAAATGCTGATTTTTCTCATCCAACACGATTGTTAGTGATTGTTAGTCCATTTTGATAGTTTGTTAGTAATTGAAAAGCATTTTCCTGCGGCTAACGTTGACATGAAATTTGTTTTTCGTATTATTAAATAAATAAAGTCTAACAAACGCTGGATTTTGTCTAAGAAACACTAACAAACGACTAACAATCGAGTAGGATTTAAATAATCAGCATTTTGCTGAAATTGACGAGTTACATGGGCAAATACGTGCTCAGCCGTCGTGGCAATGCTGCCAACGTCACGTGGTTTGCAGCGTGCTATGGGAATGAAAGGTTTTTTAACGATAAAAAAAATTAAACTTTAACAGACGATAAAAATCGACTAACAATTACTAACAAACGACTAACAACCGATTAGTTACGAAGAAAAGTTCGCAATCATTACAAAACCATTTTCCCGCGGCTAAGTTTGACAAGAAATTTGTTTTTCGGATTATTAAATAAATAAAGTCTAAGGAACGCTGGATTTTGTCGAAAAAAATACCAACACACGACTAACAATCGAGGAAGATTTAAATAATCAGCACTTTGCTGAAATTGAGGGGTTACATGGGCAATGCCGTGCTCAGCCGTCGTGGCAATGCAGCCACCTTGACGTCGCCCGCAGCGTGCTAAAGGGATGAAAAGTTTTTCAACGATAAAATAAAAATCAAGCTCTAACACACGATAAAAATAGATTAACAATCACTAACAAACGACTAACAATGGATTGCTTACAAAGGATAGTTTGAAATCGGTACGTAACCATTTTGCCGTTGCTAAGTTTGACATGAAATTTGTTTTTCGGATTATTAACTAAATAAAGTCTAACAAACGCTGGATTTTGTCTAACAAACACTAACAATCGAGTAGGATTGAAATAATCAGAGTTCTGCTGAAATTGAGGAGTCACATGCGCATAGCCGTGCTCCGCCGTCGTGGCAATGCTGCCAACTTCACGTGGCTTGCAGCCTACTTCCCGTGGCTTGCAGCGTGCTATGGGAATGAAAAGTTTTTCAACGATAAAATAAAAATTAAGCTCCAACAAACGATGAAGATTGACTAACAATCGATTGGTTACGACGAAAAGTTCAAAATCATTAGCAAAGCATTTTCCTGCGGCTAACTTTGACATGAAATTTGTTTTTCGTATTATTAAATAAATAAAGTCTAACAAACGCTGGATTTTGTGGAACAAACCGAAACAAACGACTAACAATCGAGTATGACTGAAATAATCAGCATTTTGCTGAAATTAAGGAGTTACACGTACAAATCCTTTCTCAGCCGTCGTGGCAATGCGGCCAGCTTCACGTGGCTTGTAGCCAACTTCACGTGGCTTGCAGCGTGCTGTGGGAATGAAAAGTTTTTTAACGATAAAGTCAAAATTAAGCTATAGAAAACGATAAAAAGCGACTAACAATCACGAACAAACGACTAACAAACGATTGGTTACGAAAAAAGTTTGAAATCATTAGAAAAGCATTTTCCTGCGGCTAACTTTGACATGAAATTTGTTTTTCGTATTTTAAAATAAATAAAGTCTCACAAACGCTGGATTTTGTCTAACAAACACTAACAATTGAGTAGGATTAAAATAATCAGTATTTAGCGGAAATTGAGGAGTTTCATGTACAACGCCCTGCTCAGCCGTGGTGGCAATGCGGCCAACTTCACGTGGCTTGAAGCCAACTTCACGTGGCTTGCAGCGTGCTATGGGAGTGAAAAGTTTTTTAACGATCAGGTCAAAATTAAGCTCTAACAAACGATAAAAATCGACTAACAATCACTAACAAACGATTGGTTACGAAAAAAGTTCGAAATCATTAGAAAAGCATTTTCCGCGGCTAACTTTGACATGAAATTTGTTTTTCGTATTATTAGATAAATAACGGCTAACAAACGTTAGATGTTGTCTAACAAACACTAACAAACGACTAACAATCGATTGGCATGGAAAAGAATTCGATATTTTCATAGATGGCGGCTAAGTTTATTGAGCTCCTCTTACCCGTAAATAGGACCAAGGTGTTTCCGTTTGTTTTTGTCTCGCGGTTGTCGAAATAACCTTTATTTGCGACCATATACCACGAGGTTCTATGCGATTGATCGTGATACATTTTTTTAACGTGTTCTTAAGCATAAATGTGAGTTTTTTTGGTAGCGTTTTTGAAAAAAATGCGAAATGGTTAAGGGTTGCGCGATTCGCAATTGGAAAACGGGGTACATGTGGTCGGAACAGATGTATCGGCTGGCACATCATTGGTATCCCAGCCATGTGTTGGAAAACGTCGGCGGGAAGATTGTACGCCTTTAATAGATGTAACCAATGTTTAAAAAAATTTAACGATATTATGTGAGCATGAATTAAATAATAAACTATCTCGATGTGTATATTCGTTCATGGAATTTGAACGAGTTAATTTGACTGTATGTATTGTTACAAGTCTGATTGCTGTCTGTTTGTAATATTATTATTTTATTATTTTGTGCGCGAGCTGGGGACTCCGGCACATGGATCGTTGTCTGTTTTAAAGTGGTGTAACGCACCTCACCTTTTATTACTGACGCTGGGTCTAGGTACGCTAGGTGAATAATCTGCAACGTAGTCACTAGTTCACCCAATTAACAGTTCACTTTATTCGTCACTTAAAAAGGTCTTACACGGGGCGTAAATATAATGTTACTTGTATATCGAAATGAAATATAATAAAAAATAGTTGTATCGGGGTTATTAGAGAATAATAAGTGATTCGGCTTCAAAATAGCTCGACACGCATTGCCGCTAAGGTAATTGTCGCGAACGAATATAACGAAGGTCAATGAAGGGCCGCTGAGGTATTTCCTTCATTTGATGAGTTCTTACGCGATCACGATTGGAATGGTAGAAAAGGGCAACACCGATCGTACCCGCGAGAACCTAAGTACGCGAGGAGATTTGCCCCTAAGGAGTGTAGGTCCCTCGACCGATTGTTCGGAAAGTCGCAATCAGACTGAGGAGTCACCAAATGGATGACGTCTTGAAGATTTCGGCAAATAGCTACGTGTAGGTTGTCGTGGGGGTGAAATGCGAAAGAATGAATCAGCGATTTTCATCAGGTTTCGCAGAGTTAGATTGTTGCATTCCCTTTTGCTTGCATTAATATTTCGAAACCGGCAAGTTCGCTTCTTGAAGAAAGAAAAGGAATTTGATGATTTAGGGTTGCGAAATATTGCGATCGTTCGGTGGTATGGAGGCCGCAGAGGCAATGACACGAGTTAAGCAATACGGAAGTATACGGATACGAAAAATGGTCCGTAACAGCCCTCCCATCTTAGACGGGATATGGTCTAGTGTCCATATTCCCGAGACACTGTGGTCCTTCCGTTGCTAGTAGATGGTTGTATCCGAAAAATATGGGTCGGTTGCGATGGCCAGATGATCGAGGTTATGTGCCTCCCGTCTCGACGGTGGCGATGGCGCTGGTCGCGATGGTCTGACCATGTGAGTCAGTGGGATTGCAACGAGTCCGCGTGGCTGCGTCATCATTGCGGTTTTTTTTTTTTACGTCGTCGCCAAGTTATCTTCCGTAACTTTGACTGCGGTTCATTTTTCCCTTTTCTCTTTATTGGTGCAGGCTCTGGTGGCGTATCTTCAGCCATATTAGCGTGTTTTAGTTTATCCATGTGTGTGAGAACCAGCTGATCGTCGCGTTTGTCGATGAGTGCTGTATGCTGATCCAGAACCTTTGCGGTTTTGTACGGTCCGTCGTAATAAGCGTCGAATTTGTGTTGTTTAGGTTCACGCAGAGTGTATACCATCTCTCCTGGTTCGTATTTTACGACATTCGTTTTTCGATCATGCCGTTGTTTAGCTTGATGTTTGTGGTGATTTAAACTATTTCCTCCGATTTCGGTTAGTTCATCCAGCCTTTGGGCGAGATTTGCTACATATGCCGTGGTCGTTGGCAGATGTTCTTTTAACGGGAAGGTGCTTGGTATTTTCATAAGTTTCCCGTATGCCATCTGGTGGGGTGTGAAATTCCTCGCTTCATGAACTGTAGGGTTATGCGATTGGGTAGCATATGGCAAAACTTCGTCCCATTCGGTTCGTTGACCGATGTAGTGTTTGAGATAATCAGCGATGCTCTGATGACTTCTCTCAAGAGATCCATTGCTCTGTGGGTGGTATGTTGTCGCCTTCACATGTTGTACGCCTTTTTCCTTCAAGAACTCTTCCATTCTTTGGCTGACGAAAGATTTTCCATTCTCGCTAAGAAGAAATAAGGGCGTGCCGTGAACCGCGAAGTATTGTTGATCCAGTGTCCGGATGATGGTTTTAGATTTCATGTCGGGAAGTTCGAATGCTCGTGCAAATTTGGTGAGAAGGTCGATCGTCATGAGAATGAAACGATTGCCTCATTTCGTCGTTGGCAATGGACCGACGATATCTATTGCGATCTTTTCCCAGGCTGCAGCCGGTGTATCTGTAATTATCATTGGTTCTCTGGTTTTTATGCGAACCAATTTGTGTTGTTGACAGCTGTGGCAGCATCTCACGACATCCTGAACATCCTTTTTCATACCTTTATAAGAATATCGTTGTCTCAATCGTTCGTATGTTTTCCTGACTCCTTTGTGTCCTCCGATGTGCCCCGTGTGCCACTTCCGGATTATATCAAAGCGTTCTGGAGCAGGTGGAGTTTCTATCTGACCAGTGCATACCCAGGTAGCAATTATCAAAAAGTTCTCCAAAGGTCGGCTAAAAGGGTGCCAAATGTCCGCCCGGAAGTTATCTTAAAGTCAACAACCATCCAAAAAGATAACTATTGGACACATGATAACTATAGGTAACTTCCAAGCGGACATTTGGTACCCATTGGGACAACTAATAGACAACTATTTTGAAATTGCTACCTGGGTACTTGGATGTTGGATAGGCCCTTGAAAAATATTTCTTCCAGGATTTTTTTGAATGCATCTACAGGTAGGTCGTCGTGGCCGTCTCCGATTGATGAAATTCTTAATTCTTGGATGTTTTCTCACTTGAGCGCTTCCTTGAGTGCGTCGAGAGCTGTCTTCAGGTTTTCGATGGTAATTTTCTGATAGTATTCCTCCATGGCGGCGGCACTGAATACAATGGTCCGCTTAGCATTGCAAAGCGCTACAGTCTTCGTTTTGAGATCGTTTGTGGTGGTTTCATTGTCGATGTAACCCAAATCGCGGAGCTGCTGCCCAATGGGGTAATGGATCACCCCGACCGATGATGTCAGGTGCAGGTAGACTCCCTTTCTTGTAGTTAGCTGTTCTCCCGAACTACAACTCTCGTCTTAGTGGGTAGAACATTTTGAACGTTCTCTTGTTCCGATGTACTGCTGTCGCTTTCGCTATCGATCTCATCCTCGTCTGGAGATGAGGATGTAACTGATAAGAATTCCTAATCATCGTCGGTCGCATATGTTCTGGCAGAATTTGTCTCCGAAATGGTCTTCGTGTGTGTGGGTGCAAATCGGATGGCTCGTGGTGTTGAACCACAGGCCGGTTGCTCACCCTTCAACGGCATTGGTACTGTCGACAGTCTTCCATGCCGGGTTTTAGGAGACAGAAGATTGCCGCCAATATGGCTCGAATTCCTCACCTCTTGTTCCGTTGTTAGTTGGTTCGATGGTTTTTCTGCTGGTTTGTCAGGCTGCGTACGCAGCCTTTCAATTGCCACCGCTGTATCCGGACTTACTCCGAATTCGCTGGTGAGAAGCTTGAGTTGAGATTCCGTTGGGCTGCTATTGCTCTACGCGGAATCATCGTTGAGGATTGGTATAGCTTCTTCCGGGTTAACAAATACCTTTGGGAGGTTCTTAGAGAGATTGAGCAGTTTCCGCTTGGCTTCGTCCATGGTGAGATGATTAGTACCCTTTTGGATGGCTAAGAACGAGTCGAAAATATATCCGAAGGGATCCGATTGCGCCGAAGTGATAAGTACATTTTCGGTAAGGTCTGTGTCGTCATCGCTCGGTTGGTCGTGTTGGGATGCTGTAGAGTCTGTTAACGGTTGGTTTCGTTGGAGCGTTGGTTTCGCCCACATGCTATAGCGGCGAGAATCTTCAACTGGCTCGTCATTTTCTAGTTAAGATTCGGAAAAAGCCGAGTAATGGTACGTAGTTTTCAGTTCTGGCCGCCTCTTTTCCCGAATTCTACTCGCAATTGTGCTTGCATCTAGGTGTATTACGGGTTTCGCGCCTTTTGGTTTAAAATCTGGGTCTTCTCGTGGCGACAATGGGAAAGCTTGCAGCCGGAGGATTTCTAGACAAGGCATCCGCGTTCAAGTTGGTCTTTCCCTTCTTGTATACGACCTGATATTCATATTCTTCGAGCTGCAGGCTCCATCTCATCAGTCTGGATGTGGGGTCCCTTACCGAGTATAGCCAGACCAGCGGTTGGTGATCGGTTACGAGTATTAATTTTCTTCCGTATATGTACGGCCGAAAAGTTTTTACAGCGTATACCATAGCGAGGATTTCTTTTCTGTTGTTGAGTAATTTTTTTCTGCTGCGGTCAGCACTCTACTAGCATACTGAACGGGCAAATCTTGACCGAGTTTTTCTCCCTGACTTAGCACAGCACCGATTGCAATATCCGATGCATCGGTTGTTACTATGAAGACCTGTTGAAATCGGGATACTGTAGTATAGGCTCTTTACAGAGTGCGTCGCGCAGATCTTCGAAACTACCCTGATGTTCATTGGTCCAGAGAAATTTGACTGTCTTTTTCGTGAGATCAGAAAGCATTTTGGCGCCACCTGAGAAATTCTCGAGGAATGTCCGGTAGTAACCGGCGAGGCCAAGGAATTCTCTCACGTTCCGTGGATTTTTCGGTACAGGAAGGTCGCACACCATCCTTGTTCTATGCATGGCCCAAATAATTGACCTCTTTTCTAAAAAAATCGCATTTTTCAATTTGGAGGGATACTCCATTTTCTCTTAAACGTCGAAAAAGTCTTTTGACTTTTGCTTGATGTTCTTGCAAAGATGACAAGAAGATAACTATATCGTCCAAGTAAACGAATAGCTCCGTTCCGGTTAGACCCGACAGGACGCTATCCATTAATCGCTGGAATGTGGCTGGTGCATTTTTCAACCCGAAAGGCATTCTGAGAAATTCAAAATGTCCTCTTGGTGTGGTAAAGGCTGTTTTCGGTTGGTCTTTTTCAGCCACTTCAAATTGGTGAAAACCGCTCGCGAGATAAAAAATTGAGAAATATTTCGCACCTCCCAAACGGTCAAAAATTTCTGTAATGTTAGGCAAGGGATAGCTATCGCCGACGGTTTTCTCGTTGAGTTTTCGATAATCTGTTACCATACGCCAACGTCTGTTCCCTTGGGAATCGGCCTTTTTGGGTACAATCCACAGGGGTGAGTTGCATGGCGAGTGTGAGGGTTTAATTATTTTCTTTTCGATTAAGCCTGCAACCTGGTTCTTTATTTCTCTTTGATGGATTAAAGGGTATCGGTATTGTTTGGTATGAATTGGGATATCGTTAATCGTGGGAACTTCGTGTTGCACGTGAGTTGAGCCGATTAATTCGTCACCTGATAGATGGAATACGTCGGGGAATTCCCGGACAAGCTCACGAACGTGCTGACACTCGAGTTTGCGTAAATGCGTAAGTCGCAAGGTTTGCAAAATTTGACTCACTCTTGCCTTGGATGATTTTATTTTGTTTTGTCCACATGTTGAGCAGTCGGAGTCCGAATTTAGCACAGGTTGAGATTCAATGTCGTACGGCTTGAGTTCTTGAGCAGGTATTTCTAGGTCCACGGGTTCCTTACTACAGCATCGCCGATGAGCACATGGGGTCCGGGGTCGATTCGCTGTAAATATCCGTCGTAGACATTGACGTTGCGAACCCTGATTCCAATCTGTTTCCTGCTACGACCATCCAAATGAATGTTTACCGAATCGAGTTCCTTTAATACGGACTCGATTTCTTCTTGGTTGCTGAATGGAATGGGGGTGACTGGTTCACGAGAAGTTACCACTGTTTTATGATGGTAGGATACTTCGACCTGCTCTTGGTGGAAATACGGTGCACCCAGTAATCCGTCAGCGCTCGGTAATCGCTCGCCGCCAAATACGTGGAAGATCGCGTACGAATCACGAATCTTCAAAAGTATCGTTCCGATAGAGCGCACGAGTGTTGGGTCAACTCCCCGGAACTTACGTGTATCTTCAATATCGATGGTTAAGTCCCGTCGAGAGCACTGATGTGAATTAAATTCAGAGACGACCCCCCGTCTAGGACGAATTCGGCGTGCCCTAATCTGAACGGCGGCGATTTGATCTTGATTCGGGCTGGCGGTATTTCCTCGAGGAAGCAGTATCTAATGTCTTCTGTAGAAACTGTACCTTTCTGTTCTCGTTGTCCTTCGCTTTTCTTTCCTCGATATCCCGGAGTCTTGCGTCCTCGTGGGCTTGGTGATTGCCCTTTGCGCTTGCCCGGGGATGGGCCGGGCGAGCGCCCTCGTAGTTTAAAGACTCCGTTAAGGATGTTGGCTCCATACGTGGTGGAACATAAGGTGACGATGGTCGTGTATATTTCCGAAACGGTTACCTATCGGTGGAGGTACGTTTCTGATGACCACAGCACTGACTTTTAAAGATACGTCGATTGCGTGTTATTTGACGGGAACGGTCTTCGTGCTCAACAAACGCGGAATGATCACTGTCAACATTGTATATTTTGCTGCTTGCTTGGTCTTCATCGGATTACGACACGTCAGAAGTGTCACTCTCTGAACTAGAGTCTGAGCTACTCGAAGAATGATCTCTGCGTTTCGACTTTCTTCGAGATTTGGTCTTTGGCTGGTTGGAGGACCGTGAAGCGCTATCCTTCCTGGCGCCAAGTGCTAGACATCGATTGCATCGCTCCCGTTCTTCATTGATTGCTAAATCGATGGCATTGTCGAGGGTTTGCGGTTTATGATGCCAAATCGAATAGTAGATCTTCTCAGGTAGGCTTCGAAGAGAACTATCGAGTGTGAGAGCCTCCAGGTCTCTAATGCTGCCCGCTGCCTCAGTTGCTGGACGATCGCCCTTTGTTGCAGCCCTAGCTCGTCGAACAAGGCCCTCTGTGCGTTCGACATAGTCCTTGACATTTTCGTTGCTTGTTCCATGCCGCACCTCGAAGCTTTGTCAGAACTCATTTTAGGTACTTTGGTTTGTCCTTGCCTTCGAGTTGTTCAAATTCTTCGGCTACTCTTCTTAGGAAGCTACCGAGAGATTTAGATTCGCCATTATATCGCGGTAGGCTACGTATAACTTCGCGAATCTCTTTTTGGCGATCGCCGAGCGACATGCGCTCCAACAGCGACGTAAGCAATTCTTCGGTCATTGGCATATTTTGCGTCGTTCATCTTATACTGTTCAGATCGCTAATATATCCAATTGACCGGGTGAGTTATTGGACAAGTGATCCCATTTCTGACACCAGCTGTTACAAGCCGGATTGCTGTCCAGTTGTAATATTATTATTTTATTATTTTGTGCGCGAGCTGGGGACACCGGCACATGGATCCTTGTCTGTTTTAAAGCGGCGTAACGCACCTCACCTTTTATTACTGACGCTGCGGGAGACGTTTGGCGTTCAGTTGAAGGTGAATAGTCTGCAACGTAGTCACTAGTTCACCCAATTAACAGTTCATTTTATTCGTTACTTAAAAAGGTCTTACACGGGACGTAAATATAATGTTACTTGTATATCGAAATGTAATATAATAGAAGGTAGTTGTATCGGGGTTAATAGAGAATAATAAGTGATTCGGCTTCGAAATAGCTCGACACGCAATGCCGCTAAGGTAATTGTCGCGAACGAATATAACGAAGGTGAATGACGGGCCGCTGAGGTATTTCCTTCATTCGATAAGTTCTTACGTGATCACGATTGCAATGGTAGAAATGGACAACATCAATCGTACCCGCGAGAACCTAAGTACGCGACCAGATTGGCCCCTAAGGAGTGAATGTCCCTCGACCGATTGTTCGGAAAGTCGCAATCAGACTGGGGAGTCACCAAATGGATGAGGCCTTAAGGATTTCGGCAAATAGCTGCGGGTAGGTTGTCGTGGGGGTGAATTGCGAAAGAATAGATCAGTGATTTTCATGAGGTTTCGCAAAGAGTTCGATTGATGCATTCCCTTTTGCTTGCACTAATATTCCGAAACTGGCAAGTTTGCTTCTTGAAGAAAGAAAAGGAATTTGATGATTTAGGGTTGCGAAATATTGCGAACGTTCGGTGGTATGGAGGCCGTGGAGGCAATGACACGAGTTGAGCAATACAGAAGTATACGGATACGAAAAATGGTCCGTAACAATATGCGTGATTAATAATACATGGTATTGCGTGGAATTTCTAGGATAATCGATTCAAAAACCAAGTCTTAGTCTAGGAGCCCAGCGCTGCATAATCAATTTATCTTTAATGCATGCACGGCAATTATACCAGAAGTTGTAGCCAATTGATTTTCAATATCGTGGATCATAGATTACATCAATTGCTGAAGAGACCTTTGACCGCTCGTTCACCGAACAAAAAAGAAGCAGCTCAATCGAACCAGTAACCCGGACTTGTCGTGAAGCCTTCTGTGTTGATCGTGAGACACAGAAATCACCAGTATCTGTAGAAGTGAGTATTTGTTTTTAGGTCGAATATGTTTTATATCTTTACATTCATGATTCTACATGCAGAATCCATATATTTTGCAATAGGTACAAAAACATGTGGGGACACAAATTTTACCCCGTCGGCTTTCACCATCTGAAACAGAGGAACAATTGAGAAAGCAGATAAAGCTGCTAACAAGTCAATTGCACCGCAGAGAATCAAAAATATCAACGATGACTGAATTATTATCGGAATTCCGGAAAAACGGTTAATTGACGGAAGATTTGGAATAGGCCTTTTTAAACAGATTTTTGGGCTTGAATCTGGAGTTTTTTCGTTATGAAATTAAAAATACAAAGAGATCCAAGTTTCGGAGTGAATATTCAGACAAAGTAAAGGAGTTTGCTTCAACTCTCTATTTCTATTCGCCGAAAGCATATCAGTTCATTCGAACGGCACTACATTTACCGCATGAGGGAACTTTAAGGAAGTGGGTAGGGGAATTATCTTGCGAAGCAGGTTTCTTGTCGTGTGTATTTAACTTTTCGCGAACGGAAGGCGAGAAGGAAAATTGTAATATGCAAGATGTAGGACTCATTTTTGACTCCATGTCAATAAGAACACAGGTCATGTTGGACAGAAAATATTTTATTTTTAAAGGTCTTGTCGACTATGGTTCAGACGCGAAAGAATTAAATTTAAATATTCAATCTACAGACTTAGCAAAATAAGTTCTCGCATTTCGAATTGTCTCCTATACAAAACGATTCAAGATTTCGATTGCTCATCTTTTTGTCAACGGCATTTCAACTGAAAACCAAAGCAAACGGTTATTAGCAGCGATAACAAAATTGTACGATGTTGGAGTTCTTGTGCGCTCGATAACCTGCGACGGTGCAGCGGTAAATTTTAGCTCGTTGGCCAAATTAGGCTGCAACTTTAACGCTCAAGAGTTCAAACCTTTTTTTAAGCACCCCTTACATGATTCAGAAGTTCACGTAATTCTTGATACATGCCATTTAATAAAATTATGTCTAAACTGTTTTGCTCAGCTCGAGATACAAACTCCCATAGGAAAAACATCTTTCGTTTGTGTCAAAAATGTAAATGAAATTCAGGAAGCAGAACGTTTCAAATTCGCAAATCGGTTGAAGTCATCTCATTGAAATTACAAGGATAAAAAACAAAGAAAGTTTCCCTTGCTACTCAAACCATTAGCAGTGGTGTGGTGGACCCCATAGATTTTTTAAGAGTTGGTGGTTGTCCAAAATTCTACGGGAGCGAAGCAACAGTAGAATTCTTGAGAGTGTTCGATCGATTTTTCGATATGCTGAACAGCAGAAGTGCATTTCGCAAAGGCAATAAATCACCATTGTCTCTTCAAAATTTCACTTATTGGAACGAAGTTTTCCAAAAAATGTATTCTACAATTAAGTATTGATGGTAAACCACTTCTTCGTGATGATGGTTCACCACTTCTTAAACACGAGAAAAAAAGCTTTGCATGAGGGTTCTTGATCGACATTCAAAGTTTCCGAAATTTAGCGTTAAATCTTTTGCAAAAGATTCAGAACCCTTTGAAATACTTTTTGACATACAAGTGCTCACAAGAGAGAGAGAGAGAGAGAGAGAGAGAGAGAGAGAGAGAGGGAGAGAGAGAGAGAGAGAGAGAGAGAGAGAGAGAGAGAGAGAGAGAGAGAGAGAGAGAGAGAGAGAGAGAGAGAGAGAGAGAGAGAGAGAGAGAGAGAGAGAGAGAGAGAGAGAGAGAGATTGATTGATTGATGTTTATTAGCTTTCTCAGCTATTTGTTGTACATATTGTTACATATTTCCTTAAATCTAAGTACATCTCACTTTACTGTTGACACAACATATTCTTTTAACATTCGTTTAAACTGCTCGACTTTTTCACAGCCTTTTAGATCAGCTGGCAATGCATTATACATTTTCACTCCGTCATAGTACATACTCTTTTGTGCGCTTCGCGTTCTCCGAAATTGTATTACAATATTTTCCGCTTGTCGTGTCTCCCTACCACTCCTCGTTCTCACTATTTGTAACCGACTTTTCAATTCTTTGGGCAGTAGATTTTTCACTGCTTTAAATATAAATATACATACATTGTAGTACAATCTTTGCCTTACAGACATAAATTGCACCGCATTCAGCATATCTTCCACCTTTGTGTATCGGTTGCATTGCAATATGACTCTCATCGCTCTGTTTTGCGCGATCTGCAGTTTATTCAACTCTGTTTCTCCCATACCCACTAACAGCGTTGCACAATATTCAAAGTGCGGGGCGATAATAGTTTTATATATGACACATCTCGTATACGCAGATACGTAATGACCTACTCTATTTAGGAAACTCGTTTTTTTACCAATTTTTTTTAACATATACTCACAGTGTTCTTTAAATCGTAGCTTGTCATCAATAATTATACCCAAATATTTCATCGTTTCCACTCTCTCTAGTTCCGTTCCATCCAAACACTTGAGTACAATATTCTCACTCGCACTTTTTCTTATACTGCTGACAATAATATATTTTGTTTTCTCTACATTCATTTTTAATTTATTTCTATCCATCCACTTTTCCACTATATTTAATAATATATTCATCTTTCTCTCCACTTCCGCGCTGCTTTTGCCAGTTACATATATGACTGTATCGTCAGCAAACATTTTTATTGCACATTCCTCTGTACACGAATTAACTATATCATTTATATATATAATAAATAGCAACGGCCCCAGTACTGACCCCTGCGGTACCCCATGTTCATTGGAAATAATTTCAGACCATTCATTATTAAATCGAACTTGCTGTGTTCTATTTCTTAAGTACGTTCGGAACCAATCTAATACCTTTTCTCTAATCCCATATTGGTATAATTTGTCTAATAATATTTCCCTGTCTATGGTCTCAAAAGCTCGTCTTAGATCCATGAAGATTACTCCTACCAATTTGCCTTCACTAATGTTCATTTTCCATTCGTCTACAACAGTTTGAATCGCCGTTTCACACGAATATTGCTTTCTAAATCCCGACTGATGCTCCGTTATAATGGTATTGGCCTCTAAATGTTTTTCAATTTGATTTTTCACTACTAATTCGAGCACTTTTTCGTACAGTGGCAACATATTAATTGGCCTGTACTGACTGGCTTTCTCAGCCTTGTTCATCTTTGGAATCGGTATAATCGTGGAAGTTTTCCAGCTGTCCGGGCAACGTTCCTCCCTTAGCGACCCATTTATTATTTCCACAAATTCCTCTTTTATTGCACTAAACGCCATTTTTAATACATCACTTGTTATTCCTTCTTCAGTTCCCTTCTTTTTTGGGAGTTCCATCACAATCTTCTCTAGGTCCTTTATTTCAACAACATTAAATTCTCCCATTATTCTTTCCTCATCCATCCCAACGCCCGTTAGAATCCTTCTTCTGTTTGGGCTCCCAGACGTATCCCGCTCTATTGAATTAACTATATTGTTTATACTTTGTACATAAAACACATTGAATTTATCAGCTATATTACCTCCCATCATGTCATCCAATATCTCAAAGTCTATGTTTTCTACTTCCCGTGTACCCATTGGTCCTCCTTTAATTAATTCTTTTAATGTTTTCCACATTTTTGTCGGGTCCTTCTTGTTGTCGTCTATCATCTTTTCATAATATTCCTTTTTCTTTTCTCTTATTAATTTAACTACCGTATTCCTTTCTATTTTAAATTGCTGCCACTTTTCATCCAAGCCAGTGAAAACTGCTACTTTGTATGCCTCATCTCTTCTTCTCGCTGCTACTGTGATATCTTCCGAATACCATTTTTTCCCGTCCCAAACCCTTGGAATCTTGACTGTTCTTTCCGGTGCAAACGTATCGAGTGCATCCACTATGTTATCAACAAGCATTTTTGCTCGTTGGCTTACCTCTACACCATCCATTTGTCTTGTGGTAGTGCTCAACATCCTAGAAAATTCCTTCGCATCGATTTTACTATAGTTTCTTGCTTTATATTCCCTGCACTCATTCTTTTCCGTCTTTTTTTTTACCTAATATGACTTTTATCCATCCATGGTCCGTTATCTTTGGTTCATGCTCCACCTGAACTTGTGCACTCATATTAGCAAATAATAAATCTATAATTGTTCGGCTATTTTGCGTTATTCTCGTTGGCTTATTAACATATTGCTTCATCCCTAGACTCATCATTCCTGTTATTAACTTCTTTTTATAGAACGTTTCTACTGTAACATCGATATTAAAGTCACCTATTATCAAACAGTCTCCTTTTATTGTTAGTTCCTCAGTAATGTCTTCTATGTATCGTATAAAATCTGTATCCGACGCACTTGGTGAGTGATACACAACTGCGATCACTCCTTTATAATGTTCGTCCTTGACCTCTATTCCAGCACACCAACAGTTTGACTCTATTTTACTTATTGGTATCATATCAAATTTAATACCGTCTCTGACGTATAAGATCACACCACCTGTGTTCCTATTCTCCGCATCACATCTGACTATACCGTATCCCGGTATAAACACTTCACTGTTTTCTATTTCGGTCGTCACCCTGGTCTCTGATAACGCTATAATTGCAGGTTTCATTCTGTCCACTACTTGGTATCGTATTTCATCCTTGTGTGCAATAAGACTTTGCGCATCTATTGCATCTCAAGGCCAAAATACCTGGGATATTCGCATAAGAATAAAATTATGTTAATGTATTGCCAGCGCTTCGCGGATCTCGTCAAAAAAAGTTGATGTCGGCAAAAATCTAAAAGTCTGTCGAAAAATATATAATGAACAAATGCACACGGCATCAAGGATGCACTTGTTATAGAAATGGAATATAAATTGTGATTGAGAGGTACACACTTTCAGCGTACATAGGTAAAAAGCAACGTTAAAATGTCGATTCAGCATCACGTGGTATCTCAAGGTCAAAATGCCTGAGTTATTCACGAGTGCGCTTTGTTCCTTGTTTCACATCCTTTTCTAGGTCCTTTGCTTCCAACATGCTTATCGATTCAATTTCCGGCCCAAGAGAGTCAGCAGCAGCTCATTGCTCAACAATCTGCTTGGGAGGTTCGGTGATTGGCTTGAAGTGTCTCTCCAATGCAAGATCTTCTTCCATTTTTCGTCTTCAAAGCTTGATATTTTTTGCGTATTGAGTCGCTTGTTTTCGCAATTTCCCTCGCAATCTTTTCATCAGTAACAATTGTCGTCATGATGCCCACATGAAATTATTTGTAGGTCGTTGCACAGCTGATGTCTCAATGCCGACTAACTACATCACGGTATTGCAAACTCGTTAAATCAATTTCTATAGCGACCACCGGACAATGAGCTATCTTTGTCAATCACCATGAAGCCATATTTGTGTTGCCAACATTTTTGACATAACTCCAGAAAATCTTCATACGGCATGTCCGTATTTACATGTTCATTGTAAGCATGTTTCAAGTTTGTACGATCTTGTTTAAATAAAATCAGCAGATTCACATTGTCGCGTATAACATACTTGGGAACCTTGGCATATGTTTGGCAAAGGTAGAAACAATCAACGCTCGAGTGTCTGTCCATCGCAAAGTACTCTCGTACTGTATCTTGCTTGTCACATGCTACGTCATCGAAAATAAAAATGGAGTTCGGAAGCGCTTTGTGCGGTGGGATAACATCACTATTATTTGAGAAATTAAAATAGCCAATTTCGTTAATCACTGTCAGCAGATTTTCCAAATATTTATATTTTGACTGTTGAAGCGATTTCGAGTATACATATAGGTTTTCAAAACGTACGCCATTTGGACTTTCTATTAAACTTAACAGAACATTGGTTTTCCCACAATTTGAACGACCGCAAATAATGCTGCGTATCGTAAGTGGCAGCATGTCTCTATACTTGCGTACTTGTTGGCCCTCCATTACTCTATCGTCGAAATTGGTCACTTGAATCACCGTCGCTTGTTGCACGAAACGCATGTTTTCTCTTCCGAATCTAAACAGACATTCACCCAAAATGCGTCGTGTGAGGAGTATTTATAGGAGTGCACCGGACCAAACCCGCTCAGTATTGAGAATGTTTTTGTACCTGTCGGACGACTGCAGTGTTCTCCGCTTAACGGCTCATCAATTACAGTTTATTCCAAAAATTGTTTTGTTACAAAATGCTCATCACTTCGTTGACATTTTGTGGGAGAGGCTTCCCGAACACATAAAGGCTGATTCGGAAGTACAGCAATATCACCGATGCACGCGCCATTGAAATTTACCGGGACAGCTAATACACATTGACGGTCTAGCACCGTTTATAAATAATTGTGCCGAATGTCAAACAGAGATGGGCAATAATGTAATCGAATAAAATTCAGTTATAGATTATCCCAGTAATGTATAATTGAACCTCACATTAATTATTCATTGAATGGGTAATGGATAACTGAAACACGATTTAATTACACACTAAGCTGGTAATGGATAATTGAAACAAGATTTAATTACACATTACACGCTCAATGGGTAATTGCACTCTGTTAAATTAAGAATTACATTGAGCATTAAATAACAATTGTAATTACATTTGTACTTTAATTACAATTGTAATTCAATTAAATTTGTAATTTAATTACAATTGTAATTCAATTACAATTGTAATTTAATTACAATGTAATTTAAATATAAATGTAATTGAATTAAATTTGTAATTTAATTACATCTGTATTTTAATTACAAATGTAATTGAAGTACAATTGTAATTCAATTACATTTGTAATTTAATTCCAGTCTCTATTTAATTATATTTGCAATTTAGATACATTCATATGATTCGGATGGGAGTAAATGTTAAAGAGATTATGCGAGGGTGCGGTCCACCCTATCTGTACCCAAGTGCGTGTCTTTAAGTGAAGATATATGTGACTGTGTGCTCACCTGGATGAGTGGATGCCTAACATTACGAGTGCGTGTATGTCGAAATTCAAAATGGCGGATCAAAAAAACAATATTTTATTTTTTTGAAATAAAAGCTGATACTCGGGGATTTTCAGGGTCTCTGAATCCGAACCTGAACTCAGATTTTCAAAGTTCAAAATAGCGGATTCAACATGGCGGATAAAAAAATCACCATTTTTTTTTTAAATAAAAGCTAACCCTCAGGGGGTTTTCGGTGTTGTTGAATCTAAATCTGAAATTAGATTTTGAAAATTCAAAATGGCGGATATAATTAACGGATCGGAAGAAAGAACATTTCAATTTTTGGCGGATATACTGGAATATAGCGGATGCAAAATTCGAAAAATCGTTTGATCCCGACAAAAGTATCTTTTGTTTTCAAGGTCCCTAAATTCAAACATACCATAAGTTCTTTAAACATTTTCAACGGTAGATACAATATCGTGAATGCAAATAAAAAATATACTTGCATTTCGACAAGAGTGAGTATACTTCGGTTTTTGAGACCAATGAATCACATCTGGAGTTAAATTTTCAAAATTCAAAATGGCGGAAAAAAAACAAAATTTAATTTTTTTAAAATAAAAGCTGATGCGCGGTGGTTTTAGTGTTGCTGAATTCAAACTTCGTATTCAAATAATGAATTTGAACCTAGCGACTTCAAAATGGTTTCTATAAAACTCAAAAATAGTCGGATTAGGATGAAACTTGTGCTTCCCATCTCTTCCACTCAGCCAAACTATATTTATGTTTAGTAAAGTTGGCGCGATCGTTAGGTTTTCTTCTGATTTTTTTCTTTAATGTCTCATTTGTTCAATTTTTTTCAATTCTTCGCAGACGTTTCAAAGCTCTTTTGATTTTCGAATATTTACATTAACTTGGGATCGTGTGACGTCAACAACTTTCGAGTGACAGATTTCCTTTTAATGAAATGACATTTAGCTTTTTTGATCCACCATATTGGCTCCGCCATTTAGAATTTATAAAAGTTGATATGGGATTTGAATTCAGTGACCCCAAAATCCCCGAGTGTTAGATTACATTTCAATATAGTATTCGATATAGCATTCAATCATTTTTGTCGAAATTTTCAAAACAATCAAAATATTGATTTTTGAATTATATTCATTCTTGAATTCAGTAAATTGTACGATTAAATTTTTATTTTATTTAATTAATCTTTTTGCATTCTTGTGTTATCGTCGATACAGCATACGTCGAAATATGATAACAAAATCAATTCAGGGGTTACGTGAGTTTCGAAGCAAAAAAAAATGTTTCTCTATTTAAAAAAAATACAATATATGCATTTTTTAATCAAAATGCTAAGCACATAGAAGAGCAATATTCCAACAATATTTTTTTTTAATTTATCCAAAAATTTAGAAAATTCAGCCGGTGGGACCTCGTTTCCGGAGACCCCGCAAAAACGGTGGACACAATTTCTCAAAGACTAATGCACCTCTCTTATTGAAATGTTGCACACTTCTTCAAAATAGCATTGACTAGTGATTGAATGATGGTTTTTTAAATTTAGATTGCTACTAATTCTACAAGGCTATACGTAGTGTAAATTGTACCAAAAATTGAACTATTTTGCATACGACTCTGCCAAAAATTCAAATATCAATTTTTTTTAATCCTTCGTCCAATCACTAGTCAATGCTATTTTGAAGAAGGGTGAAATTTTTAAATAAGATCGGTGCGTTAGTTTTTGAGAAATCGTGTCCACCGGTTTTTTAGGGGTTTCCGGAAACCAGGTCCCATCGGCTGAATTTCCCAAATTTTTTAATGAAATTTTGTCTAAGTATTGTTGAAATGTTGCTCTTTTATATGCTTAACATTTTAAATGAAATAATTTATATATTATATTTTTTAAATAGAGAAAATATGCTTGTGTTGGCTTCGAAACCCACGTAACCTCTTAAAACAAAATTACTATGTCTAGGCTTGATGCCCGTTTCTCCCACAATTCCGGTATACAGCCGAGGTGTCCGTTTTGCTCTACTGTCCATTTTTGTACAAAAGTAATTACATTACAAATGTAATTAAATTACAAAAGTAATTCAATTACAAATGTAATTAAACTACAAAAGTAATTTAATTACAAATGTAATTAAATTACAAAAGTATTTTTTTCCGTAGGTACACGGTTATCGCGTTTGTTACCTATTCTTCTCCTCATTGTGCCCGTTTCTTTCCTCTACTGTTTAGGCTGGGAATAAACGTCGGATTTTTTCTTTCCGACAATCCGATCCGACAGTCGGATCCAACTGTCGGAAGGCGCTCGTGCCATACATCTGTTTGAGCATGCAATACACATCCGATCCGACTATCGGAACTCGGATCCGACTATCGGATCGGACGTGTATTGCATGCTCACTCAAATGTATGGCACGAGTGCCTTCCGATAGTCGGATCCTACTGTCGGATCGGAATGTCGGAAAGAAAAAATCGGACGTCTATTCCTAGCCATACTCCTTTTTTCTCCATCTTTCTTACTGTTCCCCCCTCTTGCGGCCGCAGCCGACTTCCCCCTCTGTATTATATTCATCATGACATTTCTGTCATGGGTGTAGAGAAACTGCGGAAAACCTACGCCAATACAGCCGGTTATCGATTTCGCCCCCCAGTCGTGGAACTAGTCTTATTTCGCCGCGATATGCCGAAGAAAAACATTTCACGACGAAATGTACGCGACTGGGATTCGATCCCGGGACCTCCCGGTCCGCTGGTCTAGTGGCGAGCACGCTAACCACTAGATCATCGCACCGGTGTTTAAATTACAAAAGTAATTAAACTACAAATGTCATTAAATTACAAAAGTAATTAAATTACAAAAGTAATTCAATTACAAAAGTAATTAAATTACAAAAGTAATTAAATTACAAAAGTAATTAAATTACAAAAGTAATTCAATTACAAATGCTTGAAGTAATTTGTAATTAAATAAATTCTAATTACAGACCCTCGAAGTAATTTTTAATTAAATAATTTCTAATTATAAACGCTTGAGGTAATTTGTAATTAAATAAATTCGAATGACCAACGATCGAGATAATTTGTAATTAAATGATTTTTCATTACAAACGCTAAAAGTAATTATTAATTAGATATGTAATTTCATTACGTGGGTAATGGCCCACGCCCATCTCTGATGTCAAAGAGAAACGGCAACGATTTGTTAAATCGTGCAATAAATGCACTTCCGATCGAGTTACATATTCCCGGTTACCAATTTTCTGGACCAGGCACTCAGTTAGAGCAGAGATTGGCACGGGATGATGGTGGTATAAACCCATTGGATGCCGCTTGTCGCGACCGATATAGCCTATTCTCGAAGCAATCATTTAGGCGAAAGACACGTTGCGGTGATATACTTGCAACAACGGCACGAAAACGTATTACTGCGAGAGATTCGACTTTTGGCGAGAAAACAGCAGCGACCGCTGTTTGGGCGGCTATGAAAGCAAAAATGAAATTCGGCATGGGAATGAAGACAAAGAACTCATCCACAAAGAATAAAAACCCGTTAAGAAGAAAATACTGCCGATGGCAAAGCGTGGCGGAATTTTGCCTGTGTTACCATTGCTAGGAGTCCTTGGTTCACTGGCTGGTGGTGCAGCTGGGATAGCAAAGGCTGTGAATGATAGCAGAGCGGCGCAACGTCAACTTGAAGAAATACAACGTCATAATCGAGCTATAGAAGGCTATGGGCTCTATCTCGCTCCCTACAAGCGTGGACAAGAATGTTCAACTAAGAAAAAAAAAACGCCAAAACACGGTGAAAATGCCCATGGGTGTAACAACTAATGCACAATTGGAATGCTTAGCCAGGCGCATGCGCATACCATTTTTCAGAGGGGTCTTTATGCGCAATAATTTACCAGTTTATGGTGGCGTGCAACTAGATGAGAGCGGTATAGTAAATTTGCATGATGCCGATGGGCCCGGTACGCATTGGGTAGCCTATGCCAAGAGGGGGAGTCATATAATATATTTCGATAGGTTTGGAAATCTTCGACCGCCCAAGGAGTTGGTGCGATATTTTGGACCAAATATCACAAAAATACAATACAATCGAGAATGTTATCAGAATTATAATCAGAGTATTTGCGGGAAAATTGTGCTTGCAATTTTTTCAAAACGTCGATGATCAATATGTATTTAAGCCGTGAGAATGTGTCAATCAACTCAGTATTCGAGAGAAACATGTCACTGACGCTTACGTTGACCGGCAAGACTAGCCTTCTAACCGCAAATTATTTTCCCGCTATAGATTTCAATGATGGCTGTTATGAGCTCGGTTTGAAGGATTTCGAAACTTACCACACAATACCAAATGTGAATTCATCAAACAACAAATTTTACTTTGACAATGATGACAAGAAAATTATAATCCCTGAAGGATCCTATGAACTAAGAGCCATAAATGCGTATCTGAATCGTGCAATTTTACCCAAAGGGGTTGATAGCGGCGATGATGCTGAAAATGAAGTTTTTCCTCGAAAGGTTGATATTGATGACCTCGATGAAAATGGCGAATACCTAATCGTGCTACGCGCTAATCATAATACACTAAAGAGCGAAATCAAATGTGCGTACAGAATAAATTTCAGTAAACCCGACAACGTAGGATCCCTGTTGGGATTTTTATCAAATCGAATACTGCATCCCTGGAAATGGCAGGAATCTGATGTACCGATAAACATAATGAATGTCAACATTATCCGCATAGAATGTAGTGTCACCACTGATGCGTACTGCAATGGCGAGCGTGTACACACGATACATGAATTTTCGCCGAGCGTACCACCAGGATATAAGATATCGGAAACGCCTGCGCAAATCATTTATCTTCCGATCGTTGTGCGGAGCATTACGGATCTAACGATACGTATTGTGGATCAAAAGGGAAAACTACTCGATTTTCGAGGAGAAGAAATTACGGTGAGATTGCATTTTCGAAAGCGACGCTTGTGATGCTCGTTCTGTACGACACGGAATACGCCAGAGATGATATTTCTACGCGAGATAATACTATCGCACACGATAATACTCTTGCAAGAAGACAAGCGGCATTGAGTGTTAAATTACCCGCAAAGAAGAAACTCAGTGCAGCGAATCGTGAATTTTTAGAATCTCTGGGATTTATTGTACGACTTACTTGAGGCAAAAGAATGACTGACGTTTTGAATATCAGTGGGGAGCCAATCTTTGACGATCGTATCATCAAAATTGAGACTCATACGTACAATCCGTATGCCAACTCAACGTTTGGACACAGCGATGAAATACGAATTCCTATACAACACCAAGACTTGTAGACCCTACCATCTGAAAGTTTTCTCTACGTTGAGGGGAAGTTGACGGTGCTTAAAAAACCTGATGATCAAGCAATAGTAGTATTGGGAAACAATTGCGTCGCATTCATGTTTGATGAAGTTCGTTATGAGCTCGATGATGTGGAGATTGATCGCAATCGAAACGTTGGAATATCAACCACGAGCAAAAACTACATCTCTCTAAGCCCTGAGAGGAGTCATACTTTGAGAAATGCTGTGATGGATGTAACACATAATAATGGGGGAACATACTTGAATTTTTGTGTACCTCTCAACATATTGCTAGGATTCTGCAAAGATTACAAGCGCGTTGTTATCAATGCTCGTCATGAGCTAATTCTGATACGTTCGCGCAATGATAACAATTGCGTATTCTGTCAGCATCCATTAGTAGAGGCAGAAGTTGAATTGCTCAAGATACAATGGCGTATGCCTCACGTAATATTAAACGAGATAACTAAATTGTCATTACTTCGAACATTGGAAAGTGGGCGATACTTGAATATGAGCTTTCGCTCTTGGGATCTATACGAGTATCCACTGCTTCAAAGCACAACAAAACATTCATGGACTGTAAAAGCTGCCTCCCAGCTAGAGAAACCAAGATATGTAATATTTGCGCTGCAGACTGGTAAAAAAAATTCTATAGCGAAGGTATTACATTATTCGATGACTGCAAACTCGCCAATGTTAAACTTTATCTCAACGATGATTTGAATTTGGACTTTGACAAAAACAAATTCGCCATTTATTTCAATATGTACTCTCGATTTCGTAAATCTTATTACGGCTGTAATAGTGATAATTCTTTGCTCACTATTGCAAAGTTTTACTATAACGGCCTTCTCAGGGTTATCGATTGCTCGCGCCAGAACGAGTCTGTGAAAAATGCTACCGTGGACGTGCGAATAGAGTTTGAATGCAAGGAAGATTTGCCACCAAATACTACTGCCTATTGTTTGATCTTGCACGAACGCGTTGTTGAATATTGTCCATTGACAAACATGGTTCGTAAAATTGTATAGATCAGCAAGTAACCCCCGCTTGATGAATAAATCATTTAAAGACGAGTTTCTTAAAGATTGACGTCAGTCATCAATTGATCTTCCTATCGACTTGATCGAGCCAATACATCTTCGTAATGTCTGTACCTACATTTGTCAATCTGCAAGGGTTCATTGTTGGGAGAAATTTTGTCGTGAAGGAAGTAGCGATTCTCAGAGCGGAATTCGTGCTCTCTCATTACATTTTCGCGAGTATCATTCCATGGAGTCTTCTCACAAAATCTGAGAGATACGAAGCGTGATGGCTGATTCGGAATCATCATGGTCTAAAGTGGGCCTATGAAAACGTTCCATATAGCATGGCTCAAGGTTTAATAACGGCTGCAGTTGTGGGCCCAACGGAAGACGATATGTATCCTATCGTATATGTTGACGGCCATGAAAATCGAGAATGGTTAGCTGATATATTAAATATGAAAAATGATCTAGTTATTGAAACGTTGGACGTGGACTTCGGCGACATGGATACCTTAAGTAAATTAGGTGTAAGCTATACTCTACGATGCGAAAAGCATGCAAAAAATCATAAAGAATCATAAAGAATTGCATGAATCATAAAGATTCATGCAAATAAATTGCATGAATCATAAAGATTCATGCAAATAAACGAAATGTGACATTATGTGATTTTTTATTCTCCTCACCCCTTTCTTTGTTACATTATCTGTTATGAGATTACACAGTTGTATAAAATATTGCTCTCGAACGTTCAAAAGACGTCCATGAGACGATCATGAGACGTTGGTGAGACGTTCGGAGACGTTCGTGAGACGTTCATGAGACGTTCGGAGACGTTCAAGAGACGTCCGGAGACGTTCGTGAGACGTTCGGAGACATTCGAAGACGTTCGGAGTCGTTCGTGAGATGTTCGAAGACGTTTGTGAGACGTTCGGAAATGTTCGTGAGACGTTCGGAAATGTTCGTGAGACGTTCGAGAGACGTTCGAAAGCCTTCAATAGATGTTCGAAGACCTTCAATAGATGTTCGAAGACGTTCGTGGGTTTGTTTGGGATTTCACCCAACAAACCCAACCGCTTTAGTCGTTGAATGTCTAAAGTTAAATGTATATCTTGCTCTATCTCACATGCATGCGATGCGGTCGCTCCATCTCACATTCTCGCTTTCTCTCTCATGCATACGTGTAATCCGATCGCTTCTCTCAGCGACACGGGTCAACCAATTTGGCTCGCTGGCGTGAGTCGCTAAATAATAAAATCCGTGAAATTAACAATATAAAACAAAGATAAATCAATAATAAATTTTAAATATATAAAGATCAATAATCAATGATCAATTAATCGATAATCGATATATACCCCCGCTCCGCTGCTCCAACGGCTTCCCTCTCCCCGCGTGACGTCAGCCTCTCCCCCGAGTCTCCCTCCCCGCGTGACGTACCCCGCCCCACGTAAACCTTCCGTCCCGCACCCGCCGTCAGAGGACCTGGGTTAGAACTGTCACAGCTATACTACTTATCGTGGGCCGTTAGACGCATTTTATATAGAAACTCAATACAGCCGAGCACAAACAGTAATTGTTTATCAGAAAATTTCGAAAGTTCCCCGATCCTCGAATGTCGGTCACAAAAACGAGCAATCCGTAACAGTACTTTTATAGATAACGACAATGAAACAGAAAAATGTATGATAATGTTACATACTGTTTCAGTTTATTAGAAAAATATCTTATATAATATTGCTAGCAACATTGTAAAAAATTCAAAAATCTATCCAACTGTTCTCATTGCTGTGATATTTTGGTATCCTCGAATGTCTGTGATCATCAATATTCTGTTAACGCGGTCCTCTAGTTTCTCGGCTTTTTCAATAATTTTTTACGGGCAAAGCATCGAAATAATCAATCTCATTGTTTTTGCATGATCTTTATTAACATTTAAATAAGCTTTACAAATTTTTTAAAGTCAAAATATATAATAGAATAAACGTTAAAGTGGCCGACAGGAAGCCATCAAGTAAAGGAGGTGCTTGACGGTGACCAAGATTGCGGCTGTTCTGCTTATCTAAAATCAAAAAACCAAACGGCATTTTAATCTTCATATTTAAGACTAGCGATTGAACTAGAGTGAATTCTAAATTACAAAAATTGACTTTTTTATACACTTTGGAAAATTACATTATATTTTTTACTCATTTTTTCTTAAGTTTTTCGCTCGTACAAAAAAAAACTATCGAAGCAATCATGATAATCCTAGTTCAATCGCTGGCTTGTAACATATTAAAGATGCTGTGTAAATTTGAACACGATCGGTGCAGTAGTTTCTGAAATCGTAGTTTCTATCGTGGTCACCGTTTCGAAAAATGATGTTTCGAGAAAAATGCGTTTGAAAGTTCGCGCATGTGATTTATACTAAAAATTTCATCTCACCGTCAATCTGCTATGCCTGGACCATACAATAGGCCTTCCTCTTCTTCTTGGAAGTCACGCAGAGATGCTCCGTCTTCCCTTTTCGCGATTTGGGCTTGTTTTAGAACATCACTCGTGCGCCTTTCTGAACGGTCGATCCGAGAGTTATCACGCTGTTGAACATATCCTTTAGCTTGTGGGCCGATTTTCACTCCCATGGTTTCCAAGGTCTTCACGATAGATTTGAATCCTTCGTTGAAGATTATGACAGCGAGAAACGTGGCGATTTCAACCACTTTTGGCCCAGAATGGAGGTGCTTCGGAGCAAAAGTCCAGATTAACGAATTGAGCCACTCGTCATTATGTTGAGTTTCCGCTCCCAGGCATCTGCTTAACAATTCTTCTTTGGATAAATCCTCATAAATTGGCTTTATAACTTTTTGAACTGCTTCAGAAAGAGGCGGTTTATTGTGTTTGAATTGCTCAGCCTCTCCAAAAAGCTCATACCTGCTCCGTTCCCGGGCCGTAACTTGTGAACCACGTCGAATATCGAAAAATCCTTTGGCACACATTTTCTACACATGTTGTAGATGTGATTTATGAAAAAAAATTGATTTTTTCGACCCGAGAAACTAGAGGACTGCCTTAATTGAGGTTACAATTCTGCGTTTGTAGAATTTGTAAATAGGGGGGGGGGGGGCCTTTCATTCCATCTACCATTGCGTTCAAAATCGTTGAGGTCTGTGAAAAAGTTTTCCAAATGGAAATTACCGTAGGCTTCATAGGGTCTACTAATTTAAAACATCGAATGACTGCAGCGACTGTGAAACATTTCTTCATTTCATCGTTATTTAAGCCTACTCACCATATCGTAGAAACAATTGATGTACTTAACCAGGGTGTCTAATTTTGACCAGATCTGAAATTGCATGACATTTAAGGATTTCTAAGGCAAGGAATGGGGATTTTTTCATGACTCTTAGTATGACTTTCTGGAATAGAAGTATACTTAATGGTTCTACAGTACGAAAGATTTTATAAATTTTTATATGTTTATTTTGCTCTCTCAAACAGCGGTGTGTTGTATGCCAATGAAAAGTATACGCAATAAATGAAAAGTCACCAAACTGCACAATTCCATATGTAGTAAAAAATGTGAGACAAACATAATTTCAAGATTGCTGTAAAGAAATATATTTTGGGAACATCTCGAAAAATATTACATACCTTTAGGAACTTTGAGTAATATCATCTAGTCGCTTTACACGAATAACAAAGAAAAACTAATATATGTTGAGATAACGCATAATTTTCATTTACTTTCTTCTATTTTATTTTCTATCGAATCGATATTTGCTTCTCTATCGACAAGTACCACAAAGTTAGTTCATAATGAATATAGACTCAACGATAATTTGGTAGGGTATAATTATTCAGGTAGACTGGTAATTTTTCATGACATTTCATGACTTTTTCAGGGTCGAGTGTAATTTCATGACATTTAAGATTTTTGATAACTTTTCAGGTCAGTAGACACCCTGTTAACGCATTGCATGAAATCTAAATTATTAAATTCATTTGTGCGACGTACTCGATCATACGACAGTAGAAGAGCTAGGGCGGTTCTAACGCAGGGTTCTCAGGGGGGAGCGGGGCGTCGGGGTCCAGCGCGAGGTAGCCAAGTGCCTGGCGGCGGGGGGGGGGTCCAGCGCGGGGACGTGACGTCATGCCATGGGTCTCTGTGGAGGGGGTAGCCATGTGGTCCGAAGAGCGATTGTCGGGAGGCGGAAGCCGTCGTCGACGAGTGTTTTGTGGGGGCGAGGGTCAGGTAGTGGTGAGCGACCGTTGAAAACCCATAAATCTCGTAATTTATTATAGACATAAAAAAGATTAGCATCGATGCAGTGTTTTTCTTTCTACACTATTTAGTCAGTGTGAAAATAAAACTCACACACACACACGATGTGTGCATGCAATGGTCATATATGGGTAGGCAAATCTCGTTAATTTGAAGCGATACATGAAGGGGACGGCTTTTTTTTCCTTAACTATCCCTGTGGGGTAGGCATCTGCTGTCCAGAAAAGTGTGCACTCGTGGAGGTGAACGCTGGCCAGGCTCGCCAATCATTGACTTTCGCGATCTCTACAGAACAGCGTCTAGGTCATGGAGACTGAACTGGCGTATTGTACAGAGCATCATAGACTTTTCAATATATGTTGCCGCGTGTTCCAGTATGTATGAAGTCTGTCACGAATCATAGGGCTCTTCGCAGAGCAACATCAAACCTATTCAAGTGACACTTGAAGCTTTACAAAACTTACCAAATCAGCGATATTCTTAAGGCATTTTTTTTTCTACGTCGACATTCGAAGCCACCCTCCGAGCATCGGGAACATTTTGAAAAAATAACATTCCGCTCAAGTAATGTCTTGACTATCCGAAACACATATACGAAAACGAGGTATTTATTAGATTTTTTTTCCTTTTATTTATATTTATTTTAATTTATTTTATTTATTTATTATTTTTGCTCCCGTTGTACCCCGACCGGCTCGTTCTGTGTATGAATTTATTTTTCATGCTTTCCGCGATAAAAGATATCAACGTGATATTAAAAAACTCTGGTGGAGGTGATTCTATTTTCCGAGCTAGAAGGGAACATTTTCCGAGCTAGAAGGGAACGACAAAAATATTTTCTGATGGGAGACCGTTTTTAATCATCGGCAGCGCTCAAAAGTGGCCACACTTTGAATGAAGCAGTGAGTTAACATATCTGTCTGGGAAGACTTTTCAACTCGTTAATATGGAGAACAACAATCAACCATCAGAAGAAATCTTGCACAACCAAGCCACGCTCTTAAGTTCGATCGACGACTTTTGCTGTGTGGAGGCAACAGATCGTCGAGTTCATCAAAGTACTGAAGACGCAAAGCCGAATTAAGCGCCAACGATTATCAACTAAACATCAATAGTCATTGATAGGCCAAATACCGCATCGGGAAGGATTGAAGTATTCCATGTACAGGCATTTTATAAGCATGGGGGTAGGACACAGCGGTGAAGGGTTAATGTGGCGAGAACTCGACTTGAACGCGTGATGGTCTATACTTTAACCCCGGCTCGATCAATTTCAACAAAGTGGAAGTGGTTGAGCTTTACGAAAAATAGGTAATCTTACAATAAATGTGAATAAGTATAAATCAATACGCGTTGACTGTTATATCCCATTGCCACGGGAAATAATGATTATGAAGGCTGCGATTAATGTGCAATCAAGAGATAATACACGTTTCGCATGGGTGACAGTCACAGCTTTATACCCAGCTGAACGAAACAGTGACCACGGATCTTTTTACACGCATTATTCAACGGTATTGAATGTATCGAATATTGGATTCCCAGGAACTATAGGTCAAATAAAAAATAAAAAAATTGTGCTTCAAAACAATTTATCCATCGACGTGTATACCACCGAAGAAGACATTGCTCCGATACGCGTGGCTCAACATCAGAAGAAGAAAAAAAGCATATCAATTTGCTATACATACAAGATACCGAAGATAACAATGTATAACATATCACATAGATAAAAAACGTATCAAGCCTCGTGAGCGCAGAACAGAGGCAGCCATTGAAAAATATATATATGCCATCGGCGTGTGAAGTTAACACAATTACTATACCGTCATATGTGCTAGACGAATTAAGCAACAATCCAGTATTTCGCAGGTGTCTGCATTAGATTAGATCAACGGATAAACTACAATCACATGAGATCGATTATGGAGCAATAAAGCACTGCGCCATCCGACTATCAAATGATACCAATAAGTGGTTCCAAATCATCAACTTCAATCGAAAAGCAACACATCCATTCACTGTAGATGCCTATTTGGAGTGTTTTTTTTTACTAATTATAGAGAGAAGATGAGAGTGTGCAAAGACTGATGGGAAGAACGTAGCAGAGGATACGTACCAATATCATGAAGCATTTACTATTGATTACCACATGTGTTTTTCATATGATGAATCGCTATCATAGTATCGACCACATCACAGCGCCGATTTCATATCATAGTTCGTGACAGAACTGGAAAAACTAGTGCTGTGCATAAAATACATTTTCTACGAAAATTAATGCTCGTCATGAGTTAATTCTAATACCTTCACGCTATGGCAATAATTGTGCATTCAGTCATCATCAACCACTAGAGGTAGAAGTTGAATTACTCAAGATACAATGGCATATGCCCCACATAATATTAGATGAGATCAATAAATTATCATTACTTCGAACATTGGAAAGTGAGCGATACTTGAATATGAGTTGTTCGCTCTTGGGATCTATACGACTGTCCATCGCTTCAAAGCACAACGAAACATTCATGGACCGAAAAAGCTGCCTCCCAATTAGAGAAACCAAAATATGTAATTGGTGCGGTGCAGACTGGTAAAAAGATAATGAATGGTAAATGACATTATATTATTCACCGACTGCAAAATCACAAGTGCTAAACTTTATCTCAATTCAGCATTCTTTTCTCAAGATGATTCGAATTAGGACTTCAAAAAAGTTTCGACATTTTGTTCAATATGTACTCTCGATTTTGTAAATACCATTGTGACTGTAATAGTGATCGTTCTTTACTAACCATCGCCAAGTCTTAATGTAACGGCCCTCCCACTGTCAATGATTGATCACATCAGAACGAGCCTGTAAAAAAAAATGCTACCGTAGATGTGTGAATAGAGTTCGAATGCAAAGAAGATTCACCACTGAATACAACTGCATATTGTTTTAATCTTACATGATCGCATTGTTGACTATTGTCCATTGACCGACAATATCCATAAAATTGCATAGATCGGCAAAATCTGCGAGATACGAAGCATCATGGTCGATTCGCAATCATCATGGTCTAAAGAGGGCATATGGAAACGTTCCATATAGCATGGCTGAAGGTTCAATAACAGCTGGAGTTGAAGGTTCAACGGACGGCGATATGTGTCCTATCGTATATGTTGAGGGTAATGAAAAACGAGAATGGCTAGCTGATATAATAAATATGAAAAATGAGCTATTTATTGAGTCGTTGAATATAGTCTTTGACGATATGGATGTCTCAAGTAAATTAGATGGAAGTTTTACTCTACGATGTGAAAAGCATAAAAACAGTTGTGCCTTACAAAATGTATTAAAAATATTTAATTGGTGGCTGAATCATAAAGATTCATGCAAATAAAAGAAATGTAACATCATGTACTTTTTATTCTCCTCAACCCGTACTTAGTTATGTCCGCATCACCTCATATCGGATTGTGCAACTGAATACAATATTACATTCGAATGTGACACATTTTTTTGTATGGAATTTGATTCAAAATAAATTAATATAATCGCCCAATGATAATCGAAGACATTTATCAGTATACGTTCGTTAGATGTTCGTGAACCGTTTGTTGGAAGTTTGCGAGGCATTCGAAGATTTTCGATAGTCGTTCATGAAACGTTCCATAGACTTCCGAAGACATTCATAAGACGTTCGAAGCCATTTAAGAGACGTTAGAAAACATTCACAAGGCGTTTGAAGACACGCATGAAGGGTTCAAAGAGTTTCAAGAGACTTTCTACGACGCTGATGAGGCGTTTGAAGATGTTCGTGAGACATTCAAGAGACTTTCGAAAACGTTCATAAGACGTTTGAAGACATTCATGCGAGGTGCGAAGACCTTCGGAGACTTTCGAAGACGTTCAAGAGATCTGCGACGATATTTATAATACGTTTAAAGACATCGATGAGGGGTTCGAAGACGTTTAAGAGACTTTAAAAGACTTTCACATGGGGTTTTAAGACGTTCAAGAAACTTTCGAATACGTTCAAGAGACTTTCGACGACATTCATAACACGTTTGAAGACATTCATGAGGGGTTCGAAGACGCTTAAGAGAGGCTTTCAAAGACATTCACGAGGGGTTTGTCCAAAACACATTCATAATACGTTTGAAGACATTCAAGAGACGTTCGAAAACATTCATAAGACGTTTGAATACAAGCATGAGAGGTTCATAAAGTTTCAAAAGACTTTCTACGACGATCATGAGACGTTTGAAGATGTTCGTGAGACATTCAAGAGACTTTCGAAAACGTTCATAAGAAGTTTGAAAACATTCATGAGAGGTGCGAAGACCTTCAGAAACTTTCGAAGACATTCAATAGATCTTTGACAATATTTATAATACGTTTGAAGACATCGATGAGGGGTTCGACGACGCTTGAGAGACTTTCAAAAACATTCACGAGGAGTTTGAAGATGTTCAAGAAACTTTCGATTTCGTTCAAGAGACTTTCGATGACATTCATAATACGTTTGATTACATTCATGAGCGGTTCGAAGACGCTTGAGAGACTTTCAAAGACATTCCCGAGGGGTTCGAAGACGTTCAGAGACTTTTGATGATATTCAAGAGTGCTTTGACAATATTCATAATACGTTTGAAGACATCAATGAGGGGATCGACGGTGTTTTAGAGACTTTCAAAGACATTCACGAAGGGTTTGAAGACGTTCAAATAACTTTCGAATACGTTCTAGAGACTATCGACAACATTCATAATTCGTTTGAAGAAATTCACGAGGGGATCGAAGACGCTTGAGAGACTTTCAAAGACATTCACGAGGGGTTCGAAGACGTTCAAGGGACTTTCGACGACATTCATAAGACGTTTGAAGACAAGCATGAGGCCTTCAAAGAGTTTCAAGAAACTTTCTACGACGATCATGAGACGTTTGAAAATGTTCGTGAGACATTCAAAAGACTTTCGAAAACGTTCATAAGAAGTTTCAAGACATTTATGAGAGGTGCGAAGACCTTCAGAGACTTTCGAAGACATTCAAGAGATCTTTAACGATATACATAATACGTTTCAAGACATCGATGAGGGGTTCGATGACGTTTTAGAGACTTTCAAAGACATTCACGAGGGGTTTGAAGACGTTCAAGAAACTTTCGAATACGTTCAAGAGACTCAATAAATAGCTCATTTTTCATATTTATTATATCAGCTAGCCATTCTCGTTTTTCATGACCCTCAACATATACGATAGGACACATATCGCCGTCCGTTGAACCTTCAACTGCAGCTGTTATTGAACCTTCAGCCATGCTATATGGAACGTTTCCATATGCCCACTTTAGACCATGATGATTGCGAATCGACCATGATGCTTCGTATGTCGCAGATTTTGCCGATCTATGCAATTTTATGGATAATGTCGGTCAATGGGCAATAGTCAACAATGCGATCATGTAAGATTAAAACAATATGCAGTTGTATTCAGTGGTGAATCTTCTTTGCATTCGAACTCTATTCACACATCTACGGTAGCATTTTTTTTACAGGCTCGTTCTGATGTGATCAATCATTGACAGTGGGAGGGCCGTTACATTAAGACTTGGCGATGGTTAGTAAAGAACGATCACTATTGCAGTCACAATGGTATTTACAAAATCGAGAGTACATATTGAACAAAATGTCGAAACTTTTTTGAAGTCCTAATTCGAATCATTTTGAGAAAAGAATGCTGAATTGAGATAAAGTTTAGCACTTGTGATTTTGCAGTTGGTGAATAATATAATGTCCTTTACCATTCATTATCTTTTTACCAGTCTGCACCGCACCAATTACATATTTTGGTTTCTCTAGTTGGGAGGCAGCTTTTTCGGTCCATGAATGTTTCGTTGTGCTTTGAAGCGATGGACAGTCGTGTAGATCCCCAGAGCGAATATAGAGCGAACAACTCATATTCAAGTATCGCTCACTTTCCAATGTTCGAAGTAATGATAATTTATTGATCTCATCTAATATTATGTGGGGCATATGCCATTGTATCTTGAGTAATTCAACTTCTACCTCTAGTGGTTGATGATGACTGAATGCACAATTATTGCCATAGCGTGAAGGTATTAGAATTAACTCATGACGAGCATTAATGTTCGTAGAAAATGTATTTTTTGCACAGCACTAGTTTTTCCAGTTCTGTCACGAACTATGATATGAAATCGGCGCTGTGATGTGGTCGATACTATGATAGCGATTCATCATATGAAAAACACATGTGGTAATCAATAGTAAATGCTTTATGATATTGGTACATATCCTCTGCTACGTTCTTCCCATCAGTCTTTGCACACTCTCATCTTCTCTCTATAATTAGTAAAAAAAAAACACTCCAAATAGGCATCTACAGTGAATGGATGTGTTGCTTTCCGATTGAAGTTGATGATTTGGAACCACTTATTGGTATCATTTGATAGTCGGATGGCGCAGTGCTTTATTGCTCCATAATCGATCTCATGTGATTGTAGTTTATCCGTTGATCTAATCTAATGCAGACACCTGCGAAATACTGGATTGTTGTTTAATTCGTCTAGCACATATGACGGTATAGTAATTGTGTTAACTTTACACACCGATGGCATATATATATTTTTCAATGGCTGCCTCTGTTCTGCGCTCACGAGGCTTGATAGGTTCTTTATCTATGTGATATGTTATACATTGTTATCTTCGGTATCTTGTATGTATAGCAAATTGATATGCTTTTCTTCTTCTTCTGATGTTGAGCCACGCGTATCGGAGCAATGTCTTCTTCGGTGCTATACACGTCGATGGAAAAATTGTTTTGAAGCACAATTTTGTTTATTTTTTATTTGACCTATAGTTCCTGGGAATCCAATATTCGATAGATTCAATACCGTTGAATAATGCATGTAAGAAGATCCGTGGTCACTGTTTCGTTCAGCTGGGTATAAAGCTGTGACTGTCACCCATGCGAAACGTGTATTATCTCTTGATTGCACATTAATCGCAGCCTTCATAATCATTATTTCCCGTGGCAATGGGATATAACATTCAACGCGTATTGATTTATACTTATTCACATTTATTGTAAGATTACGTATTTTTCGTAAAGCTCAACCACTTCCACGTTGTTGAAATTCATCGAGCCGGGGTTAAAGTATAGACCATCACGCGTTCAAGTCGAGTTCTCGCCACATTAACCCTTCACCGCTGTGTCCTACACCCATGCTTATAAAATGCCTGTACATGGAATACTTCAATCCTTCCCGATGCGGTATTTGGCCTATCAATGGCTATTGATGTTTAGTTGATAATCGTTGGCGCTTAATTCGGCTTTGCGTCTTCAGTACTTCGATGAACTCGACGATCTGTTGCCTCCAAACAGCAAAAGTCGTCGATCGGACTTAAGAGCGTGGCTTGGTTGTGCAAGATTTCTTCTGATGGTTAATTGTTGTTCTCCATATTAACGAGTTGAAAAGTCTTCCCAGAGAGATATGTAAACTCACTGCTTCATTTAAAGTGTGGCCACTTTTGAGCGCTGCCGATGATTAAAAACGGTCTCCCATCAGAAAATATTTTTGTCGTTCCCTTCTAGCTCGGAAAATAGAATCACCTCCACCAGAGTTTTTTAATATCACGTTGATATCTTTTATCGCGGAAAGCATGAAAAATAAATTCATACACAGAACGAGCCGGTCGGGGTTCAACGGGAGCAAAAAAAATTAATAAATAAATAAATAAAATAAAAATAAAATAAAATAAATTAAAATAAATATAAATAAAAGGCAAAAAAATGTAATAAATACCTCGTTTTCGTATATGTGTTTCGGATAGTCAAGACATTACTTGAGCGGAATGTTATTTTTTCAAAATGTTCCCGATGCTCGGAGGGTGGCTTCGAATGTCGACGTAGAAAAAAAATGCCTTAAGAATATGGCTGATTTGGTAAGTTTTGTAAAGCTTCAAGTGTCACTTGAATAGGTTTGATGTTGCTCTGCGAAGAGCCCTATGATTCGTGACAGACTTCATACATACTGCAACACGCGGCAACATATATTGAAAAGTCTATGATGCTCTGTATAATACGCCAGTTCAGTCTCCTTGACCTAAACGCTGTTCTGTAGAGATCGCGAAAGTCAATGATTGGCGAGCCTGGCCAGCTTTCACCTCCACGAGTGCACACTTTTCTGGACAGTAGATGCCTACCCCACAGGGATAGTTAAGGAAAAAAAAGCCGTCCCCTTCATGTATCGCTTCAAATTAACGAGATTTGCCTACCCATATATGACCATTACATGCACACATCGTGTGTGTGGGACGAAACATCTAAGGGAAATGAAGGAATCTGATACGAAAGTACATGCATACTTCAGCCTACGTCAACCATTGACAACATTTGGGTAATTAATGTAATGGGATTCCATGAAATCTCATTTATCTGCGAAATAATTTATTTAAAATAGGTAAAACTGCAGTATACAACTTCTTTCTGGAAGTTGGTATGAACACAAACCTAAACCACGAGCTACTTTATACCAGTTTCTAGCAAGGAGCCGTAGGTGTAGTTTACCTTCATAACCGTTAATAAATTGTACATAATGCTACGTTATCTCATCAAATTTTAATCATTGATGAACATTTTATTAATCTTGAATCAAAGTTACCACATTGGTGTATATGATTTTTTCCTCCTTTTCATATCTCATAGGTCTTAAGTGGAGGTGGTAAGATGATTTTTTTATTGTTAATACGAATAGCGATTTTTTTATTGTTATTACGAACTATTTTATTGTTATTGTTAATACGAACAGGTTTTTTTTTATTGTTAATACGAATAGCGATTTTTATGGGTTGATATAGGTGTAAACAGAACGGAAGTTCGTAGCGGGAGTTTTTGAAACGCATTTTTTTAAATCGACGCAATAATCTGGCCTCAAGATGATAACTTATGCAACTGACCTATCTTATTTTCCGACCGAATTTATTTAGTTAAGTAATAAATACAAAAGTACATAGTAACCGATGTGCTGGTCTAGTGGTTAGCGTGCTTGCCTCTGAAATCAGCACATCGGGAGGTCGCGGGTTCGAATCGCCGTCTCGTAGTTTCGGAGAAAAATAAAAACACGGGCGTGACGTAGCTCCAGTTCTACACGGATGACGCGCACGCGGACCGGTACGTGTGTGTGTCGTGTGTGTAGGGCTGTAGCCTGTAAGCTATTTCTCGACGAAACGCGACTAGCTCCGAGACTGGGAAGCGAACTCGTGACCGGCTGTATTGGTATAGATTTTCCGAAGTTTCCCTATACCCATGGCAGAAAATTTCAAGGGGAATGCGATACAGAGGGGGAAGTCGGCTGCGGCCGCAAGGTGGGGATCGTTTAGGGATGAGGAGTGGAGAAAATGGTGGGAAATGTAAGTAAATGGTAAAATAAGTAAATGGTAAGCGAAGCGTTCGCCGTAGCAGAGACAATAAAAAAAATACAAAAGTACATAGAGATAATCACTGCATTAGCAGGTATCCAAAAAATATAATTATCATCGGGAAAAAAGTGACCCAAACGAGGAATCGAACCCAGGTACTTCAATGATGCTGAAGCTGGCAGACAGACCTAGCAGACGCGCGCCGCCCGAACCCTGTACATTTTTAGCGTGACTCTACGCGCTCGGGTCGTAGCGCAGCAAGGCAGCATAGGGCCTACCCCCACCACTTACCCACTCGTGAATGAGCCGAATATATCTGACGGGCGGAAATAATGTATTTTTTGTTGCTTTACAAATGCAGTCACTGGCATGGAACATAGCGGAATCGATTCGGCCAATTATATCGAATAAGTACGCAAATAGAAAAAGTCGCTACTGCCATGCGTGTTAGCAGCAGACGGCCTTTTTGAGATTTTTCGGGCGAGTAAGGAGTTGCGATTTCCGAATAACAATTTTTTAATTAATTTCAAAAAGTCGTTACCGGGATAAATCGTAGGTCAATCGATTCGTCTTATTATAAACAATTAGTAGCTAAATTGAAAAAGTAGCTCCTGTCATGCAGGTTGGTAGCAGACGACCTTTTGTGAAGTTAGTCGTGCGGCCAGCACGACCCTTTTCGCGGAGAACTATTTATTTTTGTTAATCGTTTTGAAATGCCGTCACCAAAGTGAAACATAGAAGGATCGATGCGGCCAATTAAATAGAATAAGCACGTAAATAGAAAAAAGTCGCTACTGTCATGCGTGTTGGCAGCAGACTGCCTTTTTTGTGTTACGTCCGAAGCCGTTTAGAAAAGATATATATTTCTAGAGTTATAAGCGTCGAGCGGTAAATGCTTTACTCTGATTACTACCGTAATAAGTCACGAGTGCTCTTCGGGATAATAATTACGTGGGAACGTTTGCTGTGAGACCTCGAGAGATCTTGTTTCTTTTATAGATTTAGAAAATTGGTAATAAAGGGACTTCAATTTCTTGAGTCACACAATAGTTTAATAAACACTCGATGAAATCATAAATTGGTACATTCCAAGCAAATTGTATAATGTGATAAATACCTTTGACAATCAGAAGCGGTGTCGTCGCTTTACAATAACGTATTCTTGCTTTCGTTGAATATTTCTTTAAACACACACGCGTACTCTCCCAATCTTCTAGAGATCTGGTGGATAAAACAATATAAATTGACTTTAATAATTACGCCGAATCACACTCTTCTACAGAAGGCCCGGATTTCGGACAGCGTAACGACGCGTGAAAATTTTGATCGAGACTGAATCTATTATAATATACGTCCGATACTACTGTCGAATCACTCTCTTCTACGGAAAACCTGTATTACGAACAGTGTATCGGCGTTAAAAACTTCGGCTATACTGCACGCTTGTCGTCGAGACAAGGAGGTTTTATCAGGGCGAGATAACTTCGCCAGAAGGGCTACTCTCTTAATTTAGGCACAGAGAAGAAATATTTTTCGTCTAATATCCGAGAGTTGACCTCCTCTGAGAAGCAATAAAGGTTGGATATTTTAGATCTCTACCATGTCGCCTTGCCGATCCCTACCATAGGGCTTGAGGCTCCGGCTGGAAAACTTTTATTACTGCCCTCATGCAGAGCGGGAAAAATAGCAGAGCGGCTCACTACACGAAAATACGTGCATTATGTATAGTTGATAAACAAGCAAAGAGTATATCTTCGCTATGGTCTGTGATGCACGCGTCTATGGTGTGTGAGAAGTAATACAATTGTGATAGGTATCTCGAACGCTTATATTTCCGGTTGCGGTGAAAAATAGAAACAGCTGGCTCTATTGCTTCTCGCACGTGTACAATGATGCGTGTGCGGGTCAAAAAGAAATCAGAGAACAACGTCGTACGTGACACCTCCCCACTTAGACTAGTCATCGGGTTGTAAAACTCTGGTGGTCAACATCTGGTTGTAGAATTCAGGGTCGTAAGGAGTAGGGTACTAAGTTTTTCAAAGGGGATGTGGATTATGAATGTCGTTCTGATAGCGTTTCTCCATAGACTCGTCATCTTTGGTTCGGGTGACAATATATTTCGTGCGTTTCGCCATCTGATCAGGGTTTTGATAATGAGTTCGGTTATTGATCGATCGGTATTGGTTTTGTAAATTCCATCTGATGTGCATATATGTCCTCTGACAATGCTCTCCTCATAGAAGATACATCTAGACATTTCGATTGTTCAGCGGATTACAAACCGAGGTTGTATGTAGCCGTCAATGTTTCGACCAGGGACGGACATATAAATATATGTATATACGTGTGTATATATATATTTATGTACTCTTTTTTTTAACCGATACTCTCCACTCGATGTTCTTGAATACGCATCGAAATATGTTGGAAACTGATTTGACATTCTGCGGTGTTTCCGGATATAAGGATCGGAGGGTAGGTGATGACTGTAATAGCGGAGTTGAATCCATTGGTATATAATAGAAAGTTTAAATATTCTGACTTCCAATCACGATATCATTCTTTCTTGAAATTTAATATGCATTAATTTGCGTTCGTTATCGTTATCATTATAGTTATTAGTTAATGTCGGTAATGTATTATTATGTATCATAGGTTTTTCAACGTTCTGTCTATGGTTTTCGATATTGACAATATTTGTTTGTTTTAATGGGAATACGGTTATCGTATGGTTATTACGGTCTTCCGCCTCGAACGACATCATGAAAGACGGTTGGGTACTCCAGTATAGCAGATCAGTTCGACATTTTTGCAGCCCTCGCATTCCGTGGGCATTCTTGCAGTACTTAATGTTTGAGCGCCGTCAGTGATATTGTCTTTGATGGACAGCATCCAATGCGTCGATGGATGTGGCTTGCTTGTTGTTCGTCGACCTTAAGTTTTGTTGGAAATGATGAGGTGTCATTCAGTCGACGTGAGGCGAGGTTTAGCCTTAGGTTCGGGGTAGAGGCGGTAATGTTGTCGATTGGTTGGTCTTCATGAGCGGGTGAAACACAATTTCCGAGTGGAAGCATGGAGAGAATTGTAATTATTTTGTATACATTTTGTTTTGTTCCTTTGGAAATCCTGTGAAAAATAAGAAAAACGTGTTATTGATGCACACATACAAAAAAATATAACATTAGTGATAATCAACTATAAAGTATTAGTAAGTCACTCAAAGTAGTAAGATAAATTGTCATCGTATACAAGGTTTTAGTTTGTCTAAATGTTTAATTATGCGTTTTCCAGTTTCTGTTTCTAGTACAGCATTATGATTGTTGAGGATTTCAGTTATCAAAAAAGGTCCGATCGGACAGCCGAATTTTCCTCTTCGCGGTTCTTTTATTACGTAGGCCATATCTCCCGGTTTGAAGTTAGCTTCGTGAATTTGCCTATCGTAGTACCGTTTGTAGCGATATTTGGATTTTAACAAGGATTTGGAAGCGAGTTGTCGCATTTCATCCAGTCGGGATGTAAGGTCGCACAAGTAATCGCCGTAAGTTCCGATTTTCTCAGCGGAAGGAAAAGACCTTGGGATGCGGGCAGGTTTACCATACACGAGTTCGAAAGGAGTAAAATTAGTAGATTCGTGGATTGAGGTGTTATAGGAAAATATTGCAAAAGGGATGAGTTTGTCCCAGTTTCGTATTTGTCAATGTAATGTTTAATAAATTCAGTCAAGACAATGTGGCTTCGTTCTAAAGATCCATTGGATTGGGGAGAGTAACCAGAAGTTGTAACGTGTTTGATTTTAAATAGTTTAGCAAGGTGGTGAAACACCTGTTCAACAAAGGATCTGCCTTGATCGCTTAGAATGATTCTTGGGGTTCCAAAATGAATTATGATGTTTCGAACTAGAGCATCAGCAATTGTTTCAGCTTTTATATCGGGTATGGGTACATCAATGCAATATTTCGTTAGATTGTCCTGTATAGTGAGGATATGTCGATTTCCGTTTGGCGTTATGGGCAATGGTCACACTGTGTCAATCGAAAATGTGTCAAAGTGTTCTGCTGGCGTATCAGTAATTATCATAGGCTCGCGTGTTTTAATCCGAGTCAGTTTCTGTTCTTGACAACTGGGGCAAGTTCTCACGTATTCCGTTACTTCAGCTTTGAGGTTAGGCCAATAAAATCGTTCTCGAATACGTCGATAAGTTTTAGTTACTCCTTTATGTCCGCCTACTAAACTCTCGTCATACTCGGAAAGTATTTCGCGTCATATTTCTTCGTCCGGTATTACAACGTTACCTTGGCAAAGGAGAATAGAACAATCGCAATCGTTTAAACATTCTTCGAGTATTTCCGTTGTAAAAGCGTGACTGTAAGTTTCTAGCATGTCTCCCGGTTTTGATATCCATAATGATTTGATTTGTGTTAAAGCCATCGAGCCACCTTCGGGTTTCGAAAACCTCCCGCGGACGAAAGAGCTGCAGTAGCGCCGACGAGGTGGCGCACCAGACAGCGGACGCGTCGGAAACCGGCCGACGGGAGCCGCGTGGCCGGGCCGGAAATGAGGCCAGTAGGGTAGTCGGGCACCGAGCGTGAGACCGAGGAGATCCGTGAGCATAACGCGAGTCAAATTGCCGCCATTATGGAGTACATGTGAGTGCTCCGGCGTGCGTAAAGAAATCGTCGCGGAAATGCGAGTGAGGGTCGACGGGACGACCGCGATCGCCAGCGTGAGACAGTGCCATTAAATAAAAAAGGGGCCAAGAGTGCCATGTGAGGGACAAAGACTGAGTAAGACAATCGTGGGACAGTTTCAGAGTGTCTGTGCATGCCTTTGCCCTTGTGGCCTATGGCCGCATGTAACGGGCCGTTAAGCATGTATTCGTTTGTAGTTCTAAGCTTTGATATGTGCGCTCTTTCCCGTTGAACTGTATAACGTTATTTAATTAGAATATCTCGTTTCGGAGCATCTGTGCCTCGCTTCTATTAAGGCAGGATTCTACTTTGAAACCATGAAAAAAACGCTATTTTCGTGATTTTTTTCTGAGAATACTATTAAAGATATCGATATGGGGTTTAAACTGTTCAATAAATACACTCTTTAAGTACATAAAAAAAAAATTTTAAATGTTTTTTATTCATTTTTTGTACACGTAAAATATGTTTAAAGCCAACGCCTCGAAAAGCAGGTACCGTTGCCGTGGTCGTGAAATCTTCCCGACGGATGGTCTGAAACAAAAGAATCAAATAGTTTCATGTTCAGTATGTCTTCAGGAACCGACCTAACTAGAATATTTTATATACGTGCAAAATTAACAACATGGCGGCGAAAAAATGCGTTTTTTTTGGGTCTTTTTTTGCAATAAAAAAATAGTTCTAATCAAAATTTTAAGTTGATTGTAATTAGGTCGGTTGGTACATACATATAGAATATGTGTTCCAAATTTCATAAGGATCGGTTCAGTACTTTTTGAGTTATCACGACCACGGTACTTGAAAATGTCGTTTCGAGAAAAACGCGTTTAAAGTTTTGGTGAGTGATAAATCGTAGAAAAAATTATCTTACCCTCAATCAGCGATGCCTGGGCCATATAATATGCCTTCGACGTGTTCCAGGTGGGTGTTTTCATCCAATGTAGCCTTTGTTTTTAAATTCTGCCCTCCTTTGAAGCCTCAGTCGAGCGGCGGTTCGCTCGAACGATGCGATGTTGGTCGCGCATAGTGGCGAACTGCATGACGGTTGGGCCGATTGTAATGCCCATGACTTCCATTATTTTTAAAACTGGGCTGAATTCTTCATTAAAAACGCAGGCAGCAGTGAGGCACGCAATTTTGACGATTTTTTTGCCATTAAAGACATGTTTCGGTGCCATAGCCCAAACTGTAGAGTTGAAACATTCGTTGTTATTTTGAGTGTTTCCACTCAAACATCTCTCCAGTAATTCCGTTTTTGTTAGATCTTCGTAGATCGGCTTCAGCACCTCTTGTACGTCACTAGCAAGAGCAGGAGGATGTTTATAATTTTTAAAGCATTGTTTGCTTCGGCCTTCTTATACTTGCACCAGCCGTCTGAACAGTACGTATGCTGTGGTTTGGAGTCTGTTGATATTTTGTGGTAATAGCCGGCCCAGATCTTGTTTCGCATGCTTTCTACTGAATTTGAATTCCTTTGAATTGCGAGACTGTAGTTTTTAGATAACTCTTTCATTAATTTGGAGGTTGGATCAGCAGTCTTCACTTTTTTAATCACGAATGATTCTCCACTCCGGAATTATAAAGCGAAGGGAAAATTATAAAGGAAGGGTAATATAGAGAAGCAAAGGTATGTACTTTGATTAATAAGCATATATAGGTATAACGGTTTACGATAGGGGAACATCTGTCTTAGCGAACAAAGCCAGGTAGACGGCTGATCCGGGCCGCGCGCCGGGCCGGTCACAATAGCGCGCTCAGGTAGGTGCGTTCGAAAGGAGAAAAAGGATAGTTAGACTGCTTGGAACTTTATACAATTTTGACCGAACATTCTTGAACATATTTACTTTCGAAAAAAGTAAATTTTTTTTTTTTTTTTCAAAGTTTCAAAGTAGAATCCTGCCGTAATGAATTAAATACTTACCGCATACTTACCGTGTACCCAACCCGAGACCTCCTTCCTGCAACGTAGAAAAAAAGAGAGAGAGACAAAAAAAATAACTGCTGTGAAAGAACCTATAAACCAGAAAGGAAGTTAACATTCTGAAGTGGGATTCAAACGCGTGTCGGAGAGTGAAGAAAGAAAAAAAAAACCTTTCCGTGAGTGAAAGTGGTGTAAAGCGGGTATCTTATGGCAGACGCGGAACAATTCGAACAATCTGTGCGAAGTGTGACGATGCCGCTCAACCATTCGGGAGTGCGGGGCAGGAGGGGGGGGGGGAGTAGGGTGAACGCGTCGAGCGTAACGGACGTGGGGCGACGTTCGAATGCCCAAGATGGCGGCCGAGCGATGCCGACCGAGCGCGCGAGTAATCACGTGACGGTAGCGAGAGACGCGGAGGCGCTATTCGCCGTGGCGAGCGACTGTGCCGCGCAAACTCGCGACGTGTCGCACGAAAGTAGTGTCCCGTCAGGCCCGCGCGCCGAACCGCGTGAACAATCTTCGATGAACGAAATTAATACGAGTGCGACCGTGGTGAACGCGTTACGGACGGCGTTAGCGAGTGAAGCGCAGGAGCCGGTGTTACAAATGCTGGCCGGACTTTTAGGTAATATGAGGCTTCCGCTACTCGCGACGGAAAACGCGCAGGCACACGCTCTGCTGCGGATGGGGCAAGTTCTCCCCGACCTGTCACGAGACATCGAGGAGTTCCGTGGCGAGGCGGAGGGCATTCGAGCCCGCGAATGGTTGGAAAACCTGGAGTCGCTGGCTCTCATGCATCAGTGGCCGGACCACTATTTGCTGACCGCTGCGAGGATGCACCTCCGAGAAATTGCTAAAGACTGATACCGCGCACGCACCCGGGAACTTCAAACATGGGGTGAGTTTCGGGAGGCATTTATCGCCACATTTGCAGTGGGCGACGACATGTCAACCAGATGGACGTGGATGAAGTCCCGTCGCCAAGAGCGAGGCGAGGACTTGGCGCGTTATTTCCATGCGAAGGCGAGTCTGTGCGCACTGTTGGGGCTCACCTTCCTGGAGGAACGAGGGGAAATCTTGATGGGGCTATGGTCAACGGAGTTGTGCAACCTTGCATTGCCCGCGACCCAGTATACGCACGATGCCCTTTTACACGACCTCATATTCTACGTGAAAACGTTACCGAATCAGCGGTGGGAGTCCGACCAACGGAGTGACCGAGGAGCTCGGACGCAAAAGAAGCCACCCCCAAGGATGACTCGAGGTAGCGAGGACCGCGGACCTCGATCGGTGAGACCGAGGGAACGGGCGACTGGGGCAGCGACGTTGAGCGATCGCCCATGCCATAACTGACGGAAGCCGGGACATTTGTCGCAAGACTGCCCGGAGGAAAGGCAAATTCCCACATGCTACCGCTGCAATAAACAGGGTCACATCCGAAGCCAGTGTCCAGCGGCGGGACGAAACGAGAGGCCAGCGGTGCAAGCCGTGAGCACCAAGCCGGATAACACCGCAGCAAAATATTTGAAGACGGCTCTGGTGGGTGGGCGAGAAGTGGCCGCGTTCGTTGACACGGGCAGCTCAGAATGCACGCTGAGGTTGCCGCGAGCTTACCTGTAACGTCCACGAGTACCGACCTCAAAGCGTTTGGGCCTCCGGACTTCGTCGTTCGGACGTGCGGGTCAATCGTTGCTGACGTTTCCATCGACGGAGTGGCCGTCGAGAATGTTGCGATCCAGGTGGTGCCCGATAACGTCCAGAGTATGGACATTCTCGTGGGACGGACGTATACCGAACACCCAGGAGTGGCGTTCTGGAAGGAAAGAGGCACGATGACGTTTTACCGAAGCGCGTCTGGTCGAGCCGAGGAGCCGGTGCCGTCGACATCGTTGAGGACAACTGCGCAGACGATCGTACAAGCAAATTCCATCTCGCTGGTGGACGTCGTGGGGTGTGACGCATTTGCCACCGTACCTGTCTTAAACTGGGCCGTCAAGAACGAACATTGTGTCCGGGATACGTGGCAACTCGAGAGAGCATCTCGGCTGTGCAGCCGATCGCAGCGCTGGTCGAGAGGGACGACTTCAAGGAGGAGGACGTGTTGGTGGGGCCGGAGCAGACCGAGGAAGTGCGCCAAGAGCTGCTGGATACTTTCCGTGATTGCATTGCCTTGAATTTCCGCGAGCTGGGATGTGTCAAGGATGTGACCATGGGCATTCGTGTACCGGCTGGCGCAGTCCCAGTGCAATGTAAGCCATATCGCGCCACGGAACAGGAGCGGAAGGAGATCCGGGACATCATCGGGGAGTGGCGGGAGACGAGCGTCGTCACAGAGACCAGCTCGAGATACGCGGGTTCGGTGCTTTTAGTAAGAAAAAAATCAGGGGATCACTGTTGTGTGTCGATTTTAGGAAACTGAATGCGGTAACGGAACGTGTGCATTTTCCGTTGCCAAACATCCACGACCATCTGGCTCGGATACGCGACAGCACGCTTTTTGTAGTCCTGGACCTCGCACACGGGTATTTGCAGATCCCATTGGCAGCGGACGCGCGCGAGAAAACCGCAATAATCACACCTGAGGAGACTGTTGAATTTACACGGATGATTTTTGGACTAATGACCGGACCCGCGTATTTCAGCAAGATGATGCACAAGGCTCTGGGTCCGTTGAGAGACGACGTCGCCCTGTTCTATCTCGACAATATCCTCATCCCGGGGAAGGACTGGGAGGATCTCGGACCGAAGCTGCAATTGGTGCTGGAAGCCCTGAGGAAGGCAGGGCTGACCATAAACCTCAGGCAGTGCCGTTTCCAATTTGACCGAGTAACGTATTTGGGTCACGAGATCTCGAGCAGGGGGATCGAGCCAGGAGCGGCGAAGGTGGAAACGATTTGAGCACATCCGCCGCCGAAGAATACCCACGAAGTACGCCGTTTCCTGGGGCTAGTAAGCTTCTTCAGAAAGTTTGTCCCACGTTTCGCACAAATAGCGACGCCGCTGACGTCGCTACTGAAGAAGTCCGAGACATTCCAGTGGACAGAGGAACAACAGAGCGCGTTCGAGGCCCTAAAAGGGCGGATGACGGAGCCACCGGTACGACGAGCCTTCGACCCGGACGCGGATACGGAAGTGCACACGGACGCGAGTGCTGTCGGCTTAGCGGGGATGCTGCGGCAGCGAGACAACAACAGGCAATTGAGGCTCGTGTATGCCGTGAGCAGGCGTACGACAGAGTCGGAGGCCAGTTATCACAGCAGTAAGCTGGAGTTGCTTGCCGTCATGTGGGCAGTAACGAGGATGCGTCCGCTGCTGGCTAATATAGCGTCCACCGTCGTTACCGATTGCCACGCATTGTGCTACCTCAGCACGCAAAAAACAATCAACCCACAGATCGTACGCTGGAGTGACGCACTGAGTGAGTACGATTGCCGCATCGCCCATCGACCTGGGGAGAAGATGGTCCATGTGGACGCGATAAGTCGAGCCCCCGTGGAAGCTGCCGTTGTCGTGGTCGGAACCATCCTTGCGCTGGACGGCGAGGACGAGGTGACTCGCATGTACCAGCACGCCGACGAATGGGTTCGTCAGAAGAAAGCGGTCCTAGCGAAGCCAGAGCGGGTGCGGACGCCGTACGAGCACAGCTGTGTAGAGGGGTACGAGCTGCAGAAGGGCGTGCTCTGTAAGAGGCGAGAGGACAAATAGCTTTACGTGGTTCCGAAGACGATGAAGAAGAGCTTAGTCGTGCGGTACCACGATCGTAAAAGTCATCATGGGGCGGAGCCACCCTTGCGCGCATCTCGGAGTATTTCTATTTTCCAGGCATGCGGAATTACACGAAACGCCATGTGCGCGCGTGCTGGGCCTGCACGGTGGGAAAGACGAAGCCGGAACGTCAGGCGGGGGGCCTCCACCCGATTCCGCCTGGGAGACGACCCTTCGCTGTCATCCATATAGATAATCTGGGTCCTTTCGTCACGAGTCGCCAGGGAAATAAATATGTCCTCGCGGTCATCGACAACTCAACGAAATTTATCGTCATCCGGACGGTAAAGGACACGAGGACAGCGAGTGCCGTCCGGCATCTAGAGGAGTTTGTCGACGATTTCGGAGCCCCAGAAGAGATCATCTCCGACCGAGGGACTTGCTTCACCTCAAGGACATTTGAGGCCTTTTGCCAACGCCATGGTATCCGGCATCGGCTAAATTCGCCGAGGCATCCGCAGGCAAACGGGCAGGTGGAACGCCTCAATGCGACGTGGGACCGGAAACTGCGCCGCATACAGGGAGACCTCAACGGGTTAAAGAACGCCAGCACAGACGTCAGCCCGTTCGAACTCGTCTTTGGGTACATACCGCACCGAGGCGAAGCTGAGCTGAGGAGACTCGGAAGGTACGACCGAGAAACGGAGAGAGAAACGGAGGTACGACCGAGGTCGACAACTGGACGTGTGCTTCAGGCCGGGCGACATAGTGTTTGGGAAGGCAGCGCCCCAAGCGACCGACACGTCCATAAAGCTGCAGGCGAAATACCGCGAACCGTTGGTGGTGGTGGAAGTCCTGCACGGAGATACGTACCGAGTAGCGGACTTGGACGAAAAAGAAGACGGGAGGCGATACGCGTCGACGGCGCACGCCTCACAATTGCGGCTGTGGACACTCGACGACAACACGGACAGCGGCGACGACGAAGAGCTTGAGTCTCCAGCGAAGGACGGGAACGACACGGAACCGGCTGCAGAGGGAGAAGGCCGGCCGAAACGGTTGAGGCGCCCGGCCGGGCACCTTACGGATTACGTGCCGTAATTGCGGCGTTGGGCAGAAGCTGGGAGGAAATGAGACCAGTAGAGTAGTCGGGCACCGAGCGTAAGAGCGAGGAGATCCGTGAGCATAACGCGAGTCAAATTGCCGCCATTACGAAGTACATGCGAGTGCTCCGGCGTGAGTAAAGAAATCGTCGCGGAAGTGCGAGTGAGGGTCGACCGGATGACCGCGATCACTGGCGTGAGACAGTGCCGTTAAATAAAAGGGGCCATAAGTGCCGTGTGAGAGACAAAGACTGGGTAAGACAATCGTGGGACAGTTTCGGAGTGTGTGTGCGTGCCTTTGCCCTTATGGCCTATGGCCGCATATAACGGGCCGTTAAGCATGTATTCGTTTGTAGTTCTAAGCTTTTAGATGTGTGCTCTTTCCCGTTGAACTGTATAACGTTATTTAATTAGAATATCTCGTTTCGGAGCATCTGTGCCTCGCTCCTATTCATAAATTAAATACTTACCGCATACTTACCGTGTACCCGACCCGTGACGTCCTTCCTGCGACGTAGAAAAAAGAGAGAGAGACACAAAAAAAATAACTGTTTTGAAAGAACCTATAAAACAGGAAGGAATTTAACATTCAATACTCGGTTATAACGTCTTTTACAGTATGGAGCACGTTTTTCAGGTCTTGGATTGAAAAAGTTTCAAAGTTTTTACTTTTCAGTACAGCACTAAAAATTTTGTTGTTGCCTTTTGTCGTCACTAAGACTTGATTGCATTTAGGCTTTTTCCATTTAATGTCTTGTGGGCAAATTTTATCCGTTTCAATAAGCAACCGTGTAATCATAGTTGTAAATTCACAATCGGCCGAAATAAAGTGCAAATAATTTCCTTTGTGATAGGTTAAGTTCTCATTAGTAATACTTATTTGTATTCTCTTTTCATCATTTTCCATATTAGGGTAAAACAATGCGGGTGGAATTGTACTTGAAATCGTTTTGTTGAGCCTTGTATCCGGAGGTTCGTCAATTCCCGCGTTTTGAATTTCGATTTCGCTATCACTATCTGCAGAACCGAGATTCGATATTAATTTATTGAAGTGAGGTTGTTTTGGTGAATTAGATTCGTCCTCAACGGTACTGGTTCGTATCTTATTATTTATTGAGGGAGTCGATCGACCCGTGGGATGTCGAAACGTAATTGCGGATTCACCAAAGTTCCCTACTTCATCGTCAGCGTCATCGGAGTCAGTATGTTCGTCGGTTACAGTGGCACATGTTTTATTCGCGCCTGAATTTCCGTGAGTATGGTCCCACCAATATTTATCTCTATTGTCTGAATTTGGGCTTTCATTGCCATTTATTTCAACTATATTTTTATTTTTTGAGACCTTGGGTAAGTTTTCGTTTTTGGAAGGTTCGTCAGTCTGAAGGCTTTCGTCGATGTCAAAAGCAAATTTTAAAGCGTTTGTAATCCGTTTCATCGGTCGGGATGATGGCTCGTTTGAACGTACTTGTGGCAATGCTCGTTTGGGGGCAAGGCTAGGAAATGCGCTGTGTCGGGCACGTGCGCTGGGAGGTGCCCTTTCAGTGTTTGATGGGATTGAAGAAAAATGTTGTTTTTGCGTGGTTTGTGAGGTTTGGATAGGTACTGCTGGAACATTGGGGGTAGTTTTACGATTTCGTACTCTTTCTTCGATTGTTGCACCAGAAAATGCTTGGTTCCTCAAAAAGAGTGGGCAACGGTTTGTTTTTACTGCCCAATGGTTCGCCACGCTTAATTATTGGATTAGAAGAAGTTGCAATCCGTAGGGTTACTGTCATTGATGCTTTCTTAGCGGAAGATGAAATTGGTAATATAATCGTGTCAGTGGTAACGGGATTTCGGGAAAGGGCATCGGCGTTTGAATTCAGTCGCCCTGGACTAGATTTAATAATCTTGACATGTACGCTATGGGTTTGTCTTCGCCGATTTTTCCTTGGCTCAATACTGCACCGATTGCGTAATTTGATACGACAGTCGTTAAAATAAACGGTTCTTCAAAATTCGGATATTACCTAATTGGAGTGGAGCATAAAGCTCTGTTCAAGTAGTCGAAACTTTTCTGTTGTTCTGGCCCCCAATTAAATTCTACACCTTTTTTCACTAAATCTGTCAACGGCTTAGCTTGTCCCGAGAAATTCTCTATAAATCTTCTGTAATAACCCGCTAGGCCAAGGAATTGTCTGATGTTCGTTACTGTCCTATGGATTGGGAATTTATCGACCGCTTCGGTCTTTTTGGGATCAGGACGAACGCCTCCGTCACTGATCACGTGTCCGAGATAAATAACTTCTGTATAAACAAATTCTCATTTATCGGGTTGTAATGAAAGATTGGCGTTACTGACTTTAGCACAAAGTCTGCGGACCTTTATACCGCGTTCCTCTAGGGAAGAAGCGAAAACTACAATGTCATCGAGGTAAACAAATAGTTCAGTTTCTTGTAAACTAAGTAATACTCTGTCCATTAATCTTTGAAAAGTAGCAGGTGCGTTCTTAAGACCGAAAGGCATTCTAACATATTCGTAGTGTCCGTTAGGGGTGCTAAAGGCTGTTTTCTGTCGGTCCGTGGGATCCATTTCTATTTGGTGAAAACCTGAGGCTAAATCAAAGGTCGAGAAATATTTTGCTCCACCGAGCCGCAAAGGATTTCAACGAGGTTAGGCAAAGGGTAAGCATCGCTTATTGCCTTTTTATTTAATGCGCGAAAATCGATAACCATCCTCCATCGTTTATTCCCGTTTGAATCTGGTTTCTTGGGAACAATTCATAGAGGCGAATTATACGGAGAAACCGAGTCGATAATTATATTACTTTCGATAAGTTTCTTCACTTGTTTATTAATTTTGTCTTTATGTATTGGGGAGTATCGGTATTGTCGAATTGTAACAGGTAACTTGTCGGTCGTAGGTATGCTATGTTTGATTTCCGTGGTAGTTGGTAAGTTATCGCCAGGCAAATGAAATAAATGTGAAAAATCGTTTACAAGATCGAGAACATGCTGTCGCTCCTCTGTATTGAGATGATCCAAGCGCAGGAATTCTTGAATGCTTTTAATTCTTTCATTATGCGTTTTATGCGTATGAGCATCAATATCATCGTTAATGTCGTGGTCGAAAAAGTCTTCTTCACTTTCGTAATAATCGAATGGCAATATTTCTTGTGGCGGTAGCTCAATCTGTAAATCGTCTTCGTACGCATTAATTGCATACATATAGCATGTGTCATTGTTATTTGCAACAACGGCATTTCCAATAAAAACGTGATCTAATGTCGGTACTCGGGGTAGAAAACCTGTTTTCAAATCTGTTTTTAATAGTTTTATCGACACTTGGGTACGACTGTGGGCCTTGAGGTTAAGAATGGTATTGTTATTTTCTTTAGGTAACTTGCGTGGTGAATGATAATTTGGGGGTTGATTCCCTTCGACTCTTTCAAAAGGAATAGGTGTAATTGGCTTTGAAGAAGTAACAAGTGCGTTAGGTGAAAGGATATTTCTGCTTCGTCATTTTGAAGGAAATCAATCCCGATTATTCCGACTGCGGGAATAGCAGAATTTTCATCGAGAACTTAAAATGTTTCTGGTTTTTCGAAAGAGGTTATTTCTGTTGATCCTAGCGTATATACTTTATCGGGTGTTATACCTGATAGCGTAAGCGATTCGTGTGTTGCAATTATGCACCGTCGTTTTAACGATCTCAGTTTAATTATATTTATATCGGCACCAGTATCAATAAGTAAACGGCCGTAACCATTTTCGAGTTCAGGGGCACGCAGCGTTATTATTGGTGACCGTCTTTGTCCGTCGGTCCATCTAACATATCGTCTACCGTAAGGAATTTCATAGTCGAGTGACGTTGAGTTTGTGATTCGCTCGTCGACGCGTCCATTTGACGGGCGGATTTCAAGTTTAAATTCTCGCTTGATTCAGCGCGTTGGAAAGAGGTTGTTTTAGTCTCGTCGAATTCTCCGCGAGACTATCTTTCATCTTCAAGAGGCTGATTTTGGTACATAAGGTAGGAAGGTGGATAATGATTGGGAGGATAGCCCGGCCAAGGTAAATACATAGGCAGCATGCGCGGCATAAGGGGGTACGCTTGTGGTGCGTAGAAAGGATTCTGGGGGAAGATCGGAAAATTTCTGTGTAAAGGCCTTCTTATGAATGGCCGCTGTTGGAAGTGATCTGAATTCTCTTCGAATGTTCGATTATTTGGAGACAGAAAGTTTGGTTGGAAGTTACCTCGAAAATTGGGATTTTTATCGTTAGGATCTCTTTCTTCCCGAGGGTAAAAAGATACATGACGTAATTCTACGTTTCGAGGGCTCTGATATGATGGTTGAGTTTGGGTGAAACGTAATGAATTTGCATTTCTTGCATTCGCGCCCTGCACATCTCGTTCAATGCGTTGGACTACTCGAAAAGCTTCTTCTAATGTTTGTGGATCTTGAACGCTATTTGCGTATAACAGATCGTCGGATAACCCTCTTTCAAAAGATTCTAATCGCGGTTCTAATCGCGTCTAATTCGCGTCTTAGTCTGACAGCTCGAATTTCCGCACAATAGAAGGGGTATGGATTTCTTGGCGAAAAATATTCTTTCAAGGCGTCCGGTAGACTTTAAATCGAATAATTTTTTTAATCAGCGATTCCATCGCGAGCGATTTCTTTCAATTTCGAAAAAACGGCTTCGAAGAAGGCGTTACGTAAGCCATCAGGCATAAATGTAAGACCATTTTCAACATGTTGAATAAAAGCTTTTAAAGGCATATTTTTGCCATTAAAATTTGGCACGTGAAGCAGTGCTTGTTGGAGTGCCATACAATCACTCATGCTTGTTAACATTGCATCAGTAATGTTCTGATGGTGAGTGAGATTTGCAATCATTTCAGCGTTTGTCATTTTTTCTTCGTTATTATTTTTTTAACATAAATGTAATTAGAGATTCGATTATTTACTTATTTGATTCGTTTTTTTATTTTTTTTAAAATAAATTTTACAAATCAAAAGAAACGTTCAGCATATCCCACGGCTATTACTAAAATTTTCTGTTACGTTCGAAGCCGTTTAGAAAATATATATATTTCTAGAGTTATAAGCGTCTAGCGGTAAACGCTTTACTCCGATTACTACCCTAATGAGTCACGAGTGCTCTTCGGGATAATAATTATGTGGGAACGTTTGCTGGGAGACCTCGAGAGATCTTGTTTCTTTTATGGATTTAGGAAATTGGTAATAAAGGGACTTCAATGTCTTGAGTCATACAATAGTAGTAGAAGAGCTAGAGCGGTTCTAACCCAGGCATCTCAGGGGGGAGCGGGGCGGCGGGGTCCAGCGCGGGGAAGCCAAGTGCCTGGTGGTGGGGGGGTCCAGCGCGGGGACGTGACGTCAGAGGCATCTCAGGGGGGAGCGGGGCGGCGGGGTCCAGCGCGGGGAAGCCAAGTGCCTGGTGGTGGGGGGGGGGGGGGGTCCAGCGCGGGGACGTGACGTCAGGGGTCTCTGTGGAGGGGGTAGCCATGTGGTCCGAAGAGTGACTGTCGGGAGGGGAAAGCCGTCGTCGACGAGTGTTTTGTGGGGGCGGGGGTCAGGTAGTGGTGAGTGACCGTTGAAAACCCATAAATCTCCTAATTTATTATAGGCATAAAAAAGATTAGCATCGATGCAGTGTTTTTCTTTCTACACTATTTAGTCCGTGTGAAAATAAAACACACACACACACACACGATGTGTACATGTAATGGTCATATATGGGTAGGCAAATTTCGTTAATTTGAAGCGATACATGAAGAGGACGGCTTTTTTCCCTTAACTATCCCTGTGGGGTAGGCATCTGCTGTCCAGAAAAGTGTGCACTCGTGGAGGTGAAAGCTAGCCAGGCTCGCCAATCATTGACTTTCGCGATCTCTACAGAACAGCGTCTAGGTCATGGAGACTGAACTTGCGTATTATACAGAGCATCATAGAGTTTTCAATATATGTTGCCGCATGTTCCAGTATGTATGAAGTCTGTCACGAATCATAGGGCTCTTCGCAGAGCAACATCAAACCTATTCAAGTGATACTTGAAGCTTTACAATACTTACCAAATCAGCCATATTCTTAAGGCATATTTTTCCACGTCGACGTTCGAAGCCACCCTCCGAGCATAGGGAACATTTTGAAAAAATAACATTCCGCTCAAGTAATGTCTTGACTATCCGAAACACATATACGAAAACGAGGTATTTATTACAATTTTTTTGCCTTTTATTTATATTTATTTTATTTTATTTTTATTTTATTTTATTTATTTATTTATTCATTTTTTTTGCTCCCGTTGAACCCCGACCGGCTCGTTCTGGGTATGAATTTATTCCTCATGCTTTCTGCGATAAAAGATATCAACGTGATATTAAAAAAAATCTGATGGAGGTGATTCTATTACATTTTCCGAGCTGGAAGGGAACGACAAAAATATTTTCTGATGGGAGACCGTTTTTAATCATCGGCAGCGCTCAAAAGTGGTCACACTTTGAATGAAGCAGTGAGTTAACATATCTCTCTGGGAAGACTTTTCAACTCGTTAATATGGAGAACAACAATAAACCATCAGAAGAAATCTTGCACAACCAAGCCACGCTCTTAAGTTCGATCGACGACTTTGCTGTGTGGAGGCAACAGATCGTCGAGTTCATCGAAGTACTGAAGACGCAAAGCCGAATTAAGCGCCAACGATTACCAACTAAACATCAATAGTCATTGATAGGCCAAATACCGCATCTGGAAGGATTGAAGTATTCCATGTACAGGCATTTTATATGCATGGGTGTAGGACACATCGGTGATGGGTTAATGTAGCGAGAACTCGACTTGAACGCGTGATGGCCTATACTTTAACCCCGGCTCGATGAATTTCAACAACGTGGAAGTGGTTGAGCTTTACGAAAAATACGTAATCTTACAATAAATGTGAATAAGTATAAATCAATACGCGTTGAATGTTATATCCCATTGCCGCGGGAAATAATGATTATGAGGGCTGCGATTAATGTGCAATCAAGAGATAATACACGGTTCGCATGGGTGACAGTCACAGCTTTATACCCAGCTGAACGAAACAGTGACCACGGATCTTCTTACATGCATTATTCAACGGTATTGAATCTATCGAATATTGGATTCCCAGTAACTATAGGTCAAATTAAAAATTGAAAAATTGTGCTTCAAAACAATTTATCCATCAATGTGTCTACCACCGAAGAAGACATTGCTCCGATACGCGAGGCTCAACATAAGAAAAAGAAAAGCATATCAATTTGCTATACATACAAGATACCGAAGATAACAATGTATAACATATCACATAGATAAAGAACCTATCAAGCCTCGTGAGCGCAAAACAGAGGCAGCCATTAAAAAATATATATATGCCATCGGTGTGTGAAGTTAACACAATTATTATACCGTCATATGTGCTAGACGAATTAAACAACGATCCAGTATTTCGCAGGTGTCTGCATTACTTTAGATCAACGGATAAACTACAATCACATAAGATCGATTATGGAGCAATAAAGCACTGCGCCATCCGACTATCAAATGATACTAATACGTGGTTCCAAATCATCAACTCCAATCGGAAAGCAATACATCCATTCACTGTAGATGCTTATTTGGAGTGTTTTTTTTTTTACTAATTATAGAGAGAAGATGAGAGTGTGCAAAGACTGATGGCGAGAACGTAGCAGAGGATATGTATCAATATCATGAAGCATTTACTATTGATTACCACATGTGTTTTTCATATGATGAATCTCTATCATAGTATCGATCACATCACAGCGTCGATTTCATATCATAGTTCGTGACAGAACTGGAAAAACTGTGCATAAAATACATTTTCTACGAAAATTAATGCTCGTCATGAGTTAATTCTGATACCTTCACGCTATGGCAATAATTGTGCATTCAGTCATTATCAACCACTAGAGGTAGAAGTTGAATTACGCAAGATACAATGGCATATGCCCCAAATAATTCTAGATGAGATCAATAAATTATCATTACTTCGAACATTGGAAAGTTGGCGATACTTGAATATGAGTTTTCGCTCTTGGGATCTATACGACTGTCCATCGCTTCAAAGCACAACGAAACATCCATGGACCGTAAAAGCTGCCTCCCAAGTAGAGCAACCAAAATAGGTAATTGGTGCGGTGCAGACTGGTAAAAAGATAATGTATGGTAAAGGACATTATATTATTCACCGACTGCAAAATCACAAGTGCTAAACTTTATCTCAATTCAGCATTCTTTTCTCAAGATGATTCGAATTAGGACTTCAAAAAAGTTTCGACATTTTGTTCAATATGTACTCTCGATTTTGTAAATACCATTGTGACTGCAATAGTGATCGTTCTTTACTAACCATCGCCAAGTCTTAATGTAACGGCCCTCCCACGGTTAATGATTGATCACATCAGAACGAGCCTGTAAAGAAGATGCTACCGTAGATGTGTGAATAGAGTTCGAATGCAAAGAAGATTCACCACTGAATACAACTGCATATTGTTTGAATCTTACATGATCGCATTGTTGAATATTGTCCATTGACCGACATTATCCATAAAATTGCATAGATCGGTAAAATCTGCGATATACGAAGCATCATGGTTGATTCGCAATCATCATGGTCTAAAGTGGGCATATGGAAACGTTCCATATAGCATGGCTGAAGGTTCAATAACAGCTGAAGTTGAAGGTTCAACGGACGGCGATATGTGTCCTATCGTATTTGTTGAGGGTCATGAAAAACAAGAATGGCTAGCTGATATAATAAATATGAAAAATGAGCTATTTATTGAGTCGTTGAATATAGACTTTGACGATATGGATGTCTCAAGTAAATTAGATGGAAGTTTTACTCTACGATGTGTGTTTAGATTTGGGTTAATTCTCGGATTCTGGTTGGAAGTGAACGGGTGGGAAAATTGTGGGAAAATTCGTGAAACGTTGGGAACGCGCCGGAAAATGAAGAGACGAAGGGCACTCGCGTTAATATAACGAATATAGGTTTATTTTAATTATCTATTTAAACTATTTTCTACTGAATGACTGATTTGAAGGGGTCCCGAGGTGACCGTTGCCGCGGGAGTTAACGCGGGCGTAAATCGCGTTAGTCCGTTGGCGTTAAGAAGGGGGGAAGAGACCGAAGCTGACCGTTTATCGAAGAGACGTGTGACTTATATCGAAGTTCCGAACGAAGTGATTTGAAAAGAAGGACACATGATATTAATTAGAACGTTGAAAACAGGGGGAGAAATCCCTGTGCCCGGACACTGTCCTAGTCAAGCGCGCGACCGGCCGAGAGACGTCGACCTCTAGCGGGGTCTCCCTAAATTAGGGAGTCGGAGATGGTGTTTCCGAAACATTCTCCCCGCCTTCGGCGACAGTCGTCGACGAAGAGTCCACTGGAAGTACGGCCAACTTGGCAGTCGGTCGCTTGAAGGTGGAAGTGGCCGTGCGAAGCGTCACCACCCTGGTTAGACCATCCGACCCGGGGTGAAGTTCGACCACTCGTGCTAGTGGCCATCGTGAAGGTGGAAGTCGTTCGTCCGTGATTAGCACGAGTGAGCCGATTTGGATTTCGTGTGAAGGGTGTCGCCATTTAGAAATCGACAAGCTTCGCTGAAGGTACTCCGAAGACCACCTCTGCCAGAAGTGCTGTAGTTTTGCCTGAAGGAATTGCCACCGTGAAAGTCGAGTTTCTGAAAGTGAAGTGAGAGACGGTTCGGGCACTGTGGTAAGTGCCTCGCCGATGGTGAAGTGACCCGGTGTGAGGGGAAAAAGGTCCTCAGGGTCGTCCGATAAGGGACAAAGTGGCCTGGAATTTAAGACAGCCTCCACTTGCGCAAGAAGAGTCGTAAATTCTTCGTACGTAAGTGAGGCCTCTCCGATTACCCGACGAAGGTGATATTTCGCGGATTTTACCGCAGCCTCCCATTTTCCACCCATGTGAGGTGCGGCCGGAGGGTTGAAGGACCAGTTCGTCCCAAGGTTGGTCAGCGATATGATCGTAGAATCCATTTCGGCTGATCCAGCCTTGAAGAGAGCACGAAGTGCAGTATCGGCGCCGATGAAGTTGGTCCCGCAGTCACTATAAATAGTGTGACTGATTCCTCGTCGTCCGGAAAACCGCCGATATGCGGCGACGAAAGCCTCTGAAGTATAATCCGTGACGAGTTCGAGGTGGACCGCGGAAGTAGTGAAGCAAACAAAATCGGCAAGATAAGCCTTGTAAGTTTTTGTGCCTCGTCCACGCCAGGTCTTGACGGTGAAGGGTCCTGCGTAGTCAATGCCGGTGTGGAGGAAGGCCCGTGAAGGGGTGACTCGCGAAGTCGGAAGTTGGCCCATTAGTTGTTGTGCTTGAAGTCCTCGAAATCTGGCACACCTGGTGCACCGAAGGATGTACGATCGAATTGGAGCTCGGCCACCCGGAATCCAGTACGATCGACGGAGGAAGCTTAAGGTGGATTGGGTACCACCGTGAAGCGTTCGAAGGTGCGAGTCAGCAATGATCAGTGAAGTGAGCGGAGAGCTCCGGGGCAATATTGGCGGATGTTTTGCCTCGGGCTGTAGAAGGGCGTTCGTCAACCGGCCGCCAACTCGAAGGGTCCCTAGTTGGTCGACAAAGGGGTTGAGGGCGGCAAGGGAGTGGCCCCGATTGAGGGTCGCTCCGCTCGAAATCATCTGAATTTCAGCCGAGAAGTGTATGCGTTGAATGAGGCGTATCCAGAAGAACCTTGCCTCTTCCAAATCTCCTGTGTGCAGCGGGTAGGTTATTGAGGCGTGCGGGAGCCGTTTGAAGCGGGCCACCGCCCTCTGACACACTGCCGTGATCCGAAGAAGGCGAGTGAGCGAGGAGTACCGTAGCAGAAGGTCCCATGTATTAGGACTATTCTCGGAGGTGGTGGTGAAGGCGAGACCTGAACGTTGTTCAAGGTCGCCATCCGGTGGAAGTTCGGCTGAAGAGACTGGCCATGAAGATGGTGGTCGCGCGAGCCACTCAGGCCCGTACCACCAAAGATGGTGCTTGGCCAGTTGTCGGGGAGTCTGCCCTCGCGACGCACAGTCGGCCGGGTTCTCCTTACCCGCGATGAACCGCCATGTTGCGTGGGAGGAGAAGTTTTGGATCGAGGTGACCCGATTTCGGATGAAATCCTTCCATCGGGCCGGATTTGAAGTAATCCATGTCAACGCAACTGAAGAGTCCGTCCAGAGAGAGACTGGGACTTGCGTTAAGTCGAGGGTTCTCTGAACGTGAGAGGCAAGCCTGGAAAGAAGTAGAGCCGCCGTTAACTCGAGCCTTGGAATGGTGAGTCGTTTGAGGGGGGCTACCTTCGTCTTCGAACAGACGAGGGTGACCGTGGTAGCCCCGTCGACTGAAGTGGTTCGGAGGTAGATCACGGCTGACATGGCGAGTTGGGAGGCGTCCGAGAATCCATGAAGCTCGACAGTTGAAGAAGGCGAGAGGTGAAGCCACCGCGGGAGAGAAATGAGCGCCAAGTCACTCAGACTCTCTCGGAAGCGTAGCCATTTTTCCTGAAGTCGAATTGGGAGTCCGTCGTCCCAGTGAAGTTTTGCCAGCCACAGTTCTTGGAGGAAGACCTTCGCAATCACAATGACTGGCGAGATGAAACCCAAGGGATCGAACAAGGAAGCCGCTTCCGATAGAACGGTCCTTTTCGTGATATCCCGGTTGAAGGAGAGCTGAAGAAGGAATCTGAAGTTGTCCTCGTTGGGATTCCAGACGAGGCCCAAAAGTTTGATGTTGGGATCCTCCGATTGAATTACAACCGGATGCGATTGGGACTCCGAGGTAACATTCTGAAGGGCTTCCGTTGAGTTAGCTGTCCATTTTTGAAGTGGAAAGCATCCGCGCTGACAGATTCCTTGAAGTTGTTGTGCCGTTGCCTGAAGTTCTTGAATCGTGTCGGCACCGCCGAAGATATCATCCACGTATCGTCCGTTCGTCAATGGTGAAATCGCCAGTGGGAAGTCATGCCCCTCATCCTCGACCAGTTGAAGCATGACCCGGATGGCGAGAAAGGGAGCACAAGTGAGGCCGTACGTGACTGTGGTTAATTGATACGGGACGACTCGATCATCCTGGTCCACCCATAGGATTTGCTGGAGGTCCCAGTCGTCCGGATGGACTGCGATCTGCCGGAACATTTTCGCAACATCGGTGGCGAAAATGAACCGATGGCGTCTGATCCAGAGCAGAACGTCCGAAGTATCTTGCTGAAGTTTGGCCCCTGTGTGAAGGATGTCGTTGATCGACACACCGTTCGATGTTTTGAAGGAACCGTTGAAGACGACACGAAGTTTCGTCGTGGCGCTATGGGCCCGAAAGACACCGTGATGTGGGAGAAAAAACCGTGGTCTCGAAGACGTTGTCGTTGGAGCCCGAGCCATGTGGGACAGGTTCTCGTATTCTTGGAGGAAGGCGTTGTAGAGACCGCGATACGATTCATTTGTCGAGAGTCGCCGTAGAAGTTAAAGAAGGCAGCGTTTTGCACCCGAATACGAATCTCCGAGTAGCGAAGGAGGATTCTTGAAGGGGAGCCGTACGATATATCGGCCCGTGTGGTCCCTCGTATGAGTGTCCTTGAAGTGCTGTTCGCAAGCGGATTCGTCCGGGTCGGTTGTAGGGGCCGAGTCCGGAGGAATTTCCTCTTGTTCCCAAAACTTCGCTAGTAACGAAGTGACCTCGTCTTCGATAGAGGCATGTTGAATGCGAACCGAAGTTGAGGTGGAACCGTTGACGGGACCGAGTACAATCCATCCGAGAAGCGTGCGCTGAGCGATGGGATCGATGGCCCGCCCCTTGACGACTTCTGACTCAACCAGAAGACCGTACGCGTCAGCTCCGATGATGACGTCGATTGGTCCCGGTTTCAGAAAGTCAGGGTCTGCCAGAAGAAGTCCTTGAAGATGTTCCCATTGCCCTGAAGTAGCGAACGAGGGAAGCGTCGACGTTAAGGCGTTTAGAATAAACACCGTCACTCGGAAATTTGAGGTGGAATCATGGATTGACGATACTGTGACGGTGGTAGCTCCCCGCGTCCGTCCCGCTGGCTGGCCTCCGATTCCGTGGATGTTGATGGACGCGGCCATCCTTTGTGTTCGAAGGAGTTGGACCGTGCGTTCGGAAATGAACGAAAGTTCCGCGCCCGGGTCGATAAGGAGTCTCGCCCGCTGCGAGATTCCCGATGAGGAGGTCAAAATAGCTTGACTCGTAGCTAGCAGAACGGAGGGTCGAATGGCCAGAGCGTTTGAAGTGTCCTTGGAATAATGCGGAGGAGTACCCGAGTTATCGAAGAAGTCTGAAGCGACCGAAGAGAAGCGGTGGACCGGGTGTGGTTGCGAGCCAGCCGTGGCGTCGCACTGTTGACTGTCGCCTAGTCAACCCTGAGCTTCGCTTGGCGACGAAGTGGCCAGAGGCTTGCTCTTGGGCGTTTGACTCTGCGACGAGGCCCGAGAAGTCGACGGTCTAGATGTTGAAGCGGCCGTTGAGGAGCTCGAGGGTATGTGGATAAGCGTGTGATGTTTGCCGTTACACTCTAGGCACCGCCCCGTGATACGGCAATTGCTCGCCGAGTGCGGACCGAGGCAATTAAAACACAAGCGTCGTTGCTCTGCGATGACGCGTCGCTCCTTCGGGGGTTTTCTTTTGAAGAGGTCGCACTTCGATATGAAGTGAGACCCGAGGCAGTAATGACAACACTGTGTCGCGCTGCCGGCTGGTTGGAGGGGAACCGTAGCGGCAACCGCAGCTGCCGTATCGGCCGTCCACTCTCCACCCTGGACCTTGAGATACAGGGGAGGAGATCCGCGTGCTGGCATTGCCCTAGCGGAAGGCGCAATCCGTGCCGATCGTGAGGAGTTCGAGGTAGCCGAAGAAGTGGACCGATTTGAAGTTGAAGTGGATCGTCCAACTTCAATGCTCTCAAGTGCGCGAGCTCGAGTTATTAGGAACTCGCGGAGTTGAGGAAGTGTAGCCGGTGTTGTCGAATTGCCCAATTTGAGTTCCCATTGCTCCCGAAGGTTGGGATCGAGGCGAGACACGAGGAAGTGTGCCAAGATGACGCTCCACTCATCGACTGGCATCTCCAAGGACTTCAACGCATTCAGGATCTCGCTCGTGTTGCTGATGAGCGTATTTAATGATTTGTACGACCTTGGAACGATCGTCGGCATGCTGAAGAAGCGATCTAGATGGGAGGTGACCAGTAATCTTTTATTTTCATACCGGGCTACGAGGAGATCCCATGCCGAGATGAAGGAATCCGAAGAGAGCGGCAAGTTGGCAATAAGTTTGGCCGCATCGCCTTTTACCGAAAGCCGAAGGTAGTGCATTTTTTCTACCGCGGTGATGTCTTGGTTCTGGCCGACCAAGGAAACGAAGAGATCGCGAAAAGGCCTCCAAGATTGAAATTCCCCGTCGAAGTCGGGAACCCTCAATTTTGGGAGCGCGCTTCGGAGGTTTGAGGTGCCCGGAAATGCTGAAACGTCAGCCAGATGCGCTCCTGTGGGTTCGACCTGCTCGTAATGCTCCTTGACGGTGAGCAGGCTTACCTTGGCTTCCTCGTAGGCTTGTTGACAGCGAGATTCCACGGCATCCTTGAAATACGGCGCTTCCGATAGGTTTTCGCAATTCATATCGAGCAGCGCAATGTGCTCGGTTTGGAAGCGTTCCCAGTTCGTTTCCAACAATGTCAGACGCGTGATGGCGAGCATCTTGGAGGTGTTCTGAGGAGTCGCGGCTTTCGTCTTTTCAGCCAAGCTCGAGATGCACTGAAACGTGCTGATGAGACCGGCTATGCGGCGTTCCATCTTGGCGTTGTTGTTCGCCATTGCCGAGGAGTTGACACACGAAATCGTTTGAAGTTAGCGCGAAGCGTCCCACCGAAAACACGAAGAACCTAGCGAACGACAAATGGCGCGATATGTCGACGAGCGTGGCACACGCGAGAAATGGCGCGAAGCGTCCAACCCGGAAACACGAAAACACTCGCGAAGCGTCCAAAACCGAAAGAAACTCGCGAATGAAAATGGCGCTACGCGTCGACGAGCGAGATGCGCGAGAATGAAAGCACTCGCGAGAACGTGGCACGAAGCGTCCAAAACAGAAAAAACTCGCGAATGAAAAATGGCGCTATGCGTCGACGAGCGAGGCACACGCGAGAAATGGCGCGAAGCGTCCAACCCGGAAACACGAAAACACTCGCGAACAAAAATGGCGCTACGCGTCGACGAGCGAGATGCGCGAGGTGTCCGAAGTCGGCGAGAATGGCGGCACTCGCGAGAGCGTGGCACGAAGCGTCCAAAACAGAAAAAAACTCGCGAAAGAAAAGATGGCGCGATGCGTCGACGATCTTAGCACGCGCGAGAAATGGCGAGAAGCGTTCACGCCGAAAGATCACGAAAAAACTCGCATAAGACGAAAAGATGGCGCGAGACGTCGACGAGCGAGCACACGCGATTGAAATGGCGCGAAGCGTCCAAACCGACACACGAAGAGCACGCGAAAGAAAAGATGGCGCGATGCGTCGACGAGCGTTGCACACGCGAGAAATGGCGCGAAGCGTCCAAGCCGGAAATACACGACAACTCGCGAACGAAATGGCGCGATATGTCGACGAGCGTTGCACACGCGAGAAATGGCGCGAAGCGTCCAAACCGACACACGAAGAGCACGCGAAAGAAAAGATGGCGCGATGCGTCGACGATCTTAGCACGCGCGAGAAATGGCGAGAAGCGTTCAAGCCGAAAGATCACGAAAAAACTCGCATAAGACGAAAAGATGGCGCGAGACGTCGACGAGCGAGCACACGCGATTGAAATGGCGCGAAGCGTCCAAACCGACACACGAAGAGCACGCGAAAGAAAAGATGGCGCGATGCGTCGACGATCTTAGCACGCGCGAGAAATGGCGAGAAGCGTTCAAGCCGAAAGATCACGAAAAAACTCGCATAAGACGAAGAGATGGCGCGAGACGTCGACGATCCTAGCACGCGCGATTGATGGCGAGAAGCGTCCACAACGAAATCACGAAAAATCGTGGAAATGTCCGACGGACATGCTCAAGGCGTCCGCGATCGACGAACTCGCGAAATCGTAGCACGCGAGAAAATGCGCGAAGCGTCCAATGCAAAAAAAACCCGAAATTCGTGAAGAAGTCCGAAGGAGAAGCACGAAGCGTCCAAGTCGACGAACTCGCGAAAATGTCTCCCGAAAGGTCGAAAAACACAACTCGACGGAGAACTTGCGGAATCCGACCGATATTTTTCCGAGGCGTCCAAATCGACGAAAACTCGCGAGATCGTAGCACGAAGCGTCCGAAACGAAGGAAAGAACTCCCGAATACCGAACTATCGTGTCGTCGATCGACACGCACGAAGTTTTAGGTTGCGCGTGGCGTGAAGCGTCCGAGAAACGATCTCGGAAAACTCGCGAAGGAGTATGTCGCGACGCCGATGATCGCTGCACACGCGAGTTGAAGCGCGAGGCATCCAAGCCGATTTGACGAAAACTCGCGAGATCGTGGCACGAAGCGTCCGAGAAAACGAAGCGAAAAACTTGAGAAGCCGGTCCTTTGCACGAGAGCGCACGATGTCGCGAGAACGTGGTCGAAGGAAGAGACGAGATCGCTGGTCGACCGGCACGTTGAGCGTCCGGTAGGCCAGCCACAGGCCGAAGCGCGCATGCGCGCGTGTGTAGAGTCCGCGGTATCGGGCGCGGTGCGTGCGAGAGAGAGAGAGCGATGCTTTGCTCGAGCTCGTCTTGCGAGAAGGACGGTTAGACTTCGCGGCCGGCGTGTGGTCACGTGACCGCGATGAAAATTACCTTTTCTCGCGCACCGGTATAGAAATGACTGAGAATTTCCTTTGCCTGTTTCAGCGAATAACTCACTTTTTCCCACTTCGTTCACTTGAATCCGGCTCGAAGGACCATGTTTAGATTTGGGTTAATTCTCGGATTCTGGTTGGAAGTGAACGGGTGGGAAAATTGTGGGAAGATTCGTGAAACGTTGGGAACGCGCCGGAAAATGAAGAGACGAAGGGCACTCGCGTTAATATAACGAATATAGGTTTATTTTAATTATCTATTTAAACTATTTTCTACTGAATGACTGATTTGAAGGGGTCCCGAGGTGACCGTTGCCGCGGGAGTTAACGCGGGCGTAAATCGCGTTAGTCCGTTGGCGTTAAGAAGGGGGGAAGAGACCGAAGCTGACCGTTTATCGAAGAGACGTGTGACTTATATCGAAGTTCCGAACGAAGTGATTTGAAAAGAAGGACACATGATATTAATTAGAACGTTGAAAATAGGGGGAGAAATCCCTGTGCCCGGACACTGTCCTAGTCAAGCGCGCGACCGGCCGAGAGACGTCGACCTCTAGCGGGGTCTCCCTAAATTAGGGAGTCGGAGATGGTGTTTCCGAAACAATGTGAAAAGCATAAAAACAGGTGTGCCTTACAAAATGTATTTAAAATATTCAATGGGTGGCTGAATCATAAAGATTCATGCAAACAAGAGAAATGTAACATTATGTACTTTTTATTCTCCTCACCCCGTACTTAGTTATGTCCGCAACACCTGATATCGGATTGTGCAACTGAATACAATATTACTTTCGAATGTGAAACTCATTTTTTTTGTATGGAATTTGATTGAAAATAATTTAATATAATCGCCCAATGATAATCGAAGACATTTATCAGTATACGTTCGGTAGATCTTCGTGAACCGTTTGTTGGAAGTTTGCGAGGCATTCGAAGATTTTCGATAGTCGTTCGTGAAACGTTTCATAGACTTCCGAAGACATTCATAAGACTTTCGAAGCCATTTAAGTGACGTTAGAAAACATTCACAAGGCGATTGAAGACACGCATGAAGGGTTCAAAGGGTTTCAAGAGACCTTCTACGACGCTCATGAGGCGTTTAAAGATCTTCGTGAGACTTTCAAAAACGTTCACAAGACGTTTGAAGACATTCATGCGAGGTGCGAATACCTTCGGAGACTTTCGAAGACGTTCAAGAGATCTGCGACGATATTTATAATACGTTTAAAGACATCGATGAGGGGTTCGAAGACGTTTAAGAGACTTTAAAAGACATTCACAAAGGGTTTTAAGACGTTCAAGAAACATTCGAATACGTTCAAGAGACTTTCGACGACATTCATAACACGTTCGAAGACATTCATGAGGGATTCGAAGACGCTTAAGAGAGGCTTTCAAAGACATTCACGAGAGGTTTGTTCAAAATACATTCATAATACGTTTAAAGACATTCAAGAGACGTTCGAAAACATTCATAAGACGTTTGAATACACGCATGAGGGGTTCAAAGAATTTAAAGAGACTTTCTACGACGATCATGAGACGTTTGAAGATGTTCGTGAGACATTCAAGAGACTTTCGAAAACGTTCATAAGAAGTTTGAAAACATTCATGAGAGGTGCGAAGACCTTCAGAGGCTTTCGAAGACATTCAAGAGATCTTTGACAATATTTATAATACGTTTGAAGACATCGATGAGGGGTTCGACGGCGCTTCAGAGACTTTCAAAGACATTCACGAGGAGTTTGAAGATGTTCAAGAAACTTTCGAATACGTTCTAGAGACTTTCGACGACATTCATAATACGTTTGAAGACATTCATGGGGGTTCGAGGACGCTTGAGAGACTTTCAAAGACATTCACGAGGGGTTCGAAGACGTTCAAGAGACTTTCGACGACATTCATAAGACGTTTGAAGACTTGCATAAGGCCTTCAAAGAGTTTCAAGATACTTTCTACGACGATCATGAGACGTATGAAGATGTTCGTGAGACATTCAAAAGACTTTCGAAAACGTTCATAAGAAGTTTGAAGACATTCAAAAGAGGTGCGAGGACCTTCAGAGACTTTCGAAGACATTCAAGAGATCTTTAACGATATTCATAATACGTTTGACGATATCGATGAGGGGTTCGACGACATTTTAGAGACTTTCAAAGACATTCACGAGGGGTTTTGAAGACGTTCAAGAAACTTTCGAATACGTTCAAGAGACTTTCGACGACATTCATAATACGTTTGATTACATTCATGAGCGGTTCGAAGACGCTTGAGAGACTTTCAAAGACATTCCCGAGGGGTTCGAAGACGTTCAAGAAACTTTCGACGGCGTACATAATACGTTTAAAGACATTCATATGGGGTTCCAAGACGCTTGAGAGACTTTCAAAGACATTCACGAGAGGTGCGAAGACATTCAGAGACTTTCGAAGATATTCAAAAGTGCTTTGACAATATTCATAATACGTTTGAAGACATCGATGAGGGGATCGACGATGTTTTAGAGACTTTCAAAGACATTCACGAACGGTTTAAAGACGTTTAAATAACTTTCGAATACGTTCTAGAGACTTTCGACGACATTCATAATACGTTTGAAGACATTCGTGAGGGGTTCGAAGACGCTTGAGAGACTTTCAAAGACATTCACGAGGGGTTCGAAGACGTTCAAGAGACTTTCGACGACATTCATAAGACGTTTGAAGACCTGCATGAGGCCTCCAAAGAGTTTCAAGAGACTTTCTACGACGATCATGAGACGTTTGAAAATGTTCGTGAGACATTCAAAAGACTTTCGAAAACGTTCATAAGAAGTTTGAAGACATTTATGAGAGGTACGAAGACCTTCAGAGACTTTCGAAGACATTCAAGAGATATTTAACGATATACATAATACGTTTGAAGACATCAATGAGGGGTTCGACGACGTTTTAGAAACTTTCGAAGACATTCACGAGGGGTTTGAAGACGTTCAAGAAACTTTCAAATACGTTCAAGAGACCTTCGACGACATTCATAATACGTTTGAAGACTTGCATAAGGCCTTCAAAGAGTTTCAAGATACTTTCTACGACGATCATGAGACGTATGAAGATGTTCGTGAGACACTCAAAAGGCTTTCAAAAACGTTCATAAGAAGTTTGAAGACATTCATGAGAGGTGCGAAGACCTTCAGAGACTTTCGAAGACATTCAAGAGATCTTTGACGATATTCATAATACGTTTGACGATATCGATAGGGGAGTTCGACGACGTTTTAGAGACTTTCAAAGACATTCACGAGGGGTTTAAAGAAGTTCAAGAAACTTTCGAATAGGTTCAAGAGACTTCCGACGACATTCATAATACGTTTGAAGACATTCATGTGGGGTTCGAAGACGCTTGAGAGACTTTCAAAGACATCCACGAGGGGTTCGAAGACGTTCAAGAGACTTTTGACGGCTCACATAAGACGTTTGAAGACATGCATGAGGCCTTCAAAGAGTTTCGAGAGACTTTCTACGACGATCATGAGACGTATGAAGATGTTCGTGAGACATTCAAAAGACTTTCGAAAACGTTCATAAGAAGTTTGAAGACATTCATAACAGGTGCGAAGACCTTCAGAGACTTTCGAAGACATTCAAGAGATCTTTAACGATATTCATCATACGTTTGACGACATCGATGAGGGGTTCGACGATGTTTTAGAGACTTTCAAAGACATTCACGAGGGGTTTGAAGACGTTCAAGAAACTTTCGAATACGTTCGAGAGACTTTCGACGACATTCATAATACGTTTGAAGACATTCATGAGGGGTTCGAAGACGCTTAAGAGATTTTCAAAGACATCCACGAGGGGTTCGAAGACGTTCAAGAGCCTTTTGACGGCGTACATAATACGTTTGAAGACATTCATGTGGGGTTCGAAGACGCTTAAGCGACTTACAAAGACATTCACGGGAGGTTTGAAGCCGTTCAAGAGGCTTTCGACGACGTTCAGAAATCTTCGACAACATGCATAATACGATCTTCGACGACATCCATAAACCGAAGACTTTCATGGCGTTTCAGTTTCGCTGGAATTGTTTCGGTTCGTTTGGGATTTTCACAGTTTTGGTGGAACGTGTTTGAGTTTGTTTGGGCGCGCGCACCCAGACAAACCCCTCGTGAATGTCTTTGAAAGTCTCTAAAACGTCGTCGAACTCCCCTATCGATATCGTCAAACGTATTATGAATATCGTCAAAGATCTCTTGAATGTCTTCGAAAGTCTCTGAAGGTCTTCGCACCTCTCGTGAATGTCTTCAAACTTCTTATGAACGTTTTCGAAAGCCTTTTGAGTGTCTCACGAACATCTTCATACGTCTCATGGTCGTCGTCGAAAGTCTCTTGAAACTCTTTGGAGGCCTCATGCATGTCTTAAAACGTATTATGAATGTCGTCGAAGGTCTCTTGAACGTATTTGAAAGTTTCTTGAACGTCTTCAAACCCCTCGTGAATGTCTTTGAAAGTCTCTAAAACGTCGTCGAACCCCCATTGATGTCTTCAAACGTATTATGTATATCGTTAAATATCTCTTGAATGTCTTCGAAAGTCTCTGAAGGTCTTCGTACCTCTCATAAATGTCTTCAAACTTCTTATGAACGTTTTCGAAAGTCTTTTGAATGTCTCACGAACATTTTCAAACGTCTCATGATCGTCGTAGAAAGTCTCTTGAAACTCTTTGGAGGCCTCATGCAGGTCTTCAAACGTCTTATGAATGTCGTCGAAAGTCTCTTGAACGTCTTCGAACCCCTCGTGAATGTCTTTGAAAGTCTCTCAAGCGTCTTCGAACCCCTCACGAATGTCTTCAAACGTATTATGAATGTCGTCGAAAGTCTCTAGAACGTATTCGAAAGTTATTTAAACGTCTTTAAACCGTTCGTGAATGTCTTTGAAAGTCTCTAAAACATCGTCGATCCCCCCATCGATGTCTTCAAACGTATTATGAATATTGTCAAAGCACTTTTGAATATCTTCGAAAGTCTCTGAATGTCTTCGCACCTCTCGTGAATGTCTTTGAAAGTCTCTCAAGCGTCTTGGAACCCCACATGAATGTCTTTAAACGTATTATGTACGCCGTCGAAAGTTTCTTGAACGTCTTCGAACCCCTCGGGAATGTCTTTGAAAGTCTCTCAAGCGTCTTCGAACCGCTCATGAATGTAATCAAACGTATTATGAATGTCGTCGAAAGTCTCTTGAACGTATTCGAAAGTTTCTTGAACGGCTCCAAACCTCCCGTGAATGTCTTTGTAAGTCGCTTAAGCGTCTTCGAACCCCACATGAATGTCTTCAAACGTATTATGTACGCCGTCAAAAGGCTCTTCGAACCCCTCGTGGATGTCTTTGAAAATCTCTCAAGCGTCTTCGAACCCCTCATGAATGTCTTCAAACGTATTATGAATGTCGTCGAAAGTCTCTCGAACGTATTCGAAAGTTTCTTGAACGTCTTCAAACCCCTCGTGAATGTCTTTGAAAGTCTCTAAAACATCGTCGAACCCCTCATCGATGTCGTCAAACGTATGATGAATATCGTTAAAGATCTCTTGAATGTCTTCGAAAGTCTCTGAAGGTCTTCGCACCTGTTATGAATGTCTTCAAACTTCTTATGAACGTTTTCGAAAGTCTTTTGAATGTCTCACGAACATCTTCATACGTCTCATGATCGTCGTAGAAAGTCTCTCGAAACTCTTTGAAGGCCTCATGCATGTCTTCAAACGTCTTATGTGAGCCGTCAAAAGTCTCTTGAACGTCTTCGAACCCCTCGTGGATGTCTTTGAAAGTCTCTCAAGCGTCTTCGAACCCCACATGAATGTCTTCAAACGTATTATGAATGTCGTCGGAAGTCTCTTGAACCTATTCGAAAGTTTCTTGAACTTCTTTAAACCCCTCGTGAATGTCTTTGAAAGTCTCTAAAACGTCGTCGAACTCCCCTATCGATATCGTCAAACGTATTATGAATATCGTCAAAGATCTCTTGAATGTCTTCGAAAGTCTGTGAAGGTCTTCGCACCTCTCATGAATGTCTTCAAACTTCTTATGAACGTTTTCGAAAGCCTTTTGAGTGTCTCACGAACATCTTCATACGTCTCATGATCGTCGTAGAAAGTATCTTGAAACTCTTTGAAGGCCTTATGCAAGTCTTCAAACGTCTTATGAATGTCGTCGAAAGTCTCTTGAACGTCTTCGAACCCCTCGTGAATGTCTTTGAAAGTCTCTCAAGCGTCCTCGAACCCCTCACGAATGTCTTCAAACGTATTATGAATGTCGTCGAAAGTCTCTAGAACGTATTCGAAAGTTATTTAAACGTCTTTAAACCGTTCGTGAATGTCTTTGAAAGTCTCTAAAACATCGTCGATCCCCTCATCGATGTCTTCAAACGTATTATGAATATTGTCAAAGCACTTTTGAATATCTTCGAAAGTCTCTGAATGTCTTCGCACCTCTCGTGAATGTCTTTGAAAGTCTCTCAAGCGTCTTGGAACCCCACATGAATGTCTTTAAACGTATTATGTACGCCGTCGAAAGTTTCTTGAACGTCTTCGAACCCCTCGGGAATGTCTTTGAAAGTCTCTCAAGCGTCTTCGAACCGCTCATGAATGTAATCAAACGTATTATGAATGTCGTCGAAAGTCTCTTGAACGTATTCGAAAGTTTCTTGAACGTCTTCAAAACCCCTCGTGAATGTCTTTGAAAGTCTCTAAAATGTCGTCGAACCCCTCATCGATATCGTCAAACGTATTATGAATATCGTTAAAGATCTCTTGAATGTCTTCGAAAGTCTCTGAAGGTCCTCGCACCTCTTTTGAATGTCTTCAAACTTCTTATGAACGTTTTCGAAAGTCTTTTGAATGTCTCACGAACATCTTCATACGTCTCATGATCGTCGTAGAAAGTATCTTGAAACTCTTTGAAGGCCTTATGCAAGTCTTCAAACGTCTTATGAATGTCGTCGAAAGTCTCTTGAACGTCTTCGAACCCCTCGTGAATGTCTTTGAAAGTCTCTCAAGCGTCCTCGAACCCCCATGAATGTCTTCAAACGTATTATGAATGTCGTCGAAAGTCTCTAGAACGTATTCGAAAGTTTCTTGAACATCTTCAAACTCCTCGTGAATGTCTTTGAAAGTCTCTGAAGCGCCGTCGAACCCCTCATCGATGTCTTCAAACGTATTATAAATATTGTCAAAGATCTCTTGAATGTCTTCGAAAGCCTCTGAAGGTCTTCGCACCTCTCATGAATGTTTTCAAACTTCTTATGAATGTTTTCGAACGTCTCTTGAATGTCTTTAAACGTATTATGAATGTGTTTTGAACAAACCTCTCGTGAATGTCTTTGAAAGCCTCTCTTAAGCGTCTGCGAATCCCTCATGAATGTCTTCAAACGTGTTATGAATATCGTCGAAAGTCTCTTGAACGTATTCGAATGTTTCTTGAACGTCTTAAAACCCCTTGTGAATGTCTTTTAAAGTCTCTTAAACGTCTTCGAACCCCTCATCGATGTCTTTAAACGTATTATAAATATCGTCGCAGATCTCTTGAACGTCTTCGAAAGTCTCCGAAGGAATTCGCACCTCGCATGAATGTCTTCAAACGTCTTATGAACGCTTTTGAAAGTCTCTTGAATGTCTCACGAAGATCTTCAAACGCCTCATGAGCGTCGTAGAAAGTCTCTTGAAACCCTTTGAACCCTTCATGCGTGTCTTCAAACGCCTTGTGAATGTTTTCTAACGTCACTTAAATGGCTTCGAACGTCTTATGAATGTCTTCGGAAGTCTATGAAACGTTTCACGAACGACTATCGAAAATCTTCGAATGCCTCGCAAACTTCCAACAAACGGTTCACGAAGATCTACCGAACGTATACTGATAAATGTCTTCGATTATCATTGGGCGATTATATTAAATTATTTTCAATCAAATTCCATACAAAAAAAAATGAGTTTTACATTCGAAAGTAATATTGTATTCAGTTGCACAATCCGATATCAGGTGTTGCGGACATAACTAAGTACGGGGTGAGGAGAATAAAAAGTACATAATGTTACATTTCTCTTGTTTGCATGAATCTTTATGATTCAGCTACCCATTGAATATTTTAAATACATTTTGTAAGGCACACCTGTTTTTATGCTTTTCACATCGTAGAGTAAAACTTCCATCTAATTTACTTGAGACATCCATATCGTCAAAGTCTATATTCAACGACTCAATAAATAGCTCATTTTTCATATTTATTATATCAGCTAGCCATTCTTGTTTTTCATGACCCTCAACATATACGATAGGACACATATCGCCGTCCGTTGAACCTTCAACTTCAGCTGTTATTGAACCTTCAGCCATGCTATATGGAACGTTTCCATATGCCCACTTTAGACCATAATGATTGCGAATCAACCATGATGCTTCGTATATCGCAGATTTTACCGATCTATGCAATTTTATGGATAATGTCGGTCAATGGACAATATTCAACAATGCGATTATGTAAGATTCAAACAATATGCAGTTGTATTCAGTGGTGAATCTTCTTTGCATTCGAACTCTATTCACACATCTACGGTAGCATCTTCTTTACAGGCTCGTTCTGATGTGATCAATCATTAACCGTGGGAGGGCCGTTACATTAAGACTTGGCGATGTTTAGTAAAGAACGATCACTATTGCAGTCACAATGGTATTTACAAAATCGAGAGTACATATTGAACAAAATGTCGAAACTTTTTTGAAATCCTAATTCGAATCATCTTGAGAAAAGAATGCTGAATTGAGATAAAGTTTAGCACTTGTGATTTTGCAGTCGGTGAATAATATAATGTCCTTTACCATACATTATCTTTTTACCAGTCTGCATCGCACCAATTACCTATTTTAGTTGCTCTACTTGGGAGGCAGCTTTTACGGTCCATGGATGTTTCGTTGTGCTTTGAAGCGATGGACAGTCGTATAGATCCCAAGAGCGAAAACTCATATTCAAGTATCGCCAATTTTCCAATGTTCGAAGTAATGATAATTTATTGTTCTCATCTAGAATTATTTGGGGCATATGCCATTGTATCTTGGGTAATTCAACTTCTACCTCTAGTGGTTGATGATGACTGAATGCACAATTATTGCCATAGCGTGAAGGTATCAGAATTAACTCATGACGAGCATTAATTTTCGTAGAAAATGTATTTTATGCACAGTTTTTCCAGTTCTGTCACGAACTATGATATGAAATCGACGCTGTGATGTGATCGATGCTATGATAGCGATTCATTATATGAAAAACACATGTGGTAATCAATAGTAAATGCTTCATGATATTGATACATATCCTCTGCTACGTTCTCGCCATCAGTCTTTGCACACTCTCATCTTCTCTCTATAATTAGTAAAAAAAAACACTCCAAATAACCATCTACAGTGAATGGATGTATTGCTTTCCGATTGGAGTTGATGATTTGGAACCACTTATTAGTATCATTTGATAGTCGGATGGTGCAGTGCTTTATTGCTCCATAATCGATCTTATGTGATTGTAGTTTATCCGTTGATCTAAAGTAATGCAGACACCTGCGAAATACTGGATCGTTGTTTAATTCGTCTAGCACATATGACGGTATAGTAATTGTGTTAACTTCACACACCGATGGCATATATATATTTTTTAATGGCTGCCTCTGTTCTGCGCTCACGAGGCTTGATAGGTTCTTTATCTATGTGATATGTTATACATTGTTATCTTCGGTATCTTGTATGTATAGCAAATTGATATGCTTTTCTTTTTCTTATGTTGAGCCTCGCGTATCGGAGCAATGTCTTCTTCGGTGGTAGACACATTGATGGATAAATTGTTTTGAAGCACAATTTTTTAATTGTTAATTTGACCTATAGTTACTGGGAATCCAATATTCGATAGATTCAATACCGTTGAATAATGCATGTAAGAAGATCCGTGGTCACTGTTTCGTTCAGCTGGGTATAAAGCTGTGACTGTCACCCATGCGAACCGTGTATTATCTCTTGATTGCACATTAATCGCAGCCCTCATAATCATTATTTTCCGCGGCAATGGGATATAACATTCAACGCGTATTGATTTATACTTATTGACATTTATTGTAAGATTACGTATTTTTCGTAAAGCTCAACCACTTCCACGTTGTTGAAATTCATCGAGCCGGGGTTAAAGTATAGGCCATCACGCGTTCAAGTCGAGTTCTCGCCACATTAACCCATCACCGATGTGTCCTACACCCATGTATATAAAATGCCTGTACATGGAATACTTCAATCCTTCCAGATGCGGTATTTGGCCTATCAATGACTATTGATGTTTAGTTGATAATCGTTGGCGCTTAATTCGGCTTTGCGTCTTCAGTACTTCGATGAACTCGACGATCTGTTGCCTCCACACAGCAAAGTCGTCGATCGAACTTAAGAGCGTGGCTTGGTTGTGCAAGATTTCTTCTGATGGTTTATTGTTGTTCTCCATATTAACGAGTTGAAAAGTCTTCCCAGAGAGATATGTTAACTCACTGCTTCATTCAAAGTGTGACCACTTTTGAGCGCTGCCGATGATTAAAAACGGTCTCCCATCAGAAAATATTTTTGTCGTTCCCTTCTAGCTCGGAAAATGTAATAGAATCACCTCCATCAGATTTTTTTAATATCACTTTGATATCTTTTATCGCAGAAAGCATGAAGAATAAATTCATACCCAGAACGAGCCGGTCGGGGTTCAACGGGAGCAAAAAAAAATGAATAAATAAATAAATAAATAAATAAAATAAAAATAAAATAAATATAAATAAAAGGCAAAAAAATTGTAATAAATACCTCGTTTTCGTATATGTGTTTCGGATAGTCAAGACATTACTTGAGCGGAATGTTATTTTTTCAAAATGTTCCCTATGCTCGGAGGGTGGCTTCGAACGTCGACGTGGAAAAATATGCCTTAAGAATATGGCTGATTTGGTAAGTATTGTAAAGCTTCAAGTATCACTTGAATAGGTTTGATGTTGCTCTGCGAAGAGCCCTATGATTCGTGACAGACTTCATACATACTGGAACATGCGGCAACATATATTGAAAACTCTATGATGCTCTGTATAATACGCAAGTTCAGTCTCCATGACCTAGACGCTGTTCTGTAGAGATCGCGAAAGTCAATGATTGGCGAGCCTGGCTAGCTTTCACCTCCACGAGTGCACACTTTTCTGGACAGCAGATGCCTACCCCACAGGGATAGTTAAGGGAAAAAAAGCCGTCCTCTTCATGTATCGCTTCAAATTAACGAAATTTGCCTACCCATATATGACCATTACATGTACACATCGCGCGTGTGTGTGTGTGTGTGTGTGTGTGTGTGTGTGTGTGTGTGTTTTATTTTCACACGGACTAAATAGTGTAGAAAGAAAAACACTGCATCGATGCTAATCTTTTTTATGTCTATAATAAATTAGGAGATTTATGGGTTTTCAACGGTCACTCACCACTACCTGACCCCCGCCCCCACAAAACACTCGTCGACGACGGCTTTCCCCTCCCGACAGTCACTCTTCGGACCACATGGCTACCCCCTCCACAGAGACCCCTGACGTCACGTCCCCGCGCTGGACCCCCCCCCCTCCACCAGGCACTTGGCTTCCCCGCGCTGGACCCCGCCGCCCCGCTCCCCCCTGCGATGCCTGGGTTAGAACCGCTCTAGCTCTTCTACTAATAGTGTAATAAACGCTCGATGAAATGATAAATTGGTACATTCCAAGTAAATTTTATAATGTGATAAATACCTTTGACAATCAGGAGCGGTGTCGTCGCTTTACAATAACGTATTCTTGCTTTCGTTGAATATTTCTGTAAAAAACACACACGCGTACTCTCACAATCTTCTAGAGATCTGGTCGCGAATTAACAATAACTTGTACTTGCAATATTTGATCGTTTGACCTTTTTGATTATAAAACAATATAAATTGACTTTAATAATTACGCCGAATCACACTCTTCTACAGAAGACCTGAATTCCGGACAGCGTAACGACGCGTGAAAATCTTAATCGAGACTGAATCTATTATAATATACGTCCCATAACTACTGTCGAATCACTTTCTTCTACGGGAGACGTGGATTACGAACAGTGTATCGGCGTTAAAAACTTCGGCTATACTGCACGCTTGTCGTCGAGACAATGAGGTTTTGTAAGGGCGAGATGACTTTGCCAGAAGGGCTACTCTCTTAATTTGGGCACATAGAAGAACTGTTTTTCGTCTAATATCCGACAGTTCGACCTCCTCTGAGAAGCAATAAAGGTTAGATATTTTGGATCTCTACCATGTTGCCTTGCCGATCCCTACCATAGGGCTTGAGGCTCCGGCCGGAAAACTTTTATTACTGCTCTCATGCAGAGCGATAAAATAGCAGAGTGGCTCGCTACACGAAAATACATGCATTAGGTATTGTGCCCAGTTGATAAAATAGGAAAGAGTATATCTTCGCTATGTCTCTAATTCACGCGTCTATGGTGTGTGAAAAGCAATACAATTGTGATAGGTATCTCGAACGCTTATATTTCTGGTTGTGGTACCAAATAGAAATAGCTGGCTCTATTGCTTCTCGCACGTGTACAATGATGCGTGTGCTGGTCAAGAAGAAATCAGAGAACAACGTCGTACGTGACACCTCCCCACTTACAAGGAAACGTTGCGAGGTCGATGTCTCTGATTTCGGTGAAATTTGGCATGCTTGTAAAATGGGTAAAAATAGGCGACACATATTTTTTTATATCGGCGGAACCCGATTTTCAAGGGTTGAAAAGCACCCTTGAAAATTAGGGTGTTTTTCGTTTTTCGTCGATAACGTTTTAACGGTACGAGATATGGAAAAACTTCAAATTGCAATAATGTTTATTTTTTCGTGTACTATACACTGGAGATGAGAACGATGCAGATAGCAACAAATTTCATATTGTTTATTGCAAAAATGCTATTTTTTCGACCGTATCTCCGAGAATTTTTAATCGATTGGGATGTAAATTTGCATACATGTAGAGAATGGAAAAGTGCGGATACGAATTTTTTCTTTTTCCGATATCTCACAATTAACGGGTTGAAACTGCCCGTCGATTTTTTTTGCCGAGAGCATTGTATAATCAACTAGTCGTTTGGCATTTCGGTCTAAATTCACGTCAATATATGTTCGTGTTATAACGCAATTGCATATTTGTAACATTCCAGCCCCCCCCCCAACGGTTCCTCTCTCGAAAGGCAAACGTTCAAAGTTCTTACCTTGCGGTATGGACGAACATTTCTAGAAATAAAAATGGGTTACAAAGAAAGTACAATCAGTCAAAATAGTCGATACACATTTTCTCGTTGTCGAAATGAAAATAAAGTTCGAATGGAAAAAATGTTCTATTTTTCCCACTCAGTTTCAGTAAAAAATGTTGTATTTTTCCCACTTCAGTTTCCCACTCATATGGGCAGAAGCAAGGCTCCCAATCACGGACTGACTTCGTGCTTCGGAAAGCAACTGGATTACAATTGTATATTTACGAAGAAATTCCACTCCGCTCACCGTATCGAAGGCATTATCTGCAGAGGTTACAGCGTTTTTGGGTTGCCGCTGCAACTCATGAAGAGAATGATGCAAACATTTTTATCAGCTTATAACGCAGCATAATTTAATCTTTATCTTTAACTTTATTTCCCAAACAGCGGAACCAATGAAGGAAATAAATCTTCGCAAAGAGCGACTACGGTGCAAAGAGCGGCTCTCATGATAACCTTGAAATCGCCTTATTAAAGATTAATAGCAGTTCTGGTAATAGCGTATGTCGTCGTTGTTTCTTCCGTGTGTATTTATCAATTGGGTTTCAAGTCATATAAATTCACCAACGATCATTATTGCTGCAGTTACGACGGAGAAGCCAGCCATACATTTTGTGTTCGAAATACAAATAAAAATGTACGTTAATCCGGTGAATGTTATTCAACTTCTATCCTTAGCGATAAGTGCTATGAATTTGCCTCGCACTCCAATCACCAAACAGGAAGAACAATTCAGTAAGGATCTAGAAATCATAATCTTTGAAGCGATGGATCAACCTATGAAAATGGAAGTCGAAACTGGTTTGTATTTTCTGTCACCAAATGAAATTCATGAAGCAGCCGTAATAGAAGATGACAGTGAAGGAGATTGGCACGGACAACGATATCTAGATCCAAAAATTGATGAAAATGTATGTACCCAAGATATAGAAGAATTGAGTTACGAATACAAGACAAGAGCTGTAGATTACTGGAGATCCGGGGCAAATGGGAATAGAAAGTTATCATCTGTTCAAACTAAATTCAAAAAGGTGAAATCAGAGCCGCAGTTGCGTCGGTGGGCCCATAGTATAAATAAGGGTGGCACCTACAAAGAAAAGTTAACGAAGATAGCTCACTACACGTTAAAAAATTTTAATGATGCTTTGGACAGAAGGCTGCCGTCCATGATATAGATCTTCGACGATGGGCCTTACGTGCACGACGTGTAGAAATACCAGCCGTAAATTTCCAAGCATCCGCTTCTTGGCTAAGGGCATTCAAAAACCAACATGGAATGGTGTCACGGAAGATTACTAAATATGTAACAAAACAACAATTATTAAACGCTGATACACTTCAAAACAAAGCTATCGAATTTATAGAAATGGTGAAAGTCAACATAGCCAACGCTGGGGCTGAAAACACATTTAATTCTGATCAGAGTGGATTTAATTTAGAGCTACATACAGGCCAGACATTGGCGAAAGAAGGGCAGAAATCCGTTGAGGCAGTCGTACAATCGAAAACATCAACAACACACAGTTATACTATACAGCCTTTGGTTTCTGCGAGTGGCAAGCTTTTGGCACCTATGTTGATCGTTTTAAACGAACCTACGGGCAAATTTAGTCCTCGAGTGTAACAAACTATGTTCAGAGCCGAAAATATATTTCTATTGGCTTCGAAATCTGGAAAATTGACGACTAATTATTTCAAGCGATGGTTCCAAGAAGTATATATTCCCAATACGGGTCCAAAATCGGTAATACTTCTGGATTCTTGGAGCGGTCAATGTCCAACAGCATTTAAAGAAATGGATATGCAAGGGAAAGATATTAAAGTTTTAACCATTCCAGCAGGTAAATATATTGCACGAGTTTCATTAGTTCTGTAGACAATTAGTCCATATGATAATTAGTAATTCCTGCAGGTACGACTGGAATGATGCAGCCCCTTGATGTTTATGGCTTTCGTGTATGGAAAAACTTCGTCAAACACTTTTCTGACGCAGTAATATTATACAATTACGATGTTAATCTGCATTTGAGAGACAATATTGTTAAATTACAATCTCTTACACACAACCAGTTTTCTTCTCCACGGTTTACAAATCTTTTCAAATATGCGTGGTAAAAAAGCGAGTACGAAGAAGAAAGACCACCAAACTTCGAAAATCCGGTAGAATTTTGCTTTTCTCAAAATGTACCGACATGCGATATATGCGGCGAAGCAGCTATTATCACTTGTGCGTGGTGTAAGAAATCTCTTTGTTTCAAACACTTTTATCATGACTATCATTATTGTAATAAGTATAATCCATAAAAAACATTTCCTAAATGAGTAAGCGTGAGAACAGTTTTCCGATTGTGTTGTAATCTTCATAGGCAGTACGTGGCGGGGGAGAATTTCTTCGTAAATATACAATTGTAATCCAGTTGCTTCCCGAAGCACGAAGTCAGTCCGTGATTGCGATCCTTGCCTCTGCCCATATTAGTAGAAAACTAAAGAGTGATTTTTCACAAGTAATTCACGAATTATTGCAATAAACAACACGCCATTTATTGCTGTACTCATCATTATCATCATGAACGTCTAGTAGTCGAAGAATACAACATGTCTTCCTTCCGAACTTTATTTTTATTTCGGCCCGTTCACGAGCTATAGACAGAACGAAGTTGTTAAGGGTGCGTTGACCCCTTAAGAGTGTCGTTCCGCCAAAGCGAGAAAATGTGTATCGATTTTTTTGACTGATTGTACTTTCTTTGTAACCCATTTTTATTTCAACAAATTTTCGTCCATGCCGCACGGTAAGAACTTTGAACGTTTGCCTTTCGAGAGGGGGACCGTTGGGGGGGAAGGGCTGGAATGTTACACATATGCAATTGCGTCATAACACGAACGTATATTGATGTGAATTTAGACCGAAATGCCAAAAGGCTAGCTGATAATACGATGCTCTCGGCAAAAAAATCGACGGGCAGTTTCAACCCCTTAATTGTAAGATATCGGAAAAAGAAAAAATCTATATCCGCACTTTTCCATTCTCTACATGTATGCAAATTTACATCCCAATCGAATAAAAATTCTCGGAGATACGGTTGAAAAAATTGCATTTTTGCAATAAACAATATGAAATTTGTTGTTATCTGCATCGTTCTAATCTCCAATGTATAGTACACGAAAAAATAAACCTTGTTGCAATTTGAAGTTTTTTCATATCTCGTACCGTTAAAACGTTATCGACGAAAAACGAAAAACACCCCAATTTTCGAGGGTACTTTTCAACCCTTAAAAATCGGGTTCCGCCGATATAAAAAAATAAGTGTCGCCTATTTTTACCCATTCTGCAAGCATGCCAAATTTCATCGAAATCGGAGACATCGACCTCGCAACGTTTCCTTGTTAGACAAGTCATCGTCCTCGGTGACTTCAAATTTATGCTTATTAAAATATGGCTTGTAACGGGTCACCCCTAATTACATTAAATTTCTGTGGATTTCGGGACTCGTTCAGGGAGTAAATTAATGTAGGGACCTTTTTCGCATATAATATGTCGTCAATTTATTGTTAAATTTCTTCGTGTTATTTATACAACCTTTTATGAATCCGCTTGTACATCTATTTCTCGTCGCTTGTCGCTTCGCTTGCCCGAGTTTTCGCTTATTCGTGTGTTTGAATGCATTTGTTTGTGTGTGTGTGTGTGAGTCGCTCGGAGACCCTTGCCGGTTTTTGGTTTTTAAATCCCTTCGGTGTTTGTGTGTGGTATACGTGTCTCGTTTATTCGCCTATGTTTAAATGCCTTGGTGTGTACGTGGGTCTCTCGGGGACTTTTGAGTGCGTTTCCTAATGTGTGTGTGTGTCTGTTTAAGAAATGTCTGTGTTGTGTGAGTGCCGCAGTGTTTACATGTGTCTTGGAATGTGCATTGATATTGGTGTGTTTTGGTGTACGTGTATCGCTCGCGCGTCTATCACATTCGACAGCTCGGCCTTCCTTGGCCACTGCTCGTGTGTTGTTCTTCTCTCTCTCTACTTCTCGGTGCACTAAGCCTTTGCTCTTTCTTTATTTTTATTTCCTGATATTTTTTAATTCTCGTCAGCTGACATTCTCTCTATACTTTGTGAGTAGATGTACTAGGCCGGTTCTAACCCAAGGGGAGGTGGTGTGTCAAGAGTGGTGAAGCCAAGGTGGCGCCACCGTCGAGGGGAGGTCGCCGGGCGCGTGTGACGTCACAGAGAGGCCTATGTGGCGGGGGGATCATGTGGTCCGTGGAGCGACTGGCGGGGGGGGGGGGGATCCGCCGTCGATCTGTGTGTGTGTGCGTGCGCGCGTGCATGCATGCGTGCGTACGTGCATGTGCATACGTGCATGTGCGTGTGTGTGTGTGTGTGTGTGTGTGTGTGTGTGTGTGTGTGTGTGTGTGTGTGTGTGTGTGTGTGTTACGTAGAGGGCTAAGAAAAGGTGCATGAATTTATCCAGATGTTCTTTTTTTCTTACGTTGAGCGCCAGGGACCGTCATACCCTATCGCTTCGCATGTGTAACTCGAGCCTCATCATTCCATAGGTTCACACTTGAAAACCCATAAAATTTTACGACAGCATGCGACGAAGACAGTGATCCGGGGAAAAAAATGCATTTCTATTTTACAGGGCTTTAGTATTTCATCTCTGAATGATAATATATACAGAGAGTGCAACGTCAAACCTTGATGTCGACACTTGCGATCATGCAGGTCTGGACAAGTTAGCCCCATGGTTAAGGATTTTTTCTTCGTTAACACCACTCTCCAAGCTATTAGATTTTTTTTTATTGCTTCGCTATTCCAAGCATATATATGATAACGGGGTGTTTATTTTGAAAAACTATAAACTTTGGGAGATCTATGGATAAAGACCCCTTTTAGGCTTCGACCGTGGACCACTTGCGCACCGATGGAGAGCCTATGAATTTTTTTTTTTTTTTTTTTTCACTACACGCATCTCGACTGAGATGCTCTTTTATTTTTCCCGGCAATCCAATGCGATATTAGAAAATTCTCGTGAGTTGGTGATATTTTCCGAGATGGTAGGGAAAGACGAAAAAGGGGAAAACCATTTTTAATGATCTGCTGCGCTCACAAGTGTTCACACTTTGGATCGAGCAGTCAGTTAGTCAACATCATCTCTTTTGGGAAGCCTCGTTTCATCAAATATGGAGAGCAACGCGGAGAAGTCGGAACAAATCTTTCACGACCAAGCCGCGCTTCTAAGTTCATATGAAGATTTTGCTGTGTGGGAACAACGGTGCGTTGAGTTTATCGAAGAATTGGAAACGCAAAGCCGGATTAAGCGCCCGCGACTATCAATTGGACACCAACAGTCACTAATAGCCCAAATAGCCCGTCTGGAAGCATTGAGGAATTGTGTGCGGAGTCGTTTCGTACACACGGGCGCAGGACACGGTGATCATGAGTTAATTTGGCGTGAGATTGAAACATCCTTCGAGAGTCGCATATTGACCGGGTCCATCATCAATCGCAGCCACATCGAGCCGAGACACTTTCTAAATGATGCTCGCGACCTAGTGCTTCAACATGTGCAAAATATTATCAGCAAGCATAACAGCATCAAAATCAATACAGTGTTTAATGGTGAATTCGCGAGTGGAGACAAACATGCTAATAAAAGTGTCAACACGCGAAACTGCGAAGTATTTAGAACAAGCGATTTGGGTGAGTGGTATGAACAACGTGTTGTGGAGCCCACTTTAACATTACTCGATGAATTTCAAGAACGTGATAGTGGCTGGGCTCTGCAGAAAATACTTAACCTCACGATAAATGTGAATAAGTATAATCCGATGCGTGCCGGGTGCTCCATATCATTACCGCGGGAAATAATGATGAAGAGAGCTGTGGTTAACGTCAAATCCGACGATAACGCATGTTTCGCATGGGCAGTTGTCGCTGCTCTATACCCAGCTGAACGACACAGCGCCCGTCCAATTTCTTACCCTCATTATTCGACAGTACTGAATCTCCAGGATATCGAATTCCCGGTGACGATACATCAAATAAAGAAATTTGAAGCTCATAACAATGTATCGATCAACGTGTATACCGCCACTACCAAAAAGGACATTGTTCCAATACGTGTGACTCAAAATAAGAAGGATAAGCACATCAATTTGCTGTACATGCAAGATACTGAGGACAACAATGTGGGGCACTTCGTTTGGATCAAGAACCTGTCGAGACTCGTGACGGCGCAACTGACCAAAAAGGAGCATAAAAAATATATCTGTGATCGGTATGTAGTCACCATAATATATATAGGTAATTATATATGCTAGATGAATTAAACAAAAACAATCTTTTTTTTTTTTTTTTTTTTTTTTTGCAGATGTTTGCACTACTTTGGTTCCGAGGAAAAATTGCAATCGCACGAGGTCGATTGTGGGGCGATAAACGACTGCGCGATCCGACTACCGAATGACACCAATAAGTGGCTCCAGTTCAGCAACTTTAGCCGGAAAGAGCGACATCCTTTCATCGTGTATGCTGATTTGGAGTGTGTGCTGGCAAAGACCGATGGGGAGAATCTAGCGAAAGCTATGTATCAACACCATGAAGTGTTTAGTATTGGATATTACGTGCGTTGTTCGTATGACGACTCATTATCTTCCTATCATTCACGCCGCAGTGCTGATTGCGTATCATGGTTTGTCGAAGAACTGAAAAATCTAGCATTGCGCATAAAAGAAACTTTCTGTGATAATGTACCAATGGTGCATTTAACACCAAGTGAGTGGGCTAGTTTTCGCGCAGCGACTCAATGTCACATATGTGAGAAACCATTTGCGCAAGAAGATGTACGCGTTCGAGATCATTGCCATCTGACTGGGCGCTATAGAGGCCCTGCCCATTCCAACTGCAACCTTAATTATAAACAGTCATTTTTCATTCCAGTAGTTTTCCACAATTTATCCGGTTATGATGCACATTTTATAATCAAGGAAGTAGCCACAGCGTTCGAAGGAACAACCAATGTGCTTCCAATCACAAAGGAGAAATACATCTCCTTCACGAAGCATGTTAAAATTACAGACGATTCGAAACACAAGATCCAATTGCGCTTTATCGACTCATACAAATTTCTCAACACGAGTCTCGACAAATTAGCATCATTCTTGACCGACGACAAACTCAAAATTTTACGCACACAATTCACAACTCTCTCGACAGACGATTTCAGTTTGCTGACACGAAAAGGGGTCTTCCCTTATGAATATATTGATGACGTGACCAAGTTAGATGGCACTTCCCTACCACCACGTGACGCATTTTACAGTTCCCTGACAGATGCTACAGTATGTGAGAGCGAGTACGCACATGCTGAGAAAGTTTGGGAGCGGTTCTCCATTCGAACGCTGGGTGACTATAGCGATTTGTACTTGAAGACAGATGTCTTGTTATTAGCCGATATTTTCGAAAACTTTCGGAATACGTGCATTGAGAGCTATGGCCTAGATCCCGCGTATTACTACACATTGCCGGGGTATACCTGGGATGCAATGTTAAAACACTCGAATGTCAAGTTTGAATTACTAACTGACATTGACATGGTTTTATTCGTTGAGCGGGGTATACGCGGTGGTCTCAGTCAATGCTCAAACCGATATGCACACGCTAATAATAAGTACATGGAGTCGTTTGATTCATCGAAAGCATCATCATACTTGATGTATTTTGACGTCAACAATTTGTATGGATGGGCAATGTGTCAACCCTTGCCATATGCAGATTTTCGATGGGTCAACGACGTGTCCAATTTCGATCCATTATCCGTCGCGCTAGACTCACCTATAGGCTACATCCTTGAGGTCGACTTGGAATATCCCCAATCTCTACATGATGCGCACAAAGACCTACCGTTTTGCCCAATACACGAAAAACCACCGGGTAAGCAGCAGGAAAAGCTGCTAGCAACCGTCTGCGATAAAAAGCGCTACGTCATACACTACCGGAATTTGCAACAGTGCTTACACCATGGACTTTGCCTCACGAAAATCCATAGAGTCCTACAGTTTACACAATCCCCATGGCTGCGTTCGTATATTGAGTTAAATACCCAGTTTCGAACGCTTGCCAAAAACGATTTCGAAAAGAATTTATTCAAATTAATGAATAATGCGGTCTTTGGCAAAACGATGGAGAATGTGCGCAATCATGTAGATGTAAAGCTTTTGACAAAATGGGAGGGCAGATATGGCGTAGAGGCAATGATTGCGAAGCCAAACTTCCACAGCCGAAGTGTTTTTTCGGAAAACCTCGTGGCCGTGGAATTGCGCAATCTCGAGGTGAAATTCAACAAGCCGATATATGTGGGTATGTGCATACTCGACATATCCAAAACGTGCTTGTATGGATTTCACCACGAGTATATGGTACCTCTGTATCGAAATAGATGTAAAGTCATGTATACCGATACGGATAGTCTCATATATGTCATTGAGAGCGATGATATATATGCCGACATGAAGCGCAACATTGAAAAATTTGATACGAGCGACTATTCAGCGGACAATAGGTATGATATGCCGCTTGTCAACAAGAAGGTACCCGGTCTCATGAAAGACGAATGCAATGGTGCAATTATGACCGAGTTCATTGGACTTCGATCGAAAATGTATGCGACACGTGTCGAGGGTAAGAAGGAGACGAAAAAAGTTAAAGGTGTCAAGAGTAGCGTTGTGGCTAGGACAATCACGTTTGACGATTATGCTCGATGCTTGAATGAAGAAGTTGAAATGGAGCGTAGTCAAACGTGCATTCGATCAAAGTTACACCAAGTCTACACCATTCGCGAGACGAAAATTGCTCTGAGTCCACATGATGATAAGCGGTATATCATACCGGGGACCTCTGATACCCTACCATGGGGGCATTATAGAATCCCGTCATGAAAAGTTTTGTAAATTTTTTTTTCTACAACCTTCATGTAAAACTGTGTACATTTTTGTGAATATCGATGTATAAAACTCATGAAAATTATGTATATATTTTATTCAGTCGATGTTAAAATGATGTTTGTTGTATATATTGTGCAAGAATGGATTTATTATTTTCCGTAAATAAAGAAGCGGACTTTTTATAATCCCATGTGTTTATTCACTCTATCCATCTCCTCACGTTCCATGAAAAAAGGGCGACGGCGAGACGGGGGAGAAGCAAGCCTGCTGTGGAGTCGGTCGGAGGCCTTGGAGGGATGCGGGGACGACCAGCAGGTCAAGAGTCATAAAACACATATTTTTCCACTTTCTTTATTACCAACTACAAATCGGATTTACTTATCCAACTATTGTGGCTATTTTCGAAACCTAACCACTTTACAAACATTCGATTACCGCGCTTCTTCAATACCGCTTCAATGAGATAGATATCGGGGTGCTTGACACTGAGAAGCTCTTGTTCGTAGAAACCACCGGCGATCGGTTCATCTTTATGATCTTTCAAGTGGTACGTCACGGGATGAGTTTTTTTCACACGATAGATTGTAAATATTTCCGTTGTCCAGTTTGGGGTGTAACCCTTTTCGAAAACAGTCTTAAATTTGCTGATTCTCACTTTATCACCAACGGCGAATTTTGGCGATCTTTTCATTGGAGGCGTATTGAAAATCTGCTGCAATTGCTTCTCATTTTCCGCGTTGACATTTCTCGGCTTCATCTTAATGGTGCGGTGTACAGAATCGTTGTACTCGGCAATTAGATTATCAAGAATATCGATCCACTTATAATTACCACGAAGACTAAATTGCATCCACATCTTGTTCTTCAATGTACGATTGAAACGCTCGCAAATGGATGCCTTCAAGTTGCTATATGTCGAATACATGTGAATATTGTACTTTTTCATGATGGCCTTAAAGTCACAATTGTAGAATTCTTTTCCCCGATCAACGTGTAAGTTCTGCGGTATGCGTCCTTTAACGAGGATCGACTTCATTGCTGCTGCTACATCTTTACCACTCTTACTCAGCATTGGCACGGCCCAGGCGAATTTCGAGAAGGTATCGATGACGGTGAGGAGAAATTTATGGTTGGAGTTTTGACGAGCGTATGATGACATATCGACGAGGTCGGCTTGCCAGGTTTCGTCCAAGCCACGGATGTCCACATGTCGACGCGGATAGTTTCGTCGAGCAGGCTTATGTAGCTCCAGCACGAGAGCGCCCCTTTTTTCGTTCATTTTCCAGTCCACTCAGTCGTGCGTCCAATTCAGCAATGACGTTCGAATTACGAATCACCAAATCTTGTAGAGCTTTGACATCGGCCTCGAGTGTCCTCGCAATGTCTCGTATCGTAGCTTCAAGTCCATTAACCAACAAGTGACTACTCTCATTCATTTCTTTGCGTATGTTCTTAATGATAGTTCGAGATTTCTTTTGTAACGCACTTAGAGTGATGGCGTCATCTTCTCCTTCCGGATTTGCAATGTTACACAATCGTTTCTGCCCCAAGTCATAATGACCATCTGCGGTAATTCTAAAGCCAATCCCGGGTCGACCTGGAGGACCTTGCTTACTGTGGAGTACACTCCTACTTGAATGACGTCCAAACACATCGACACTCATGATGAGAATGCGTAAATTCTCCGATGTCGAGTTAATAAATGATTTCAGCTTCGCGCAATTCCTCAATAATCGATATAATTTCATTCGCATGTGATGAATTTCCGGCTGCTTGGGATGCCAGAAGTAAGCGAAGACGATCCACTAGCTCGTTTGGATTATCCCAATAAATATAGTCCAATTGGGTGTTTTTTCTAGCTAGCTTATACTTTGGCATACCCTGTCCCACATGATGATCGACTATATTGGCGATATATGTGTTAAATTTGTGGCTGGTGTTACGTCGTATAGCCTCACTAGGCTTATACAATTTTTTGTGCGCATTCGTCGAGATTACAATCTTTTCGTAGTTTTTCAAATCGTCCGGTGTGAGAGTTTCAACATTAGGCACTTTTTTAAACAACAGCTCCGTTAATCCAACAGTTTTCGCATAACTCGCATCTCCCACACGAATATGTTCAGAGTCGAAAATTATCGGAGAATTGCCAATCATTAATTTGTTGTTAGCGAGATTTCGTACACCATATAATACATCCAAGGTTGCCTTTCTATTTGTTTGTAGTAGCAGGAGATATTCGCTGATCAGCTCATCGACATTTTGCGAGTCATCGTCATCCTCATATATCAATTTAAACGAATCTTGTGTTTCACTCTTCAAGGAATCATGTGCCGCATTTTGATGTTTCACACTATTTAACGCATCTTCTTTTTCTTCTTCAACATTATCTCCCACTTTTTCATCCTTAATTTCCTCCTTTACCACCTCACCGTTTTTATACGACACCAATTTCTCCAATGGCCCCACTATAGGCTTAAAGACATCCTGCATTCTCTGCTGATCGTTATCTTTCCCAATTTTCATCATTCGATGCTTTCGTCTGATTGCATCGCTCGCCTTGGCAATTTGACGCAACACATCCTTTTCACGCAACAATTGTTCGCTTTTCATGTTGTCACTACCACGGCATGCGCAATACTGTCTCTTCAACTACCAGCGATGAGTCATTTATCAATAGTGAGAAAATAATCAAAACCTTGTCTATATCGACCTCCGTTAATATCGCTATCCTTGTCAATCGTGATAAATGCATACTTGTCAGAATTCCAGCATTTCACGCACATGTTTTTAAAGCACGTATAAGTCATATCCGTATTAACATGGTCATTGTAGACGTGCTTGAGATTCATATCGTCCTGCTTGAAAAGCACCACGAAATTTGCATTATCCCTCACGAGATGTTTGGGAATACGAGTGTACGTTTGACAAAGATAAAAACTATCAACAATCTCATGTCGTCCCATGGAAAAGAAGGCCCGAACATTATCCTGCTTTTCGCATGCTATGTCATCAAAGATGAATATAGAGTTGGATCGTGCATCACTTGGTGCTATCACGTGTTCATGCGCCTCGAATGGATGATATTCAACTCCACTCACAGGTTCGAGTAGGTGTTCGAGCAACTTATACTTTGGCTGCTTGAGCGATTTGGAATACAAGTAAATATTCTCAAATCTCAAACCATTCGGATGGATGATGAGAGTGAGCAAAGCGTTGGTTTTCCCACAATTGGATGGACCGCAAAACAGTGCACGTATGCTATCCGGCAATAAATTCCCATGGCGTTTCTTTTTCCCTCCACGGTCTTCGACAAACTCGTCGAAATTTATCACGGGAAGTCCGCCTCCGATAGTTTGCTTCCTGGACGTCATCTCACACACGACTAACGGCGAAATCATATAAATAGGCTTCTTATAGGGATTATCCGTCAGTCGCGTATTGTCTTTAGACATGATTGTGCATAGGAAGAGTGGTAAAGGTTTGGTCAACCGCCTAATCAACAAACTCCCCGTTGAACTACATTTGCCTGGATATCAGTATTGTGGACCAGGCACAAAGTTGGCCAAGCGCCTTGCTCGTGGTGATCCGGGCATTAATCCATTGGATACGGCTTGCAAACAACACGATATTGCGTATTCGAAAAATCCGAATAATCTTGAGGCGAGACATTTGGCGGATAAAGTGTTGGCTGAACAGGCTAGGCAACGTGTTACCGCGAGAGACGCTAGTATCGGTGAAAAAGCCAGTGCTTGGGGTGTGGCAAATATTATGAAGACAAAGAGAAAATTTGGCATGGGAATGAAGGCCCGCAAGGGTGGCGTTTGTTTGAAAAAGATAATTGGCGCTGCAAAGAAGACAATGATTCAAAGTAATGATCCGCATAAGATTATTAAATCAGCTTTAAAGGGTGCTCGTGCAGCTGTAAAGTTGCAAGGTGGTAAAGTGCGCACACCTCGGGTTCTACCTGTACCCCATAAAATTGGTGGTTTATTGCCCTTCCTCGTGCCCATTTTTGCTGGTCTTAGCGCTGCGGGTGCTTTGTCGGGTGGTGCGGCTAGTATAGTTAAAGCTGTAAATGCTGCTCAAGCAGCTAAGCGTGAATTGGATGAAAGTAAGCGTCATAATCGGACAATTGAAGCAATTGCATTAGGTCGGGGTCTACATCTGAAACCATATAAGCAAGGATTGGGCCTTCATATCAAGCCAAAAAACTAGAAGTTACGCTACCTCACCGACCCCTCACCGACCGCGACCTACTTAAATATGCAAAAATCCTAAAGATTCCACATTTTCGCGGAGTTTACATGCGCGACACATTGCCTGCGAGCGGACCTCTCAAATGTGAAGCAGCAATTGTAAATTTGGATGAAAATGTCGGTCCTGGAACACACTGGGTGGCTTACAAAAAGACCGGATCGAAAGTCATGTACTTTGATAGTTTCGGCAATCTTCCACCACCATCCGAGCTCATGAGATATTTCGGTGTCGGTAGCGTTCATTATAATTATAAGGGATATCAGGAATATGATACGATTGAATGTGGACATTTGTGTCTCAAGTTTCTTTGTCGGCAGCTGCAGCACAAAGACAAATATACACTATATATAGGAGGGAAATGACGTGGCGAATTCAGTTGTTAATTTACCAGCATCATGGACGAAAGTTTAACATTGACCATATCTGGCTCATCGTCCATACTCGAGGCGCAGTACTTTCCCCCCATCGAACTCTCGCCACACAAAAATTATACCCTCGGTCTCGTGGAATTGTTAACCTTCAACTCTATTCCCAATATCGACGTTGACCACGATAAACTTTACGTGGGAGATGAGGTGTTGACGATACCTACGGGCAGTTATGAAATAGAGGATATTGAGACGTTTGTACAAGCAGAGCTCGCGCGTAGAAACATCAGCATCAGCATTAAACCCAACAATAACACGCTACGCAGTGAGATCGAGTGTGATCGTGATGTCAATTTTGAGCCAAAAGATTCTATTGGTCATCTACTAGGCTTCACCGCACGCAAATTGGAAGCCAATAAAAGACACGAATCCGATCTTCCAGTAGCCATTCTCAAAGTGAACGCCCTACGCGTTGAGTGCAACATTACCGCTGGCGCCTATATTAACGGACAAAAAGTACACACAATTCACGAATTTTTTCCATCTGTGCCACCGGGCTATAAGATCATTGAAGTTCCCTCCCACGTAATTTATCTGCCAATCACGAGCCGAACGATTGACACGATACAGCTTCGCATAGTGGATCAAGACGGTGATTTGGTAAATTTCCGCGGTGAAGTAATCACCATACGCCTGCATATAAAGTCGTGATGGGCATTGTTTTCAACAGATCTTCCAATAACAATAAACGGTCATGGATAAAAACAATCAGTCGTCGGCCAGCGCCCAAAGTGCTTACACCTCAAAACGTGCTACTCTTGAAAAGTTTGGGTCTCAAAGTGCGTGGCGAAAGCGTGTAAAAAATTATTTAGTCTGTGCTCTGTGCATCTGTTGCGTAAAATGGAAGAAGAAATCGTAAACATTCAGACACCCGTGCTCTTTGATGAATCCATCATCCATTGTGAGATTCACGCTCATCAGCCATATGCATCTTCAACCTTGAATAACAGCGATGAAATCCGTATTGCCATCCAACATCAAGACCTCTCCATCCTGCCAAGCAAGAGTTCGCTACACATATGTGGAAAATTATCCAAGCGTGATGGGGCGCCAACCACTGCTACAAGTCTCGTCAACAATGCCATTTGTCATTTGTTTGAGGAAGTGCGATATGAGCTGAATGCCATAGAAATCGATCGTAATAAGAATGTCGGCATTACGAGTGTAATTAAGGGATATTCATCTCTCTCACCGGCCAAGAGTTCTATGCTCGAGAACACTGGATGGCTCGATGTCGAAGAGACCAAGCAGATTGTAGATGTATCGGGAAACTTTGATGTGTGCATTCCGCTCAGCATGCTCCTCGGATTTGCCGAAGATTATCGGAAAATTGTCGTAAATGCCAAGCACGAGTTGATTCTCACGAGATCAAAGACCGACGACAATGCCATTGTACAAACAGCGCCTGAAGACTACAAACTCGTATTGCATAAAATAGAATGGCTCGTGCCGTATGTGACAGTCTCGGATCAGCGAAAAATTCAACTGTTAAAGTTTCTCGCCAAAGACGCACCAATCTCCATGAGTTTCCGAACATGGGAACTGTATGAATATCCATTGCTGCCTGCCACCTCCAAGCACGTGTGGTCTGTGAAAACTTCGAATCAGCTGGAGAAGCCACGATATGTCATACTCGCGTTGCAGACGGATCGGAAAAATAAGAAACAACACAATGCGAGCCACTTTGATCATTGTAACCTGAGCGACGTCAAGCTATACCTCAACTCGCAATGTTATCCATATGGAAATTTAAATTTGAACATTGATAAAAATCAATATGCTATTCTCTACGAGATGTATGCAAACTTTCAGCCGACCTATTACAACAAAGAGGCTGAACCATGGCTGAGTAGGATGGAATTTTTAGAAAAAGCCCCCCTCGTTGTCATTGACTGCTCAAAACAAAACGATTCGCTCAAGTCCGGTCCTGTTGATGTGCGCCTTGAGTTTGAATTGAAAAACAATATTCCATCGCAAACTTCAGCGTACTGCATGATCCTCCATGATCGTATTGTCGAGTACAATCCAATCAGTGGTGGGGTTAAAAAATTGGTATAAAATCATGCCAATGATCCGCGCCCACTTCAGTCATCATGGAGCTTATCGTCGACGTGCAAGGGTTCAAGAGACCCGTCAACGAATTTGTCCTGAAGGAGATGTCCATCGTCAAACTCCATGAGAAGAACGCTGAACCGCTGACATTCTTCTTCGATGCACCATTCGTCTGGGGCGCTTTACCGGCCAAGTACAAAATGACAAACAAGTGGCTGGAACGCAATTATCATGGAATACGATGGGAACACAGTGGCATACCATACGAGGCAGCTAGAACGACAATTCGAGGAATCTTGGAAGGAGCTCCTACGATCTATGCCAAGGGATTCGAGAAGTGCTCATGGCTATCGAGATTCACGGATTCAGCAACAAACGTCATCGATCTGGAGACTCTGGACTGTCCATCGCTGCAGAAGTTGCCGAAAATCGCAAACGTTAAATGTCCCCATCATTCCTTTAATACAAAATACAATTGCGCCAAAGCGAATGTAACGTCGTTGAAAAGCTGGCTCTCTGTGTACGAAGCGTTGTGTGAGCGAGGGATTTTTTTTAAATGAATAAAAACATTTTGAACAAATATCGTTCTCCATTTATTTCCTATATCTACGGCGAATACAGTTTGACGACAATTTTTTTTTATTTTTTTTTTTTTTTTTACATTATATTCGATGAAGAACTTTTTTCGTACATTTTTACATAGCTTCAAGCGTTGAAAACTCTACGATGATGATGACTGTGATGCAAAGTCGTTGCACTCTCCGATGGTGACGATGCCAGCTACCGCTGAACTCGTTGTTTCCACCGGGCCTTCACGAGCGTTCTTTTCCACCTTACTCAGACTCGAGCGTCGAAAACTCTACGATGATGATGATGGCTGTGATGCAAGCAGTCCTTGCACTCTACGATGGTGATGATGCTGGCTGCTGTTGAACTCGTTGTTTCCACCGGGCCTTCACGAGCGTTCTTTTCCACCATACTCAGACTCGATGGAACTCGACGCTGTTGTATTTTCCACCAATGTACTTCATGTAGAGTTGACCATTGCGCGCCAGTTGCAGCATACTCTCGAACATTTTCAGATCTTGATCGAAGGCCTTTACCAGCCGCGCTGGCAAGAAGACGGCAAACTCATTTGCAACGTCCACGATGTAGCGTTTTCCAAACTTGGTCTGTACAGCTCTCATGTCCGTGATTTGATAATCCGAATGGACGTGGAGTTCTGACAGCTTCTTCGTTGGGAGGAATTCCGCCATCAGGCTGACTTTGTTGATATTTGAGAGATCCATTTTTACTCTTTTTCACAGTTCTTTTCGGAGAAGTTGATGGTGCGGTGGAATAGTGCAGTCTGAGCTTGGTCCACGAAATCATAAGCTCCCTCGTAACCCCTCCACTCAGATTTTAAAAACTTCTCCCCACTTATCCAATCATAGGCATGTGTAACAGGTTCAAACACGTTCGAAGAACCCCGCACGTAGAGAATTTCCCCCCTCGCAACACTTTTCACAGTCCCGACGTTGGGGTGGGGGACCATCAATGTGATCCTTCATCTGTGGCGTATTATAATGCTCCATGCATGGAAGATACGATATCACTTCACTATCGTTCCGATAATGCTCCGGCAAACGATCCCACAGTAAACCAATAAAGTTACCCCAATACTTTAGGAGCAAGACCTTTGGAACCTGTTCGAGCTCGTTTTTGGTCAAGTCCAGGGGGTGCTTGGCCGGATGTACTGCGTACATACTCGCACATGTGAACATCTTGACGTAATCTTGTGGAATGAAACCTCGACGGGTTGAAACTTGTTTCGGAATAACGCTGCAGCTGCATGCAATAAATAAAGCATTTTATGGGCTTTGAGCATCTCAGTCGAGATGCGTGTAGTGAAAAAAAAAAAAAAAAAAATTCATAGGCTCTCCATCGGTGCGCAAGTGGTCCACGGTCGAAGCCTAAAAGGGGTCTTTATCCATAGATCTCCCAAAGTTTATAGTTTTTCAAAATAAACACCCCGTTATCATATATATGCTTGGAATAGCGAAGCAATAAAAAAAAATCTAATAGCTTGGAGAGTGGTGTTAACGAAGAAAAAATCCTTAACCATGGGGCTAACTTGTCCAGACCTGCATGATCGCAAGTGTCGACATCAAGGTTTGACGTTGCACTCTCTGTATATATTATCATTCAGAGATGAAATACTAAAGCCCTGTAAAATAGAAATGCATTTTTTTCCCCGGATCACTGTCTTCGTCGCATGCTGTCGTAAAATTTTATGGGTTTTCAAGTGTGAACCTATGGAATGATGAGGCTCGAGTTACACATGCGAAGCGATAGGGTATGACGGTCCCTGGCGCTCAACGTAAGAAAAAAAAGAACATCTGGATAAATTCATGCACCTTTTCTTAGCCCTCTACGTAACACACACACACACACACACACACACACACACGCACGCACATGCACGTATGCACATGCACGTACGCACGCATGCATGCACGCACGCACGCACACACACACAGATCGACGGCGGATCCCCCCTCCCCCCCGCCAGTCGCTCCACGGACCACATGATCCCCCGCCACATAGGCCTCTCTGTGACGTCACACGCGCCCGGCGACCTCCCCTCGACGGTGGCGCCACCTTGGCTTCACCACTCTTGACACACCACCTCCCCTTGGGTTAGAACCGGCCTAGTACATCTACTTTTGTGGCTTTAAATTCCTTTGCTCCGTTTTGTTTCTTATATTTATTTTCCTATGAGATTTCCGTTGCTATTTTTCTCCCAACCGCAGTATTGTCGTTAATCGAGCGCATTCGCTTCTCCCTTTCCCTACTTGCATTTATTAGCACGTTCATAACTTGGGTATCCGTTAGAACTCCCTTTCGCTACTTGTGCTAAATCACACGTTCCTTACTCGGGATTCTTGAACGCTGCCTTTTCACTAATCATGCCGCAGTCAGCAGTCAAATATCACCCGTTCAATTCTCTTATATTTTGCTCTGTTTTCCTTCCTCTTTCCCCTGACGCTTTCCTTACTCCGATATCTTTCTCGCTTTGCAGCTCGTACCAATACCTTCTTTCGCCACTTGCGTCAGGGTTGGAGGTCGAAAACAGAAGACCTTACGTGGCCCCAGACTGCTTCTTTTATACCCGTCGTTTGCCGCGTTTCTTTCCCCTTCCCAAGCGTTTTGGGCTTTAAACGATTATTCTGGAACGTTTCCCCCTACTTTGCTGCTTTTAATTTTCAATATTTCCACCGGCTACCCACCGAGAGAGAGAGAGAGAGAGAGAGAGAGAGAGAGTGAGAGATAAACCTTCGCTCGTCGTTTCTTGCACGGTCGCATGAAGGCAGTGTCCGCGCGTAATAATATTGTTGGCCTTCATATTTTCGGGGGGAGAGGTTTTCGCATATGAGACGGCCTTTCAGTCTCATTGTCCCCCGAAATCGTTGAATATTTCGAGAAATCCTTTCGTGAAAGCTTCAACGATTTCTCTTAAGAATAAAATTTCGGACATGGTAAAATTAGTTTTACGGGGACTTTATTTTCGCTCGGTACAGTTAACAAAAACTTTTTTTTTTAAGAATAGTTATAACAAAAATAACACTAAAATAAAAATCTCTTCTTCCTTTTAACAAAATAATCACGCGAATACAAGCAATTCCATTTTTTTCGGTCCTAAAAAAAATAACAACAAAATAAAAATCTCTTCTTCTTTTTAACAAAATAATCACGCAAATACTAGCAATTCCATAAAAAAAATAACAACAAAATAAAAATTTCTTCTTCCTTTTAACAAAATAATTACGCGAATACTAGCAATTCCATTTTTTTCGCTCCTAAAAGAAATAACAAAATAAAGATTTCTTCTTCCTTTTAACAAAATAATCACGCGAATACTAGCAATTCCACTTTTTTTTTTTTCTATATCGATGAGATCGAGGCGTCGGCGTCGCTTTCTCCCTCGTTCTCTTGGTCGTCACTTTCTCCTGTGGCTGGTGGTTCTTCCTCGCTGGCCTGGTCATCGCTATCTCCCGTGCCTTGCGATTTTCGGCGTAGTCGTCGTCCTCCCGTTGCCGTCTTTCCGCCCTCCTGCTCACCGGCTGTTGATTGTGAGAGGTCACCTCGGTTGTTGTTCCCTGGTACTTCCGGGCGTACCATTGATGCACCCCGGGGTCGCCGATTGCTTCTCCTCGGTGCATCCATGGGAACTCCCTTTGCGTATTTGTTGGTTCTGTCCATTCTTTCTCCATCAAAATCTGGGTAGAGGTCTTTCCGCTCGCCATGTTGGTCAGGGTCACCCATAATCCCCCTCGCTGCATATCTATTTCCTCGATGGTCCTTCCCGAGTCGTAATTTTCAAAGAGTTGGAATATTTCCGCTTCGGCTTCATCGCCCGGTTCTTGCGCCTTTAGCTTGAGGCAACGGAGCGAGCACGGGAGAGCTTGGTATGGGATGTGCCGTAATACTCCTGTTGTCGTGTGACACTGGTCCTGATGGACTGATGATATCGTCCCCCAGTCCTCCAGCTACACCTCGTATTTACCATCGTTCGTCCTGTTGACCACAGTGGCTCGCCAGAAATCGTTGGCTTGGCGGATTAAAACGCTGGCACCTTCGAATAATTCCTCCTCCAGAGCGCGGTGCATCTCCAGGTGATTTCTCTCGGTAGCCTCTAATCTCCTCACGAGGTCTCCTCCGGCCTCCGTGTGGACATAGAATGTCGCTGCCTAGTATATTGCGATTATCCGCACTCCCCGGTGTTCGCGTTAGTCTCCTTACTGGGAAGTTTCGGTACGGGTGGTACATGTCGCTTTCTTGTCAGGTTGCGGACTGATTTGATTTGTTCCGTCGTTCCCGTGCTACCTCTAATTTTTCCTTAATATTCTCTTCTCTCCCTTTTTTTTATATATACCGAGCGACTTGCCTGGATACCAGTCGATGATATTTACATCGGTCACCTCGAAGAGTTCTTCAGTCTCGGCGAGTTGTATTCCTCTTTTTTTTTCTTTCGCCTCACGTTGTCTTCTGTACCGTTTAATATACTTCTTCCACTTTCCTTTGGGATCGTCCATTAATCACGTGAGGTTTTTTGGCCACTTTTTGAGGCCCCCTCTCCCTCATGGTGATATGTGGTGAGGTTTCTGTTATCCCAATCCTCTCCCCCCCTCCTATTTGAGCCTCACGTAAATTATGGATGACCCCACATCACCATGGGCGAGGGGGGGGGGGGGGGGGCGCTCACAAAGTGGCCAAAAAACCTCCCGTTATTAATGGACGATCCCTTTTCTCGATTTTGTTTTCTTTATATCCACTCTCGTTAGTTGCCATTTTACTTTTACCTCTTGTTTCACTTCTTGACTTATTGTGACCTCGTTCATTTTGTCTGCTCCTGAACGTTTCGCGCCTTGCTTTTATTCCCTTCTCCCCCCCCCCTTAATTAGTTCGGCAGTGTTTCTGGGGTTGGGCCGTCCTTATTTATTATTTGTGCTCGTTTCTAGTGTGCTCCTCCTTCTCGGGCTTGTTCCCTACTTTTTCCTGTTGTTTATATTTCATCAGAAGACTCGCGTGGAATTTACCTCGATCGTTCTTCGTTGCTGGATCTGTGAGCAAGTACGTTGCCATACCTACACACTTCTTGATTATATAGGGTCCTTCATAGAGAGGAACAAATTTGGCTGTAATCTGTTTCGTCGGGTCCGAGGCATTTAATGCCCTGATCAACACGGCCTCTCCTTCTTGAAATTGGTATGTTTTGTGCGTTTGGTTAAACCTTCCTGCTAGTGTCTCTCCTTTTTTCTTTATTCGCTCTTTTACTAACTTTATTTTTTCTTCATGTGTCATCTCCTTGTTTCCATTGTTTTCCTTTAATCCTAAGATAAATTCCCTCCACACGCGGTACGGTCTCTTCCCTTGGTGTAACTCCTGTGGTGTGAACTCGGTCGTTTTATGGTGCGTCTGGTTCATACACTCCTGTACTATCTGAACCCATTTGAACCACCCTGAATGATTGTCTGTGATAAAGGTTCGAAAGAAACGTCCCAGTTCTTTATTTACTCTTTCGACAATATTCCCCTGTGGGTGTCTAATTGAGGAGAATATTGCTTGGGTGTTCTCCATATTTGGGAATATAGTCCCCAAAGATTTTCCTTATTGTTGTCGCCGCATCTGCCTTTTTTATTGGGTAAAGAACCACATATTTGGTGAATGCATCTATTGTTACCAATATGTGTTTCGTGCCAGCTACCGATGTTGGTAGTGGCCCGTAGAAGTCGATGGAAAACAGAGCTCTCGGCCCTTCTGGGATGATTGTTTGCATCTTTGCGTGAGAGGATTGCACGGGTACTTTGTTCCTCTGACATGTGTCGCATGTTGACAAAATTTGTCGGACACGTTTTGCAAAATGTGGGTATGCGAAGTCCTCATTCAACATACGAAAGATTTTCCTGGCTCCTTGATGGCCATATATTTCGTGGCTTTCCTTGATCAGGGATTCTGAAAGTTCCTCAGGTAATAGTACCTTCCAGAGCCCATTTTTCGTCTGTTTTTGTACACATCTCTTTTGCAGTCGGTATTTGTACCCTCTCTTCCCGTTTTCACATGTTTCCCAGATTTTTTTAAGGTTTCTTGTTTCTTTTGCAGATCCCCCACGGTCTCTAAATTCTCTATTAGCTTTGCCGACGGCGCTTTAGCGAGGACTGTCGCTAGCACATTGCTTCCTAAAGGGCTTAAGTCCGCTCCCTCCGATGGTTGGCTTAGTGTGTCTGCTACTTTATTTCTTTCCCCTGGCCGATTCTCAATTTCGAGATCGTAATCCTGCAGAAGTAATGCTCATCGTAGTAGTCGGTCACCCGTAAAGCGGCTTGTTTTTAAGAAGGTGAGAGCCTTGTGATCTGTGAATATCTGGATTTTCGATCCTAGTATGTATGTACGGAACCTCTGAAGTGCCCATACAATAGCAGTAGTATAGCTAGGCCGGTTCTAACACAGGTCCTCTGAGGGGGGTGCGGGGGTTCACGCGGGCGGGATATGACGTCATGCGGGGAGGGGGACTCGGCGGAGAGGCTGACGTCACGCGGGGAGGGGGAAGTCGTTGGAGCGGTGGAGAGGGGTATATATCGATTATCGATTAATTGATCATCGATTATTGATCTTTATATATTTAAAACTTATTGTTGATTTATTTTTGTCTTATATTGTTTACTCCATGGATTTTATTATTTAGCGACTCTCTCCAGAGAGACAAGTTGGTTGATCCGTGTCGCTGAGAGAAGGGATCGGATTACACGTATGCATGAGAGAGAGAGAGCGAGAATGAGAGATGGAGCGACCGCATCGCATGCATGTGAGATAGAGCGAGATATACATTTAACTTTAGACATTCAACGACCAAAGCGGTTGGGTTTTTTTTTTTGGTGAAATCCCAAACAAACCCACGAACGTCTTCGAACATCTATTGAACGTCTTCGAACAACTATTGAACGTTTTCGAACGTCTCTTGAACGTCTCCGAACTTTTCACGAACGTGTCATGAACGTCTCACGAACGTCTCTCGAACATCTCCAAACGTCTCGTGAACGTCTCATGAACGGCTCGGAACGTCTCACGAAGGTTTCTCGAACGTCTTCGAACGTCTCACGAACGACTCATGAATGTCTCCGAACGTCTCACGAACGTCTCCGAAAGTCTCACGAACGTCTCTGAACGTCTCACGAACGTCTCCTGTCACGTCGCGACCAAATGCGCACCATGTATTTCTTTTTCTTGCTTTTTCTTATCTTCTTGAGCCCTGGCGAAAACGCAGGGCACAGCGTCTCACGTACTTTCCCACGCGAGAGCACAGCAGTCTTAACCATATGAAGAACAAATACACACTCGCCAGAATGAAATCCTTGAACCTAGGAAACCACCCTGTCATAAAACACCACGTGCACTCGTGGGCCTTGGTCAACAAGCCCGATCTCGAGCAGTGCGTTCTCGCCGCCGACAAGGCCCTTTTTCCGCCCGGTATTTTGCCGCGCTCCAGATAAAGGAAACGCTGCTTCAATTCCTGGAAATAGAGCAACGAATATGACTCGCAGACTACGTCCTGCTCCCACTCCCTCTTTTCGACCAATCATCCGAAGAGACATATATTTGATGCCTTTTCCACCAATCCCTAAGAAAAACGCATCACGAAAATGCACTCCTTCCCCTATTAACGAAACCTCTCCTACTTTTCCTCTTGGCAACGAAGTGTTCCATCACTACTCGTTGAAGTTAGTCTCCCAACAGTTTCCATCGCGATCGGACATAGTCTCCAACATCTTCCATTAGATCTAGTTCGAAATGAAAAGCTGTCTCCTGACACCTGACATCCTGACGACAAGTCCAGACGTTAACTCTTAAAATTAGTATAACTCCGGTATAATTGTTACAAGTTCTGTCTATATTTTGTAAAGCGCGACCACATTAACATCGATACATTGAATTGCGTAAATGCCCAATTAATTCGAAGACTCGGCTCGCGACAAATACTCGTGTATTAAAAGATCGTGTTTACGTGAAGAACACCAGCTCCGCTCAACCCGTAACCGAGCGTACACAACCGAGCGGTCCGGCCTACCTGCGAAGCCCCGATTCCACCCTCCGTATCTCCAACCATTGTACCCACGGCGCATCGGCAAATGTAAGCGAAATACTTCATGTAGATTTTGTGTATTATTAATTTAATCGACTTAACCAGATTGGTTAATTCCAATAAACCCCGAGTCGATAGAATTTTAGTGTCCCATTATTCCTGAATCGAATAATTGCGTCATCCCATTTTTACCCAAGCACTACCCCTATTTACCCGAGCATCCCGAGCTATTGCGCTAGGCGTAGGCTACAAAGAGGGAAACGTAAACGTATGAACGTCTCACGAGCGTCTCATGAACGTCTCACGAACGTCTCCGAACGTCTCTTGAACGTTCGAGAGCAATATTTTATACAACTGTGTAATCTCATAACAGATAATGTAACAAAGAAAGGGGTGAGGAGAATAAAAAATCACATAATGTCACATTTCTTTAGTTTATTTCAAGTTTATTTGCATGAATCTTTATGATTCGTCCACCAATCAGTAAATAAATAATTCATTCTATTGATTATATTTTTGTACGAAATAAAAAATGTTGTAACGAGCGATCGAGCGAACGAACGAGCGAACGCATTGAACGATCGAACGAACCAACGAACGCAAGGTTCTTGTCTATGTCAAAAAGCAGGGATTGCGCAACAAGGTTCTTTTACATATCAAACAGCAGGGATTACGCGAAGAATTTTTTTTTGCTGTTTGAAATGCCATTTGATTTAACGAGCTGCGATTATTTTTCGTTTTTTAGCAGATTTTCGAAGGCGGAGCATCGATTTTTATCAATTTTTCCATACAATGTTTGCTTCTTTTTCGGCCATGCGTGTCCACTCCTGTCACGACTCTCGCCGACACCCGAGACAGGTCCCGTTGGTTCGTTCGATCATTCAATGCGATCGCACGTTCGTTCGTTCGATGGTCTCGACCATCTTCGTCATGTGCCGTACATGGACACGTTCTTAACGGATCTCTGCGAGGAGCGTATAATGACGACAGTGGTTGTGGCTTTCGGCAATATGGACGATGAAAATTTCTCCACACGTTTATTCAACTATCCGTTCGCTTATTATGACGAGGGCGTCGATGATGAAGGCATCGTCGTATTATCTGAGCCCGAGGAGGGGCAGGGATTCGTCAAAGAGTAAATGTGTGTGTGTGTGTGTCTAGGCCCTGTTCCCTCATTCATCGTTGGATGCCCGACAGGACCGTCGGGGTGTGTGTGTGTGTGTGTGTGTGTGTGTGTGTATGTGTATCCCGACTCCTATTCCCACTTCTCGGCCCGTAGTGGGGGACAGCCGAGGTGGTGGGGGTAAGAGCGAGGAGGAACGGTGGACGATCTTCCATTCGTTGCCTTCGCTCAATCGCGGTCCAATGCAGGGATCTCAGGGGGGAGCGGGGCGTCGGGGTCCAGCGCGGGGAAGCCAAGAGCCTGGTGGCGAGGGGGTCCAGCGCGGGGACGTGATGTCATGCCCGGAGTCTCTGTGGAGGGGGTAGCCGTGTGGTTCGAAGAGCGACTGTCGGGAGGGGGAAGCCGCTGTCGACGAGTGTTTTGTGGGGGCGGGGGTCAGACAGTGGTGAGTGAACGTTGAAAACCCATAAATCGCCTAATTTATTATATACATAAAAAAAGATTAGCATCGATGCAGTGTTTTTCTTTCTACACTATCTAGTCTGTGTGGAAATAAAACTAACACACACGACGTGTACGTGTAATGGCCATATATAGGTAGGAAAATTTCGCTAATTTGAAGCGATACATGAAGGAGACGGCTTTTCAAAGCCGTTTATTTATGTGATGCAGGTGTGATGCGCTTAGTTTCGTTTCCGAAATCTTTAAAATGTTTGTATGCGTGTCGACTCCTGTCACGACTCTCGCCGACACCCGAGACAGGTCCTGACAAGTCGGGATGTCTTAGAAAAACTATAAAGTTTAGAGATCTATCGTCAAAGGGTTTTTGACCTCAGAGCATCCTTGTCGTGAAGTTTGATGATGGACATCTCCTTTAGGACAAATTTGTTGATTGGTCTCTTGAAGCCCTGTACATCGACGATAAGCTCCATGTTGACTGACGTGGACGCGAATTATCGGCATGATTTTATACCAATTTTTTAACCCCATCGCTGATTGGATTGTACTCGACAATACGATCATGGAGGATCATGAGGTATGCTGAAGTTTGTGGTGGAATATTACTTTTCAATTCGAACTCAAGGCGCACGTCAACAGGGCCGGACTTGAGAGAATCGTTTTGCTTTGAGCAGTCAATCAAAACGAGGGGGGCTTTTTCTAAAAATTTAATCCTGCTCAACCATGGTTCGGCCTCTTTGTTGTAATAGGTCGGTTGAAAGTTTGCGTACATCTTGTAGAGTAGAGCATATTGATTTTGATCAATGTTCAAATTCAAATTTTCATATGGATAACATTGTGAGTTGAGGTAAAGATTAACATCGCTCAGGTTACAATGATCAAAGTGGTTCGCATTTTGTTGTCTCTTATTTTTCCGTCCCGTCTGCAGCGCGAGTATGACATAACGTGGCTTCTCCAGCTGATTCGAGGTTTTCACAGACCACACGTGCTTAGAGGTGACAGGCAGCAATGGATATTCATACAGTTCCCATGTTCGGAAACTCATGGAGATTGGTGCGTCTTTGGCGAGGAACTTTGACAGCTGAATTTTTCGCTGATTCGAGACTGTTACATACGGTGCGAGCCATTCTATTTTATGCAATACAAGTTTGTAGTCTTCGGGCGCTGTTTGTACAATGGCATTGTCGTCGGTCTTTGATCTCGTGAGAATCAACTCGTGCTTGGCATTTACGACAATTTTCCGATAATCTTCGGCAAACCCGAGGAGCATGCTGAGCGGAATGCACCCATCAAAGTTTCCCGATACATCTACAATCTGCTTCGTCTCTTCGACATCGAGCCATCCAGTGTTCTCGAGCATAGAACTTTTGGCCGGTGAGAGAGATGAATATCCCTTAATTACACTCGTAATGCCAACATTCTTATTACGATCGATTTCTATGGCATTCAATTCATGTCGCACTTCCTCAAACAAATGACAAATGGCATTGTTGACGAGACTTGTAGCAGCGATTGGCGTCCCATGTGTACTCGCCTCATGATGAGACGAGTAGTTTTCGTGCACTAAAAAGAAAGAAACACGCTAAAATTCGGGAGACTGTTCACCGCTTTTTATCCAGTGTCTCCTGCAACCTCTCCACACACGCCAGAACAATCGTCACCGATAATCTCATAAATCATCAATTGAAACGCATAATCAATATAATGGATATTTGTAAATAAACGGTTACAGGAGACACTGGATAAAGAGCGTCCACGTCAGTCAACATGGAGCTTATCGTCGATGTACAGGGCTTCAAGAGACCCATCAACAAATTTGTCCTAAAGGAGATGTCCATCATCAAACTCCACGACAAGGATGCTGAACCGCTGACACTCGCCTTCGACGCACCATTTGCATGGGACTCTTTACCGGCCAAGTATAAAATGACAAACAAGTAGTTGGAACGCAATTTCCATGGAATCCGATGGGAACACAGCGGTATACCTTACGAGGCAGCTAGAAAGACAATTCGAGAAATCTTGCAAGGAGCCCCTACCATCTATGCGCAGGGATTCGAGAAATGCGCATGGCTATCAAGATTCACGGATCCTGCGACAAACGCCATCGACTTGGAGACTCTGGACTGCCCATCGCTGCAGAAGTTGCCGAAAATCACGAACTCCAAATGCCCCCATCATTCCTTCAACACGAAATACAACTGCGCCCATGAAAATGTAAAATCGCTGAAAAGCTGGTTGAGTGTATACGGAGTGTTGCGAGAGATTTTTTTTAAATGAATAAAAAACATTTCGATGAAAATATATACCATATGTATTCTTCATTTAGTCTACGACGAAAATTGTTTTGCATTTCTTCTTCTCATACATTTCGATAAAACAGTTTTTTAAATAGATTTTTACATAGTCAAACACTTAAAACGTCGAAAACGGTGGTGAGACGGCTGTGATCCGGACGGCTGTTCCACTCAACGATGCTGCACCAACGAATTTGCTCTTTTCCACCATACTCAAAGACGATGGAACTTGACGCTGTTGTATTTTCCACAACTGCATGTAGAGTTGACTATTACGCGCCAGTTGCAGCATACTCTCGATGATGCGGACAGTCGGTCGACGATGGTGTTCCAACGAATTTCGTCTTTTCCACCATGTGCGTGCTCAGATTTAGAAAAAGTTTATCCTGTTGTATTTTCCACGTTTGTATGTCATCCAGAGATTATGATCACGTGCCGCTTGCCGCATTCCCTCGAACATTTCCAAATCTTCATCGAAGGCCTTCATATGTCGCGCTGGTAAGAAGACAGTGAACTTATCCGCGATGTCCGCGATGGAGCGTTTCCCAAACTTGGTTTGTACGGCCCTCATGTCAGAGATTCGATGATCCGAGTGAACGCGGAGTTCTGGCAGCTTCGTTGGAAGGAATTCCGCCATCACGCTGACTTTGTTGATACTTGAGAGATCCATTTTCCCTGCACTTTCAAAGTTCTTTTTGGAGAGATGTTGATGCCGCGGTGGAATACTGCAGTCTGAGCTTGGACTACGAAATTATAAGCTCTCTCATAACCCTCCCACTTAAATTTTCAAACTTCTCCCCACTTTTCCAATCATGAAAAACAGGTTCAAACACTTTCGAAGAACCTCGTACGTGGAGAATTTCCCCGATATTTTTTCACACTCCCAAAAAACGGGTTCAAACACGTTTGAAAAACCGCGTACGTGGAGAATTTCCATAGCATTTTTCACGTTCCCGACGTTGAGGTGGCGGGCCATCGATGTGATCTTTCTTCTGTGGTGTATTATAATGCTCCATGCATGGAAGATATGATATCACTTCACTATCGTTCCGATGATGTTCTGGCAAACGATCCCACAATAAGCCAACATATTCACCCCAATATTTTAGAAGCAAGACCTTTGGAACCTGTTCGAGCTCGTTTTTGGCCAAGTCTAGGGGGTGCTTGGCCGGATGCACTGCGTACATACTCGCACATCTGAACATCTCGACGTTATATTTCGAAATAAAAACGAGTCCTCGATACACCGAAACATTTTTTTTCCCCGAGTGCAACTGTGCTCCGGTGGCCCATCTGGGGTCAAAAACCCTTTGACGATAGATGTCTAAAGTTTCTAGTTTTTCTAAGAAATCCGCACTTGTCAGGACCTGTCTCGGGTGTCGGCGAAAGTCGTGACAGGAGTGGACACGCATACAAACATTTTAAAGATTTCGGAAATGAAACTAAGCGCATCAAACCTGCATCACATAAATAAACGGCTTTGAAAAGCCGTCCCCTTCATGTATCGCTTCAAATTAACGAAATTTTCCTACCTATATATGGCCATTACACGTACACATCGTGTGTGAGTTTTCTTTTCACACAGGCTAAATAGTATAGAGAGAAAAACACTGCATCGATGCTAATATTTTTTTATGTCTATAATAAATTAGGAGATTTATGGGTTTTCAACGGTCACTCACCACTACCTGACCCCCGCCCCCACAAAACACTGATCGACAGCGGCTTCCCACTCCCGACAGTCGCTCTTCGAACCACATGGCTACCCCCCTCCCAGGGACTCCTGGCATGACGTCACGTTCCCGCGCTGGACCCCCCCACCACCAGCCACTCGGCTTCCCCGCGCTGGACCCCGCCGCCCCGCTCCCCCGTGAGATCCCGGTGTTGGACCGCGATTGAGCGAATGCAACGAATGGAAGATCGCCCACCGTTCCTCGCCACTCTTACCCCCACCACATCGGCTGCCCCCCACTACGGGCCGAGAAGTGGGAATAGGAGTGGACACACACACACACACACACACACACACACCAATGGTCCTGTCGGGCATCCAACGATGAATGAGGGAACAGGGCCTAGACACACACACACACACACACACACACACACACACACGCGCGCGCGCGCACACACACACACACACACATTTACTCTTTGACGAATCCCTCCTCCTCCTCGGGCTCGTCATAATGAGCGAACGGATAGTTGAATAAACGTATGGAGAAATTTTCATCGTCCATATTGCCGAAAGCCACAACCACTGTCGTCATTATACGCTCCTCGCAGAGATCCGTCAAGAACGTGTCCATGTTACGGCACATGACGAAGATGGTCGAGACCATCGAACGAACGAACGTGCGATCGCATTGAACGATCGAACGAACCAACGGGACCTGTCTCGGACTCGGCGAGATTCGTGACAGGAGTGGACACGCATGGGCGAAAAAGAAGCAAACATTGTATGGAAAAATTGATAAAAATCGATGCTCCGCCTTCGAAAATCTGCGCAATCCCTGCGGTTTTACATGGAAAAGAACCTTGCGTTCGTTGGTTCGTTCGATCGTTCAATGCGATCGCACGTTCGTTCGTTCGATGCGTTCGCTCTTTCGTTCGCTCGATCTTTCGTTACAACATTTTTTATTTCGTACAAAAATATAATCAATAGAATGAATTATTTCTTTACTAATTGGTGGATGAATCATAAAGATTCATGCAAATAAACGAAACGTGACATTATGTGATTTTTTTATTCTCGTCACCCCTTTCTTTGTTACATTATCTGTTATGAGATTACACAGTTGTATAAAATATTGCTCTCGAACGGTCGAGAGACGTTTGTGAGACGTTCGGAGACGTTCAAGAGACGTTCGGAGACGTTCGTGAGACGTTCATGAGATGTTTGTGAGACGTTCTGAGACGTTCGTGAGACGTTCGGAGACGTTCGTGATACTTTCGGAGACGTTCATGAGACGTTCATGAGGGTTTTTATTTCGTTCCCCTCCATTTCTATCCGAAGTTCGGCACATTTCGGATATGCTGTTTCTGTTTTTAAGCTGTATTCCTTTTCTTCTTGTAAGAACTCTCTCGGGCTCTCAAACGTGTTGTTTCTATCTTCTTTTGTTTGGTCTAGGTGTTTGTTTCCTAATCCGAGTTTTTTATTTTCGTACATTTCCATTGTTCCTCTCAGCCTTGGGTGGGTCGTTGCGATGGCTTCTTGGATCCATTTCTGGGCCTTCCTCATCAACTGGGGGTTTTCCTTCGTCCACCCCTTAGGTTTTGTCACGATTATTGGTTGATTATTTTTTTGTTTTGATTGGGATGGTCTATTTCCATCGTCCCGATGTTTACTTTCTCTTCTGGTTTCTTCTTTTTCTCCTTCCTTTTCTCTTTCTTCTTTTGGTTCCTGTGATCTCTTTTTCTGGCTTTTTCAAGTGCTTCTTTTATTTCTTCCTCATCTTCGCTGGTTGCACCTCGTGATGGGGTTCTCGAGGCATCTAGGTCCATCGCCACGGGCGCAACCATTATTCGTTTCCCGACCCTGGGGCTTCCGGCGCGGGATTTGTTTTTTGTCGGTGCTCTTCAGTCTGTTTTTCGTCTTGCGGTCTCCAGTTAGGAGCGTTGGGATTCAGCGGCGAACTTCCTCGGTTCTCTCATCGGGGAGGAGGATTCCGCCACTGGGGTTGTGCCCATGCGTTTGGCTTCTCCCAGGGCCTTCCCTGTGGCATTGGTCCTCTGCTTCCAAAGGACTTATTTTGATCCCTCATCTGGTCGTTTGGGTTTAATCTTCCATTTAAGGTCCCCCAGAATTTCGGAGACGTTCGCCTCGTGTTAAGGGGGCCATCTCGATCCGTGCCCTCGAGCAGCTCCAGGAAATCTTCCAAACTTTTCATTCCACTGATGCGTACCGCCATACGTATCTGCTCATCGAAATGTTTGGCGAGTTTCCTTATGATTTGTTCGTCCCCCATTTTCTCAGTGAGATCCTTCGCGTTGCCAAAAATCGGAGTGACATAATCTGCCCGTGTCATTTTGTGTCCGTCCCATTCGTATGCGCCAAATTCCAAGTTTCTCCGAACCTTATCTTTAATTTCTTGACTCCAATATCGTCGTTCAAACTTGGTGGCAAATTCCTTAATCGCCTGAATTTGCTCACCCATGACACACCACCAATCTTTCGCTGTTTCACGGAGGGATTGGCTGATCATATAATGGAGATCACCTCCCCCAGTAAACCTTCAAAATTTTTCGAAATCTTTGAGGAATCTCATTGGTCTTTCTTTGCCATCTCCTGTAAAAATCGGCGGTTTTTGTTTGGTCGCATACATCTGACTCGTGTTTAATCCCCCGCTCCATGTTATGTTTTGTATTGATTCGTTTCCTTGTCGTTTCAGTGTGTCTTCGTATGCGTTAATTCTTTGAGTATTTTCGTTGATGGCACTTCCCATGCTCTGCGAAGTTTGCGCGAACGAGCTCAGACCGTCCATTGCTCGTTTGAAACGTTCGTCTATGTTTTTTCATTCATCGTCGCTCTTCTTTTTCAACTCACCGTGGCTTTTCTCCGTCAGCTTTTGGGTAATGACGATTTTCCTCTCAGTTCGCACTTCTGCCTGCTTCATTTCTTCCAGTTACGTTTTCTTTATTTCTTCTTGTGTCCGAAGAAGTCTGCCAGCAGACACATCGTCGTGCGTTCTCATTTCTTCTTGTGTTTTCGATCTTTCTTGCCGTTGTCTCTCAATTTTTTGATTCCTACTATGATGGATTTAAGAGTTACATCGACATTCTCCATTATATTCGTGGTGTTTGGCCTAACATTGAACGTGCTGTTGTTTTGAGCATTTTCTGTTGTAGTCGGTGCAATTTCTGATAATCGCCCGATATTTTCAAGAGCCCTGACTCTTTCGGCACTCAGTAATCCGTCTGCCGTTGTCTCCCGTTGTGTGTGTGTGTGTGTGTATGTGTGTGTGTGTGTGTGTGTGTGTGTGTGTGTGTGTGTCGCTCGGAGACCCTTGTCGGTTTTTGGTTTTTAAGAGAGAGAGAGAGAGAGAGAGAGAGAGGGGGGGAGGGAGAGCGAGAGAGAGACGGAGGGAGAGCGAGAGAGAGACGGAGGGAGAGAGAGAGAGACATTGATTGATTGATTGATTGATGGGTTCATTTTATGTCCTGGTAAAAACCATGGGACAATGTGAAATTATTAAGTGAATTACAATAGAAATCATGAACAGACTACTTACATCTAAACTTATAACTAAATGACGTAATTAAACTGATGCTCTCAGCGCAGTTGAGAGAAAAACGATTACCACCAGGTGAGATGAAAACGAAATTGTCGACGGTCAATACCACCTAGGTTGAATGGAAATACGGATGATACAGAGTTAATGAGTACAATATAAGGAACAATAGAAATAATAGATAGAAAACAGAAGCGCAGTGAGAACAAAAAGGTACGCAATATAAATTTATTTAGAGGAGAGAAAATAGTGACTAAACTTAAGCATAGGCGTGAAAAACCCTGAGGTCAAGCCGCGACGCATCTAATTCTAAGTCTGGACAGATCATAGGGACGAGCCCGTACACTATCGAGCAGTATCCCAAGATCAAGTTGCAAAGTGGAAAGAAATTCCGTTGAGTTCGAATAAGTACTCATATATTCTAGATTTAAAAATAGAGATTGTTTTTGAAGCGGCGACATGAGGGGGGAGGGAGTGCCAGAAATGGATTGCGGACACGGCGAATGAGTGCTGAAGTGTGGAAGTACGACAAGGAGGAATGTGAAAAATAGCTGAATTTCCCTGGCGTGCGGGACGGGTTCGTGGGCGAGCAGGGATGAAGAGGTCAGACAAGTAGCCAGGTAATAGTCCTTGAAGTTAATTGTAAACAACCAAGCCCATAAAGTAAAGTCTCCGCGATCGTACTGTTAGCCAGCCCAAGCGACGTCGGTAAGGTGTGATGTGCTCATCCTTCCTCAGGTTGTAAATAAATCGGATACAGTTATTTACGAGTTTTTGGAGCTTGGTATTCTGCTCATTGGACAAATTGTTGTAATATATATATATATATATATATATATATATATATATATATATATATATATATATATATATATATTACAACAATTTGTCCAATGAGCAGAATACCAAGCTCCAAAAACTCGTAAATAACTGTATCCGATTATATATATATATATATATATATATATATATATATATATATATATATATATATATATGTTGTAATATATTGTTGTAATTGCAGCAATAATCTATAAGAGCAAATATGAGAAAAGAAACGAGTTTAATTCTAAGTTCGGGAGATAGAGAGTTACGATGAGTTTTGAGCTTGAATAATGAGAAGTTAACTTTGCGAGAAATTTCGACTATGTGAGCCTTCCAGGAGAGATTAGCAGAAAAAATGACACCGAGATTTCGTACTTCGTGTACAAAGGGAACGACGATTCCATTCAAGGTGATCGGGGTGAAAGTTTGGAGTTTAAGCTTGTAGATGAAAGCTCTGCTTCCTAGTATCATGACTTTAGACTTTTGTAAATTTAGCTTGAGGCCATTTGAGGTCGCATAGTCGCTTATTGCCTTCACATCCCGAGAAAGTTTTGTCATGCCAGCTTCCAGGTCGGATGGATAACAGCTCAGATATATCTGAATATCGTCAGTAAAAATAATGTGTTCAGTGTAAGTGAGATTTAAACCGATGTCGTTGATAGATAGGGAAAACAGTGCGGGCCCAAAACCGAGCGTTGGGGGACGCCACTTGAAGTATGCAACCACCTGGAGGAATCACCATTGTTGTCGAATACGGCTTCCGATCTGCCAGAGAGATAAGAGTGGAGTGCGGCACAGTATCGAAAGCTTTAGAAAAGTCAAAAAGCACTAGACAAGTTAGTTTTCTAGCATCAACTGCTTGGTGGACATTGTGGCTAAGCTTGAGTAATGCGGTTTGAGTACTAAAGCCCTTTCTGAACCCCGATTGCATAGGATTAAAGAGGTTGTGATCGTCGAGAAAATTGAGAAATTGGGAGTGTACTATTTTTTCAAAGATTTTGTCTTGAGTTGAGTCTTCAATAGTCGAGATTCTTCCGTTGATAGTCTCTTATCCAGCAGAAAGCCTCGACACATCTGACCTGATGTCAGTAATATTTGAGACGACTCCCACAAGAGTGGTTTGTATCGAGCCGAGCATAGAATTGGTGGATGAACTGAACGATTGTAGTTGGCTCATAATTTCGTTTTTCATTTCATTCAGGCTAACTGAGTTTATAGTGCTGTTGCGTCTCTGGGACCGATCGGGAGAGCCTCCTGGCGTGCACAGAGTTAATGAGGATCTGTCCATTGCACAAGGATCGCAGCGGAATGAACTAGCCGCCTCAGTGTCAGAGGGATCAAATCAAAACTTCGAGGTAGCACACGCCGTGTGAAGAGAGAGAGAGGGGGGGAGAGAGAGAGAGAGAGAGAGACCTTCGCTCGTCGTTTCTTACACGGTCGCATGAAGGCAGTGTCCGCGCGTAATAATATTGTTGGCCTTCGTATTTTCGGGGGAGGGGTTTTCGCATATGAGACGGCCTCTCCGTCTCAGGCTGTATTGGAATAAATGGTACAAGAATCATTGACTCTAAGTTTGAAATATGGTTTCAACATCTGGTTGTAAAATTCAGGGTCGTGAGGAGGGTACTAAGTTTTTCAAAGGGGATGTGGATCATGAATGTCGTTCATTGCGGTGAAAAATAGAGATAGCTGGCTCTATTGCTTCTCGCACGTGTACAATGATGCGTGTGCTGGTCAAAAAGAAATCAGAGCATAACGTCGTACGTGACATTTAAGATTTTTCGTGCGGAGGCGGCGTGATTGGCGAATAACAATTTTTAAATTAATTTTAAAAAGTCGTCACCGGGATAAACCATAGGTCAATCGATTCATCTTATTAAAAAACAGTTAGTAGCTAAATTGAAAAAGTAGCTGCTGTCATGCAGGTTGGCAGCAGATGCCCTTTTGTGAATTTAATCGTGCAGCCAGCACGGCCCGATTCGCAGATAACTATTTATTTTTGTAAATAAACAAAAGCCGTCACCGGGATGAAACATAGGGGGATCGATTCGGCCAATTACATAGAATCAGCACGTAAATAGAAAAAGTCGCTACTGTCATGCATGTTGGCAGCAGACGACCTTTTTTGAGATTTTTCGTGCGAGGGAGGCGGCGCGATTCGGGAATAACAATTTTTTTATTAATGAAAAAAGTCGTCACCGGGATAATTCGTAGGTCGATCGATCCGTCTCATTATAAAGAATGAGCAGCTAAATAAAAAAAGTGGCTCGTGTCGTGCAGGTTGGCAGCAGACGGTCTTTTATAAGTTTAATCGTACAAGCAGTGCATCCCGTTTGATAGATAACTTTTTTTTTTAATTAACAATAGCCGCACCGGGACGGAACGTAGGGGGTTCGATTCGGTTAATCGTATAAAATAAGCAGGCGAATATAAAAAGCCGCTATTGTCATGCGTGTTGGCAGCAGACGACCTTTTATGAGATTTCTCATGCGAGTAGAGAGGCTTCCTTTTCGAATAACAATTTGTTTATTTATTAAGAGAAGTCGTCAAGGTTATAAATCGTAGATCGACGGATTTGTCTATTCGTAAAGAATAACTCTGCAAATAGTCGAGTCACTTAAGCCATGCGTGATGGCAGCGGACGACCTTTTACGAGATATTTCGTGCGAGTAGAGTGGCCAGTTAAGCGGATCGATTTTTTTTGTTAATTAATTTATGTTCTGTAACGTGTTTTTTTTTGGTAACCCTCCGCTGGCCCGCCGGGCCCCTTGGTGCCTAGCGAGGGCGTCCTCCGGCTCGGCGCCACCATCGTCGCCACGACACGATTCCGTAGGGTCCTGAGTAGCTGTATATTATTTACTAATTTTGTCTGTATTTCGTTTTATTTTTCTTTATGATGTAATGTAAACCCGATGCCGAGGTTTCTCCCGCGGGAGGAAGTACGCGTCGTCAAGAAAGGAAACATCCGGGACACCGAGGATGGCGGAGTCGAATTTTCGTTCTGGGCTGAGGATCGAGAAAGCGCGAGAGGCTCGTAGGCGGCTGGACGCTCGGGGAGGCCAAGATTCCCGCGAAAAACTCCAGCGTTCGCGACTCCCTCCTCATCCGGAGAGAGTATCTTACCGAGGCCGGACCCATGCGTTGACTTTTTATTCCCCCTCCCCCGCTGCGAGGTCTCTCTCAACCCGTGTAACCCGGAAGATCGAAGGGTTGCGGTTATTGGTCCCGCCAAGACCCGAGTTTCGTGAGAGCCGGCGTGCTGATTTTATTCCTTCGTTCCGGGAGTTACGAAATTCGAAATTCGCGCTAGAATCGTAGGCGAACTCCCGAAACAATCGGCACGAGACTGCCCTCTCGCGCGAAGCGAAAGATAAAGGAGAGGAGCGGGGAGGAGCAGGGGTACGCGTCTCGCGCGCCGGCCGGCTTGCCGGGCAGCTTCTCGCAAGGTACCGAGCCGGAAGGACGTGCGACGACCAGCATAAAGTGGCCAGCTACTCTCTCCCGGTGAGCCCAGCGTTGCCCGCAGCAATAAACCGCGTAGATTTCTGACCGCGTGGTCGATCCTCGATCTCGGGTATCTTTTGTTCGTGGCCACGGCCTCTATCGCGTTTCTTCAAGCTTAAAACCCCCGTTTCACGTAGCTAGCGCGTATTATCGGGAAATCGTGTCGTGGTTGCGCGCGGGAAGCTCAATCTCGTATCGCGACGAGCTTCGGCTCGAATTTTTCGTTAGCTTATAACAAGTGTAAGTGAGTGTGAGTGTGAGAATTTGGGGACGTGTCGTCCTCGGCGATCCCTCGGCCTGCGGCGAGGCCTGACCAAAGGGGAAAGGGGAAGAGATTGCCCTCAAGTGGGAACGTCTTCACGGAGAACTGGCCTCCCGTTTATCATCGGGGTGCGGGTTCGAACCCGTGCGGGCTTTCGTCCATATTAATTTCGTCTACCGGGTGCCCCTTTCCCCGGTGTAAGGATTTTCCCGGCTTTGTCGCGGGGGAGAGGTTGCTGAGCGTCGGCGCCCATGTAAGTAGCGACCGGGGTATTTTTCCCGGGATATTTCGTTCTTTTATTTAACGCTCGGCCGGGAAACCGATTAGCGGGGGCTCGGTGTTGTAATATTAGTGTGGCTGGTAGGGGAGAGAGAGGAGAGGCCAAGACGAGCTCGACGTAAATTGTGTGTATGTGTAGGCCCCGGTCGGAATTGGTGTGTGTGTGTGTGCGCGTATTAGATCTATTTTCTTTGCGTTCCGATTTTTGTCCCGTGTCCCTTGCGAAGGAGGGGAATTATTAACGACAGGTAAAATAAATTTCCTGACTATAAACTTCTCTTGCCGCGCGTGATTGACACCTGACCCATCCCCTCTACCTTATCCACGAGGCTGCAGTTTGGCCGGACACTGCGTTCCCTTTTCTTGGCCCGACAAGCCGATTTTCGGCTGGCGCCCTATATAAATTGTGGGGACGGGAGGAGGGGAGTTTTGTGACTCTCTCGGTCCTTTTTCCCCAGCTCCCTCGATTTTGCGGTCACAGTTCATTTTCTTATCATGCGTCTGCACCATCGGGCCAGGGTTGAAGCTCTTTGTTATTTTATTTTATGAGTAAAGATCGATTTAAAAAACCTAATCTCAAACGCTCATTCTCTTCGAAACAAAATATTGCAAGTGCACTACATCATTGAGAATTTGCGCTTCGCCCAATTATTGAATTAATATAAATTAACACCAATTTACTTGATTTAAAAAGAAGTACGGTTCGCCAGAATTATACTCACTTAGCAGCGCCGAATGTAATCCATTGATGCATTTCACTTTATCACATTATAAAACGTTCAACAAAATTCATAATATTGCGAAAAGTTTTTGCGTTGTTAATGAAAATACGAAAAGAAACGGCATGGTTTCAACGAAGCATTCGAACATCGTAGACAAGGCTCTTTTATATAATAACGCACAGCGAGTCGCATCTATGACTGGTGCGACTATTTCTCTCTTCTCGCCCTTATTTCGCTACCCCTACCATTGCAAATGAACATTGTCTACATTATTTTCCCACTATGGGTGTAGACAGATAAGCAGTGTATACGTACGTAAAAAAACGTAACCGAGGAGACTTTCTCGGGTTTTCACGTTTTTTAACCTGGGGCATGGGCCATACGTCCTTTACATTTATGGACCAGCGACCATAAATGTATTAATGATTAACCCTTATAGTGAAACACGCACTCTTATATCGATGTACCTCACGGTCAAGATTAAACCTCATAGGCGGATTATATTCTGGGCAAACATCGAAACACACACGGCCTTTTTTAATCCAAGCCACTGAAAACCAATCGGCTGGTTGGATTAAAAAATCTCAATCGGTATCCTTTCGATTCTCCCAAAATATTGCGACGTTTTCTCCAAATATAATTGCCTACGAGAAAAAATTATGATTGGCGTCTTTCTTGTATAAAGACAATGTACACGACGTAGAAAATGTTCGTTTGCAGAGGTAGGGATATAGTCATAAGAGCAATAAAGGTTTCTGTTAATAGTAACAACGTGGTTGAACCAGTCATAGCTGCGACTTGCTGCCCATTGTAATTGAAGGTAGTCTTGTCTTTCTTCGTCGAATGCTTGGTGAAAACATGCTATTTCTTGTCGTGCTTAGGTCGAGGACACGATAACTTATCGCATATCATACATTTTTTAACGAATATTGTTGTGCACTGCACGACAAAAGTGAGCTACTTTCGAAACTGTTGTATTAATGGATTACATGCAACGTTGATGAGTGAGCAACATTGCATTGAACGATTTTTTATTCGCAAAAAAAATGGATATTGATCTTAATTTATCGCCAATCGGGTCGCGTTACCGTCACGGTAAAATTAATTAAGGGCCGGCAGCTGCCGACGCGCAATGCAACAGCGACTTCTTCTTTTTATATGCTCATTCTTTATGATACGCTGAACCGATCGCTCTATGTTTCATCCCGGGGACAACTTTCTGAATTACCTGAAAAATTGTTATTCGCGAATCTGTCCTAACTTGCGCGAAAAATCTCCCAAAACCTCGTCCGCTGCCAACACGCATGACAGCAACTACTTTTTCGATTTAGCTGCTTATCTTTTATAATAAGACGAATCGATCGACCTATGATTTATCCCGGTGACGACTTTTTTTGATTCATTAAAAAAATTTATTTGCGAATCACGCCTCCTCCCTCGCACGAAAAATCTCAGAAAAGGCCGTCTGCTGCCAACACGCGATCCACCTATGTTTCAATCTGGTGACGGCTTTTGTTTATTAACAAAAATAAACAGTTATCCGCGAATCGGGTCGTGCTGGCGGCACGATCAATTTCACAAAAGGTCGTCTGCTGCCAACTTGCATGACAGCAGCTACTTTTTCGATTCAGCTGCTTATTCTTTATAATAAAATGAATCGATCCCCCTATGTTCCACCCCGGTGACGGCTTTTGTTTATTAACAAAAATGAATAGTTATCCGCGTATCGGGTCGTGCTCCCCGTATGATTAAATTCACAAACGGTCGTCTGCTGCCAACCTGCATGAAAGCAGCTACTTTTTCTATTTAGCTGCTTATTCTTGATACTACGGCGAATCGACGGACCTATGATTTATCCTGGTGACGACCGTTTTTCGATTAATTAAAAAATTGTTATTCGCGAATCGCGCCTCCTCCCTCGCACGAAAAATCTCAAAAAAGGTCGGCTGTTGCCAACACGCATGACGGTAGCGACATTTTCAATTTACGTGCTTATTCTATATAATTGGCCGAATCGGTCCCCCTATGTTTCATCCCAGCGACGGCTTTTGTTTATAAGCAAAAATAAATAGTTATCCGTAAATCGGGTCGTGCTGGCCGCACGATCAATTCCACAAAAGGTCGTCTGCTGCCAACCTGCATGACAGCAGCTACTTTTTTTATTTAGCTGCTCATTCTTTATAATAAGACGAATCGATCCCCCTATGTTCCATCCCCGTGCCGGCTTTTGTTTCTTAACAAAAATAACTAGTTATCCGCGTATCGGGTCGAGCTGCCCGCATGATTACATTCACAAAAGGTCGTCTGCTGCCAACCTGCATGACAGCAGCTACTTTTTCGATTTAGCTACTTATTCTTTATGATAAGACGAATCGATCGACCTAGGATTTATCCGGGTGACGACTTTCGAAAATTAATTAAAAAATAGTTATTCGAGAATCGCGCCATCTCCCTCGCACGAAAAATCTCAAAAACGGCAGGCTGCTGCCAACACGCATGGCAGTAGCGACATTTTCAATTTACGTGCTTATTCTATATAATTTGCTGAACCGATCCCCCTATGTTTCATCCCGGTGACGGCACTTGTTGATTAACAAAAATAAATAGTTCTCCACGAACAGGGTCGTGCTGGCCGCACGACTAAATTCACAAATGGTCGTCTGCTGCAGCAACTTTTCTTATTTAGCTGCTTATTCTTGATAATATGGCGAATCGATCGACCTATGGTTTATCCCGGTGTAGACTTTTTTGATTAATTAAAAAAATGTTAATCGCGAATCGCGCCTCCTCCCTCGCACGAAAAATCTCAAAAAAGGTCGGCTGCTGCCAACACGCATGACAGTAGCTACTTTTTCAATTTAGCTACTAATTGTTTTTTAATAAGACGAATCGATCGACCTATGTTTTATTCCGGTGACGACTTTTTTAAATTAATTAAAAAATAGTTATTCGAGTACAGCGCCTTCTCTCTCGCACAAAAAATGTCAAAAATGGCAGTCTGCTGCCAACACGCATGGCAGTAGCGACATTTTCTATTTACGTGCTTATTCTATATAATTGGCCGAATCGGTCCCCATATGTTTTATCCCGGTGACGGCATTTGTTGATTAACAAAAATGAATAGTTCTTCGCGAAAAGGGTGGTGCTGGCCGCACGACTAAATTCACAAAAGGTCGTCTGCTGCCAACCTCCATGAAAGCAGCTACTTTTTCTATTTAGCTGATTATTCTTGATAATAAGGCGAATCGACGGACCTATTATTTATCCCGGTGACGACTTTTCTATACAATTGACCGAATGGATCTCCCTGACGGCATCCATCCCGGTGACGGCATTTGTTGATTAGCAAAAATAAGTATCCGCGAAAAGGGTCGTGCTGGCCGCACGACTAAATTCACAAAAGGTCGTCTGCTGCCAACCTGCATGACAGCAGCTACTTATAAAATTTAGCTGCTTATTGTTTATAATAAGACAAATCGATTGACCTTTGATTTATCCCGGTGACGACTTTTTTTAATTAATACAAAAAATTGTTATTCTCGAATCGCGCCTCCTTACTCGCACGCAAAATCTCAAAACGGGTCGTCTGCTGCCAACGCGCACGACAGTAGCGACTTTTGCTATGTATTTGCTTACTCTATATAATTAACCAAATCGATCCCCCTATGTTTCATTTCGGTGATAGCTTTTGTTAATTAATAAACAAAAAAAGTTATCCGCCATTCGCATCTCCGTACTCGAACAAAATTTTTGTTTAAAGTCGTCTGCCGTCAATACGCATAACAATTGCGACTTGGCGATTTACATGCTTAGTCATCATCGACATGATTCATCCCGGTGACGGCTCTTGTTAAGCAACAAAAAAAAACATTATTTCCGCCCGTCAGATATATTCGGCTCATTCACGAGCGGGTAAGTGGTGGGGGTAGGCCCCATGCTGCCTTGCTGCGCTACGACTCGAGCGCGTAGAGTCACGCTGAAAATGTACTGGGTTCGGGCGGCGCACGTCGGCTAGGTCTGCCTGCCAGCTTCAGCGTCATGTACTTCAGCGTACTACTCCAGCGTGCTATCCTCTGAGCTATCAACTCCATCACCTGGTATAGTCATTTTTTTATATTTAACTGATTGCCTCAAGTCTATTTGACTTGGTTTGTTCGTTTGGTTCGAGGATTGATTCAATTTCTGATGTTCTGCATTTTTGTTCTCAGGCAGTCACCATATTGGTTTAAATTTTTGTTAAATATCCATATATTTGTTCAAATATATAGATATACATTTTTGTTTTTTATTTTCAATCTATGTGTTCATTCATAATTCTCATAATTATTAATTACTATTCATAATAAAGCAAAATTCAAACGAAATGTTAGCCATTGTGTTCCTATGAAGAATGTGTAATGCGCGAAAGTCGAAACTGGGATAAAACTTTTGGTCGGGACTGTACAGACAGAGACACGAATACCCAGAGTGGGGCGGTTCATGCTATCTCTCTCGGTACGGGCTGGCAGCGGCAGCGCGCGTTCCAGTATTACTATAGTTCAGTGATGACGCTTCATCCATGGAGGATAGAGTGGGAGGAGTCCGATCTGTGCATTTCAAGGCAGAGATTAGTAGGGAGATGTACAACGCTCCCCTTTTCGGTGTGCCTCGGAAATGGCGCTAAATCGCGGCGGCGAGTCCGGGAATATGATTTTGTGTGCATCGCCTCTGTCGAGGTTGCAGATTCCCTTGTAGCCGCGCGAGTCGTGAGCACCGCTCAAGTCGATATCGCAGTCAGCGTGCACATGAATGGGTAGCTCGGTGGGGGAAAAGACTCTGCCCCTCGCTCACTCGACAGGCGAACGGAGCGAGGTTTTCCGTCCGATCGAGCTCGACATATGTGTGGCCGTACTGCGGATTGCAATATGCATTATTAAATGAATTGCAAAGAGAAAAACATGTATCGAGAAAATTGTTTTATCTCGGTTGGCCGTTTATGCCGAGAATGCGGGTTAAAAAAATTAACGACGAACCGCGTTAAAAAATAAAACGCCGAAACGACCGTGGAAGGTTCAAAAAGAAATCTTGAGCCTTTGCCGCGGTCGTTACGGCGTTTTTTTCAACAGTAAACATTATGAATAAGCGTGTATCATAAATGTTTTTCTATCCTCAATGAGCGTCGTGGCTGAGTTGGCAGCGTGACGAATTGACGATGCTTGCGGTCCGGGTTCGATCCCTGGTGAATCGACTTTTTTCAATCTATTTTTTTTCTTCATTTTATATTCAAACAATTTTGAACTTACATATATGTTTAATTTAAAAAAAAAAATTGGCTACCGGGGATCGAACCCGCGTCGTCTGCACTCAGAGCCCGCAGGCTGATATATCAACCGCGAGGCTCTTGTGACTGCAAACCTACCTTACGTATACATACTTATCCAATCATAAAAAGAAATTCGCTGCATACCAATTGCATATTGTTTTTATGACCCCAAAGTATTATTGAAGACAAATAAAAACGATTTTTCCAAATTCCTAGAGTGGTGTTATCCCTTAAAGGAAAGAAATTTATTTATTGATCGTTTTAAATGTATATCCCCTCTTAAAGACTTTGAGGCGTCTGGCCACCTTGGCCGATCGAAAAATGGGTATATTAAAAAAAAAAATAAACTCGAAAGTATGGGCCAGAATATTTTTATTTTTTTACACAACGTCAGAAAGGGCTTTAAGAATAACGTTAATAAATTTCCATTCAAAATATTAAAAAATGGCGCCGTTATGCACTTTGCCGCGGAGGCCCTCCGCACGATACGCGCGGTCGTTGTCCCAGCTGTAACGCGGTCATGGCACATCTGCAAAAAAAAATTAGCTCATTCGTAAGGAGTGTCGCTACAATGTAGCGTAGCGGTTCGCGACCATTAAAAAAATTATGGTGAGCCGAAGAAAAAAATTTGTATTTTTCACTGAAATTATGGCTCACCATAATTTTTTTAATGGTCGAAAAAAAAACGCTACGCTAAATTGTACCGACACTACTCACAAATGAGCTGATTGTTTTTTTCAGATGTGACATGACCGCGTAACAGCTGGGACAACGACCGCGCGTATCGTGCGGCGGCCTCCGCGACAATGTGCATAACGGCGCCATTTTTTAAATATTTTGAACGGAAATTTATTAACGTTATTTTTAAAGCCCTTTCTGACGTTATGTAAAAAAATAAAAATATTCCGGCCCATACTTTCGCGTTCATTATTATGTTTTTTAATATGCCCATTATTCGATCGGCCAAGGCGGCCAGACGCCTCTAAAGAATCTCGTACGTGTGAGCGAAAACGGGCAGAAAATTATGAAGCAACTCGTCCACTCCTTTGATGTTCGCTATTTCGGTATTCGCTATTTTCGACCATCGCTCGTTAGCCTATCTGAGATATATACTTTCGAAGTTTGTATCCTCGATATATATGTCTTTTTGCTATAGATGGTATTACCAATATTAGATACTCACGTCTTTCCATTTCGGAGATATGGATGTTCTAGATTGTTTGAATCTGTATTTGTATGACACAAACTGCAGACAATCTGAATACACGTTCTCGAATAAATAATCCTTTGGTGTAATAGTTATTCAATTACGTTATCGGCCGAAGGATAAAATTTTGAATAATTTACAGTTCGTTACTTTAAGTTTATAATTCTGTCATTTCGAAATCTTTGTCGTTCTATATTTGGTCTTTCAAAGTTTTGACCCCCATCCCAATGTGAAAGGGGCTGAAAAAAATGCCGAAACACACTTATCCAATGTGAAATGTGTGTTTGAAAAAAATGCCGATCGAGAAAGACTCAAAGTTCTCTTCGAGCCTTTCTCGATCATTTCGGCACTTTTCTTCAACAATTTTTTAAATTAATTTTCTAAGGGGAAAAGTAAAAACTCATTTCCATATTGGGGAAAACATCTATTTTTTAATCATATTTTCCAATACTGTTTGCACCAAAATTTGGAACGCCCGCTCGTTTTGAGCAACTTCAGCATGCGTCCCGTGGAGCGAACGACTGCGTGTTCGGTCGCGTCGACGATACCCGCGGCGTTCTTGCTGCGGCCGCTCCCGTCGCTGGTGTCGCGGTTCTTTCGATGGCCTGCCCTTCTCGCGCCCTTGGGCTGCCTCGGGTGGCTCTTGCCGCTGCGGCTACTGCTGACGTCAACTTTTTTCTTTTTGTTGCGGCGCCAAAATTTCTTCTTTGTAACTGTAAAAAATAAATAATAAAATGTACAAATAAAATACATTACTCACACAAATTATGGAATATTTAAAAAATTCCGAATTTTTAGCTGATTTTCAACAAAGGATAACTCGGAGAAAAATGGTCGTACAGAAAATAAAAAAAATGAAAATTATAGCTTCAAGTATCTAGTTTTCAGATCTGGACTGTACATTTTTTTAGCGTGGGTGGTTTTCTTGTAATCATCAGAAAACCAACGAAATTTTTTTTCCAAATTTTCGCTCGTCTTTAAAATGGTCTGTCGACTTCAAATATTTTTTCGATCGACAATTACTCCGCGCCACATCATCGTACGGAGCTCGTTAAAAGTTTAAATTAAAGCTGATTAAATTGTCTAAAAGACTTTTATAGTCGTATGATCAAAAAAATTCTTTGAAGTCGACTGACCATTTTAAAGACGAGCAAAAATTTGGAAAAAAAATTTCGTTGGTTTTCGGATGATTACAAGAAAACCGCCCACGCTAACAAATTTTACAGTCCAGGTCTGAAAACTAGATACTTGAAGCTATAATTTCCTTTTTTTTATTTTCTGTACGACCATTTTTCTCCGAGTTATCCCTTGTTGAAAATCAGCCAAAAATTTGGAATTTTTTTAATATCCCTTAATTTGTGTGAGTAGTGTATTTTATTTGTACATTTTATTATTTATTTTTTACAGTTACAAAGAAGAAATTTTGGCGCCGCAACAAAAAGAAAAGTACTCGTCAGCAGCAGCTGCAGCGGCAAGAGGCACCCGAGGGAGCCCAAGGGCGCGAGAAGGGCAGGTCATCGAAAGAACAGGGGCGGGTGCGAGGGGAGCGGCCGCAGCAAGGACGCCGCAGAGAACTTTGAGTCTTTCTCGATCGGCATTTTTTTCAAAACACATTTCACATCGGATAAGTGTGTTTCGGCATTTTTTATAACACATTTCACATTGGGATGGGGGCCAAAACTTTGAAAGGCCAAATATAGAACGACAAAGATTCCGAAATGACAGAATTATAAACTCAATGTAACGAACTGTAAATTATTCAAAATGTTATCCTTCGACCGATGACGAAATTGAATAACTATTACACCAAAGAATCATTTATTCGAGAGCTCATTTATTCGAGAACGTGTATTCAGATTGTCTGCAGTTTGAGTCATACAAATACAGATTCAAACTATCTAGAACATCTATATCTCTGAAATGGAAAGACGTGAGTAGATCTCAGATAGGCAAACGAGCGATGGTCCAAAATGGCGAACATCAAAGAAGTTTACGACTTGCTTCATAATTTTCTGCCGGTTTTCGCTAACACGTAAGAGATTCTTTTAAGGCGTCTGACCACCTTGGCCGATCCCGAAATGGGTATATAAAAAAATAAAATAAACTCGAAAATATGGGCCGGAATATTTCAATTTTTTTACATAACGTCAGAAAGGGCTTTAAGAATACCGTTAATAAATTTCCTTTCAAAATATTTTAAAAAATGGCGCCATTATGCACATTGCCGCGGAGGCCCTCCGGACGATACACGCGGTCGTTATCCCAGCTGTTACCCGGTCATGTCACATCTGAAAAAAAAATCAGCTCATTCGTGAGTAGTGTCGCTACAATGTAACGAAGCGGTTTTTTTTTCGACCATTAAAAAAGTTGCAGTGAGCCATTATTTCGGTGAAAAATTAAAAAAAATTCTTTTGGCTCACCATAATTTTTTTAATGATCGAAAAAATCGCTACGCTACATTGTAGCGACAATACTCACACATGAGCTGATTTTTTTTGCAGATGTGACATGACCGCGTAACAGCTGGGACAACGACCGCGCGTATCGTGCAGAGGACCTCCGCGGCAATGTGCATAACGGCGCCATTTTTAAATATTTTGAACGTAAATTTACTAACGTCATTCTTAAAGCCCTTTCTGACGTTGTGTAAAAAAATAAAAATATTCCGGCTCATACTTTAGAGTTTATTATTTTTTTTAAATATTCCCATTTTTCGATCGGCCAAGGTGGCCAGACGCCTTAAAGTCTTCAAGAGGGGATATACATTTACAACGATCAAAAAATCGATTTCTTTTCTTTAATGAATGCAGCACATTTTTTTTAAGGTTGGATAAGTGTGTATACGTAAGGCAGGTTTGCAGTCACAAGAGCCTCGCGGTTGATATATCAGCGTGCGGGCTCTGAGTGCAGACGACGCGGGTTTGATCCCCGGTAGCCAATGTCTTTTTTAAAATTAAACACATATGAATTAAATATCATAAATAATGTCTGGACATGCGAGAATAGCTATAGCGAGAGTAGGTTCGAAATTTTTTAAATATAAAATGAAGAAAAAAAATAGATTGAAAAAAGTCGATTAACTAGGGATTGAACCCGGACCGCAAGCATCGTCAATCCGTCCCGCTGCCAACTCAGCCACGACGCTCATTGAGGATAGAAAAACATTTATGATACACGCTTATTCATAATGTTTAATGTTGAAAAAAAAAACGCCGTAAAGACCGCGGCAAAGGCTCAAGATTTCTTTTTGAACCTTGCACGGTCGTTTCGGCGTTTTATTTGTCAACGCGGTTCGTCGTTAATTTTTATAACCCGCATTCTCGGCATAAACGCCCAACCGAGAGAAAACAATTTTCTCGATACATGTTTTTCTCTTTGAAATTCATTTAATGCATATTCCAATCCGCAGTACGGCCACACATATGTCGAGCTCGATCGGACGGAAAACCTCGCTCCGTTCGCCTGTCGAGTGAGCGAGGGGCAGAGACTTTTCCCCCATCGAGCTACCCATTCGTGTGCACGCTGACTGCGATATCGACTTGAGCGGTGCTCACGACTCGCGCGGCTACAAGGGAATCTGCAACCTCGACAGAGGCGATGCACACAAAATCATATTCCCGAACTCGCCGCCGCGATTTAGCGCCATTTCCGAGGCACGCCGAAAAGGGGAGCGTTGTACATATCCCTACTACTAATCGCCGTTCAAAGTGGCTACAAAATGAGGTCAAACAGGGATGGCGCCACTATCTCTAAGATCTCGAGAAGTAAGCTGAGTATCGATGTCGTATAAGCGAGATGGAAGAGGATCGAATGCGCATCCTAGCCTTTATGGCAGGGGGCTGACACTGGTAGATAAATGCTGTTCGCAAAATGTCCTTGCCGCACTGTGACGCTAGTAGACGTATGGCAGGCATGCATATATATCTAAGTTGCACCGGTGTTTCGAATGTTTTATATGAATAAAAGATAACTTTAGGAAAACCATTATTCACGTAAATGATGGATTCTGTTATCGTTGTAACAGTTCGTGCTGTTATCGCAATAACGATAACAGCACGAAACGAAAGTATCGAATCGTTCAGCTGATCGGAGTATTTAGAGCGTAAGGCTGTCACCAGGGGGGTGACACAGGCCACTGTAGTCGCTTAGCTGAGTCTCTTGTGTTGCCAAATTTCGTCACTTGTGGCGCCACTTGTCTTCTCACCGCAGTGCTTCCGAAATGCATTCAAAGCATTCAATGATACATGTCAAATAATCTAATGAAATAAATAATCTAATAATATCAAATAGTAAAGAATGGAATAATAAATTATTTATTTCGTTATTGTAAATGTTAAAAATTAGATTTTAGATGGTAGTCACTGCTGAATACGAATGAAAGGAAAGGGAAAAGATAGATAGATAGTTTAATTAGTGCTCTAGGATATTAAATATCCTCTGGCACACAGACCTTTATACAATGCTTGCAAATTATTTTTCCGTACAATACAGTTTTACAAAACCTTACAACTAACCGCATATTAATGATACATTTAACAATTACGTATGAGTCAAACGCCTACCCGTTCTCGCATTCTACTTGTCTTTCCTATACATGCTGCATAAAATAGGAGAAAAAGGCCCTTTTGCTGAGTTTAATGCTATCGGATGGAAGCGAATTCCACATGTATGAAGCTATAATGCCGAAGGAGTGTTTTTGGCATTCAGTTCGAAAATGAGGATAAGCTAAAAGATCCTGTTCCCTGCGAAGGTGCCTATTGTTGCTACAATGATTTATTTTCAGCTGCGACCTAAGGTACGCCGGCCTGCCCGAGCTGAGGACCTCATAGGCGATGCATAACATATAAAATTTACGCCTCTCGTCTAGTCTTAACCAGGGTAACTTTGCCCAATATGGCGTAATATGCTTGAACCACTTCGCATCAAATATGAAACGTACACAAGAATTTAAAGCAACCTTAAGAATAGTGTTGTATTTGTCGGATATCCCGAATAAGATGCTGCAGCAGTAAACGAATATTGGCATTATGAGGACAGACAGAAGTTTTACTCTAGCAGGCTGTAGCAGGAAACTTCTGCAGATTTTCGAAGTATAGAGCCGTGAGCTAGCCATTTTCGCAACGTACTATGTTTGCTCCTTCCAACAAAGGGTGTCGTCGAGCCATATCCCCAAAATTTTCACGGAATGACAGTACTGAACAGTGGCACAATCATTTTTGATGGCAGGAATGTCGGGCAGGTTGAGGCCTCTGACTGACCGTCTGCTACCAAGTATGATAGCATGCGTCTTCTGGTCATTAAGTTGTAGCCCATTGAGGGACGCCCATATACGGATCAAAACGATTTCTTTATTGATTTTGGCAATGCAGCGATCGAGGTCAGAGACTGGACTTTTGATAAATATTTGGAGATCGTCTGCATAAATGTTGTAGGCAACAGAGAACAGTGCATATCTCAGGTCACACATGTAGAGCGTGAACAAGAGTGTATGCGGGGAAATACACCCAAAATAAAAATGAGAGTCATTAAAGCCTGAGGGAGAGGTGAGGTTGTAAGCTGGCCGAGTGACAGTATCACTAGTACTTACGGATCAAATGCTTCGCCGTAAAACTTACGCTGAGCTTTTTTTATTGCTGCTTGAACCACGTTCCTGAGCTCCCTGAATCTGCCCAATAGTTCCTGTGAATTAGCTACTTGGAAATTGGACTTGTCCCCGCTTGAGCGTTTTTAACTGAGAGTGAATTGCTTCCAGGCTTTATTTCGTTTTCTCATCATGTTTTTAATGTCCTCAGTTAGCCAGGCGGAAGGAGTTTGTTTCCAGACACAACGTTGTACCGGAGCGTGTAGATCCAGACAATCAAGGACTGTGGTGTTTAGAAAAGATACCTTCTAATCAATAGATTGAGACTCAAAGAACGTCGACCAATCCAAGGAGGTCAGGTCGGATAAAAATGCCTCTCGGTTAGAATTCTTGAAGTTTCTATTAAATGAGTCACAGTGAGAGAACTTAGCTATCTTGTAATTATCCGTCACCCAGATACAGTCATGGCCCGACAAAGGGACTGATTCTTGACCGCTATTAATTATTTTGTCCTCTGTGTCAACGATACAATGATCAATATTGGTATCGGACGATACCGTATGATGGGTCGCTTTGAAGGATACTAAGAATAAGTCATTTACGGTGATGAACTGAGCTAGGAATTGACTGTCGTAATACCTTTGCCCCATATTGATGTTTAGGTCCCCCATTACAATAAAGTTGTTATATAAAGGGAGGGTTTTGTTACAGAGGTTTATGAAGCTGGAGAAGCCTTTAGTCTTAAGTGCTCTGTACACTGTAGCGATAAGGATGTTTGGGGCGTCACCATTTGATATCTCTAGGAACAAGAATTCGGGTCCGTCTGTAGACAAACCGGATGATGCGTGGATTATCTATGGGCAATACGGAGGTTATCATTGCTATTTAACATTCTGAGTATTCGATCAAGCTGACTTTTTCCTCTATACGCCGCCTTAGCAAGGGACATTTCTTGCCATCGAGGACCGAATGATTGTCATTTTGTTTGGCTGATCTGCAGTTGATGCAACACGGTGCTTCTCGTCTGTTCCTACAATCTCTCATCTCGTGATTTTCGGGGCAGTGACCACAGCGAGCGTTACCCCTACAGTTTTGAGCCATGTGACCGAAACCGAGGCATTTATAACACTGCAAAATCTTAATGTAATCCTCGACTGGGAAGAAGTTCCAATTTGCAAAAATACGACCCCTGGCAAGTAGAGTTTTCCTGACCTTGGCAGTTACTTCAATGACAATGTTCTTAGTGGCACGACCGTTTCTAGGTGCGAAGGATTATATAACTTTGATTGAACCCTCCATTGCGTCTGTTGCATTTGTCTCGATTACTTGCTTCATGAATTCCTCAGGGGTGAGGTCTGATGGTACGTATCGGACTAGCATTCTAGGTCGCAGCCCATAGTCCTCCTTTACCTCCAATCCTGCCTTCTTTAAACTTGCGAGAGACTTCAACTTGTCAAGGTCAACCGAATCCACGTCAAGCCTAATACCTTTGTCCTTAGCCCTTTTTACGTTAACTATCTTTAGATTTGCATCGGCAGGTTTGATCGCTTTGAGAACCGCGGACTTGGTCGCTTCCGAATCGGAGAAACAATCGTCCTTGTTTGCCCGTGGGCCACTAGAAAAATTTTTGACGTTAGATACTGATACCGAAGTCGCATGCGCCACTCTGACCCGGTCCTTCGATACGCCAGTAGACGCTACATTTGCATAGGAGCGCAAATTGCTATTATTCCCTTTATTTAATTTGCCTATGGCCAAATCAACTGCAGCCTTGACTGCCGAGAGATTTTCAGTTTTTATAGACCGGCTAAGCGACTCCGTAACCTTGAGCGCGGCGATTGCCTGGAGATATGCAGCAGCCATCGCGTTAAAAGCGTCCATATGCTATGAGCACCTGCAGAGTCTTTTGTCTCCTCTCAGCGGTAGTCTTACTTGAAAAGAGATCTCCGGAGAGGGCGGATTGACCGCTCTTGAGGGTAGATTTCAGCAGCTCAATGTCTTTTTCTGCGTAGGGAGGAGAGGATCCGGTAGACGCTGTAGGTTCTTCGTACAGCGATTCCTTGTTACTGAGATCGACCTCACGATGAGCGTGTAGTGAGACGGCCATTCTTCTGCCATCGACTGGTGAGAAGTTTTCGGAGCCGAAGTGCAGTTCAGTTTTGCCGCCATGCGCCATTTTTGGCGCGGCGGGAGTGCCGCTATACTAGATCTCGATCCTTCAATCGAATCGTCGATAAAGAGGACCGCACGCCTCGCGCAGCCGAGGGATGGCGCCACGAGTTCCGTATCAATTTTTCGACAAGCCTCCAGCCCCGAGTGGATTTCCAGTAAATAGCGTTCCGAGATATAGGTTAGGAAATATGTCAATTTTTGTTTGACATATTGCGCTTCAAACAAAAGATTGACTGCTAGTTGTTATTGCCTGAGGTTTTTGCATAAGGGCGCGTACAAACATGCTGAAACAAAAACGCCCGTAGGCAAGCGGTGGCAAAATAATTTCTCAGAAAAGCGAGCATTTACAGCATTTCCACGCTTTTTTCTGTTGTTGGTTTTCTTTTTTTTTGATCGGCGTTTACACAGGTGCAATATTGTTGCATACGCATTGTCAGAAAACATTGAATTATGTTATAATAAATGTCGTGAGCATGGGTCTGACAAGTTCTTGTAATTATAAACGTCTTCTAAAAGGTTCTCGCAAAATGCTATTCGATCTCGAATGCAAATTCGATTAGTTAGATGTGCTGTTAAGCAATACATAAAACAATTAGCGACTGCTGGCATGCTGTAATCGCGCTCTGTAAGGTGCACGTTATTCTCGAAATTCCAATCATCATGCTTGATCATTTCTTCCAATTTTGTTTTTATGGTGTTCGAGAGATCGGTAGCAGTGTGGGAATTTTCATAAACTGTTTTCGGTTCAAAAAGCTATATCAATGGCTCTGTGCGGTTTCCAACAGCAATACAAGTCCCAGTTTTCGGTGGTTTGAGAACGCTAAATGCGGTTAGAATTCTGTATATATGCAAAAACGTCGGCATTGAAGGATGGTCGTTACAACCACCCGCTTGACGCACGGTTCCGAAAAATCTCTGTATGAATAAATAGAAAAAAGAAACACATGTATAAAGTAAAATGAAAAAGACAAACACCAATATTAGAAATCAGGAAGCACAGGTGAGTTAACACGATGTGAAATACGTATCATGTTACATAAATGTATAAGAGATAGCTGCAAATATGGTGTCGTGCTTTCTCCGGAATGGCCAGAATAAAAAGAAAATAAGAAATTAAGTAAATCGCTGCTTTCGGCGCAACTCTTTGGTACGCTGGCTTAGCAAAATGCAATTCTGATCGGTTACCCCGTTTCGGAGGAAATCGGAATTTTTTTTCGGTAGCAGTCCTCACTTTAGACGTGATTAAATTGCTATGTAACCATAAAACCACATCACATTATCATTTAAGTATGTAAAAAGAAGAAATCAATTATATAATTAACGGTGACCTCGGTAAACAAGCCTCCAATGGATCCTGATTTACTCGACCTGTCAACACGTATGAAAATCCTCAGTGCTGTGTGAGATACTCGACGAGATCTAACATGGATTTCAATGTGACGCGTAGACCTTCCGCTGTTTGTTTTGTGAGGAAAAAGCTTCTCGACAGCTTTCCCTTTTCGACACAATGTTCCCAAGCATCCAGCTTCTCCAGTGATTCTTGAATTTTCTGCATATATAATATGTTTAATTGTTATTTCTACCACCATTAAACGCAACTCTTTGTTATTGTTTAATGTTATTTATTATTGTGCATGATTATTGAACAGTCAAGTAATATACCTTGAAGTCGACATTGCCTGGTTGTACTCCGTCGATAGGGTCTGTCCGATTCAGAGCATCGAACATATCGCTTAACCACTGACAGAATGATGCCGTAGCTCCACAGCCATGGAATTCGGGAAACTTCTCGAAATATTGCAGTGCGCCACAAACTGAATTGCTGAAGACCTGTTTAATGAATAATTTTATTTAACTAAGTAATTGTGCCTCGTTATTAAATATTTGGAATAAAATCATGAAGCGCCTTACTTGAACAGCCAACTTCACGCGCATTTTCAGAGAATCGTTTACAAATACGTGATTGGCAATCAATTTCCGGCAAATAAAATTTTGCCCAGGACCCGCGTACTCTCGGTCCTTCTCGAATAAAAGTTTGATGAAGTCCCACTTGATTTGCTGCTCCGAAGGATCCATCTAACAATATTTTTCAATATTAAAGATAACCCATCTAGCAATGCACAAGTCATGCAGTACTTTAAAATACAGTTCTATTTATAAACCTGCAAAACTCTTTGATTAAATAAACGATTTCTTATAGTCTTCTTAAGATGTGGCGTATCAGAAAATACGTAAATTTTTCGACCGTTTTCCACAGGGTGGTCGGAATAATTACGGAGGTTGCCTTTCGTCCCACATACACCGACTTCGGACCAAAATTTCCTATTTGGACTCGCACCGTCGCTAACTATCCCGTGGACTTTAGCCCCGATCTTTTCCAACAGGATGATTGCTTTGACGATCAGCTGTGTTAGGACTTATCCTTTAGCGGGCCCTTTTGATGCAAAGACGGCTATGAGTTGGCAATGGTTTCCGTCTAGCGATTGAAGCATTAAAACTAATCCATGATTAGCTTTTTCGGAGAAATTGGAGGATTTAGTATCTCCATCGCCAAAATCGATCAGTCCTTCGTAACTGAGATTTTTGGTGTCGACATTTACACTTTCTCGTGTCGCTATTTTATCCAGCAACAAAATTCCATGTTTTTGCTGTTCGCTCATTTTTCTCAGGGCCAGCTTCATAACTTCGAAGAACTCACGGTCGAATCCGCATGAAGTTTTGATTTTGATAGATATCTGAAAAAATTATTTTGTTTAGCATAAATGAGAAATGTGAATGATGACTTTAAATAGTAAATATTAACAATAATTGGAAATAGTAGATATTAATAATAAATGTAAATAATAAATGTTAATATTAAATTGTAATTGCCAATCTGTGAAAATGAGTGCGAAATACCTTCGAACAGTTCTTATACACGGGAGTGGCAGAATTTCGTTCGATCGCAGGAGCTCGTAACCTGAAGACGATCTCATGTAGAGAAGCATGCATAGCAGCATCCATTGCGCGGAGTAATCTCGTCCTCTTGAGTTTTTATGTTGTGCAGCTTCAATAATTTGATTTAAAACGCACAGTTGGTTTTGGGATATATTCCCGCTGTTGACATGCTGCTTGAGATCTCGACTATGTAGCATGCTATTTTCTGCCGCATTTGACTAACGTCCGACTGCATAGTTTTTTTAATTTTTTCTCGCGCTAACCGCTTCGCTCGTAATGCAGAGCGATATCTCGCCTGCAAACCCAAGAGATTCTTTTTTTGTTCTTCAAAACTGACCGTTTTGTTTCTATTTTTCGTCGCTTTCTATTTTACAAGGCTTCGATTAGTCCTGCCTAAAGAATTCTTTGTCAGACTGCAAGTCTGATGAGTCGAACAGTAACTCTCTGGTTGAGTTTGCAACCAGAGAGCTACTGTTCGACTCATCGATTGCAGTGGATGGTAGAGGCCCAACTGTTTTTTCGGATGTTGTCCACTCAAATTGTGACGGAATAGTTATGTCTCCAGCTGTCAGAACAATGTTGTCATCAATCGATGTTTGATCCGAGGAAGTTTCGTTGGTTGGTAGCGGACCAAACTCAACCAGAGAGCTACTGTTCGACTCATCGATTGCAGTGGATGGTAGAGGTTTAAGGCGTTTCTTCGGATGTAGTGCACTCAAATTGTGACGGAATAGATCCTTTTTTAGCCAAGGTACTTTATGTTTTCCCTATAATTGTATATTCACAATTGGAATAAAAAGTGAATAAATAATATGTTATCGATTTTATGACAAAAACAAAAGAATCAAACAATCGATTCAACTAAATGAACTCACCACGCCAATTACATCTCCGTTGGGAGTGAGGAATTGACGGTTCCAAAGAATCTTGTCCTTCCGGAAGTGTTTTTCGCACACCGCTCTCCCTGCTTTCACACACCTGTCGGGTCGCTTTACTGCGTCTTTCTATAACTTTAAAGCTTCTGGATATCGGGGTATTGTAAAAAAATGTACTTTTTCGAGGTTTGTCGAAGCCGGAGCGTACCTCAAATCGCAGCCGGGTACAATGCACGTTGGCATAAAAGTAACAGTCAACAAAACTTAACAAAACAACTGTTAAAGATAGCCTCTATTTGTGGGGGAAATGACTGACACTTGGAGTTAGGTTAACGGAGATATTTTATTTCACAATACTGTAGTAAGGAACGCAGAAATAAATAACAATAATAATCATGATAAGGAACTGTAATACATGCTGACTATTGGCACACGCTCTTTCTCTCGTTACTCGCTCTCGCCTTTCGTACGTTACGACGTAATACGTCCGACTACTCCAAACGCTCCGATACGACTCCTCTTTCTAGCATCCGGCACCGACGCTCACGCGCGCACACCTGTCGCTATCCAAGAGGTTCTTCCCGCCGCTGACTCAGCTAGGGAGGGCGCTACTCGATGCGTGCTCTAACCGGCCTTAACACTCGGCCATCCTCTAAGACATTGGTCCTCGAACGTTCTCCCTTCTTTTTTATTTGTTTTGCAATTAATTACATTATTCGCTACAATCGTATTCCGCTAAATATTTGGGGGGACGGACGGTGCGTCCGGATCGCCGCGTTGACCGATCCTCGGAGACTCGACCTTTCGCGGCTATTTCTATTACATCTTTTCCAGGTACACGTTACACTTCATAACGGTTTTACAATTCGTACGATTTACACACTCTTGTCTAGCGTCTTTGTCACTCGTTTTCGGGCTTGAATCGTTCGTGGGGTTTCTTACGTAGTTAACGTCGCTTCGCTCACTTCCGGGGTCACTATCGGAGGCTGCATTCTCTTCTCCGGATTCCGCCGCCTCGGGCTCCCATAATTTGAGTTGCTCTGCATGTGCCGTCGACACGTAACGTCACCCCTCGTCTGTAGGGCCCAAATCGCATACCCGATAAGTGTCTCCAGGCAACGCGGCCGCGATTACGAGCGGTCCTCGATATCGTGGTCGGAGTTTTCTGGACTCCCCAGGTACCGTAGGGTTGACTTTCCTGAAGACGAGGCTTCCCACGGTAAAGTTGACGTGGCGTTGTCGATGCTGGTCGAACTGCTCCTTCGCCTTTGCCTGCCCTTCCCCGATACGTTCCCGAGCCTGTCCCCGAAGTTCCTCCGATCGTCTGTAGCTTCCTCCACCCTCATCAGCGATTAAACGTAGCGCGCCTTCGCCACGACACGGCAAATAGCCGTAGGTCGGATGGCGCCTTTCCCGTCGCCGCATTCCGCATCTCGTTCAGATCGCTCTGTACCCGGTTTAGCGTTCGGTCCCACGTTCGCCTTCTTTCCTCCTCCAGATTGCTGCGCAGGGCTGGGAGCAGCACGGCATTCCAACGCTTAACCTGTCCGTTGGCCCTGGGGTGTCTCGGCGAGTTCACCACGTGCTGAATACCGTGTTGTCGGTAAAAGGATTCAAAATGTTTCGACATGAAGCACGTCCCCCTGTCGGAAATGATTAGGCGCGGCGCGCCATAGTTATCGACCACGTCCTCCAAATGGCGCAATACACTTCGCGTCTTCGTATCCACGACGGCTCGCAACACGACAAACTTCGTTAAACCGTCCACCATCACCAGAACGTATTTGTTACCGCACGCACTCGTTACAAATGGCCCTAGGTGATCTATGTGCACCCTCTCGAAAGGACGAAGCTCAGGCGGAATGGGGTGCAACGTACCCGCTTGCCGGCCCGGCCTAGACTTGTTCGCCGCGCATTGCAGGTACGCTCGCAAATGCTGCCTGACGTACGCTTTAATGCGCGGGAAGTAATAATGTTCGTGCATTCGCGCCACGACGCGCTCGACGCCCGCATGGCTTTTCAAGTCATGGAATCGCACGACTAGCCCCTTTCGCAGGGGACGCAATATCACGTACCGTAGCCCGACTCCTACACGACCATATATCACCCCGTTCTTAAGTTGTAACTCGTGCACACGACCCTTTTCCTCTACCGTCCACCGATCTTTTGGTTTATCTAATGTCCCATCTTTTGCTTGAGATCGGCATCGCAATACTGGTACTTTCGCACCGCATCCTCCTCGTTCAAAAGCGTCGAGACCTGGTGAGGTTCCGGGTTGTTCGGGTCCTCAACCGGAGCTCGACTTAGCGCGCCTACATGAGCTAACTTTACGCCCGCGCGATGTACGCGGGTGTAAAGTAAAGATGTGATAGTAAATTCGATATTAGCTAACAGGGTGCGCAATCTTTTGACGGCCCATACTACCGCCAGCAACTTGAGCCTACTGCTGTGGTAGTTCAGTTCGACCTCACTCGTACGCCGACTAATTGCATACACTAGTCGAAGATTGCCCGACGCGTCCTTTTGCATTAACACGGCACCCAACCTCATAGCGGTCGCATCTGTGTGCAATTCAGTAGAAGCTTTCGGGTTAAAAGTTTGCAATACAGGTTGCTCGGACAATCTTTTACGTAGTTGCTCGAAGGCCGCTTGTTGGGACTCTTCTCACTCGAACGTTACGCTCTTTTTCGACAAACGCGTTGAGGGTTCCGCGATATGCGCGAGCTGCGGAACCAATTTTCTAAAGTAACTCGTTAAACCGAAATACCACCGCACCTCGTGTACGCTTCGAGGCTGCGAGAAGTCGCGACTCGCCGCGACCTTCAATTCGCCCCGCTCAACGCCCTTTTCGGACAATTCGAATTGGACAATTTTTTTTAACAAAAATCTACATTCACTCAGTTTAATTAGTCAGAGGTCCGAAGCTGTCTGCATCACTTTAGAAAAGAACGCTGGACCGTTCATAAGCCCGAACACCGCAGAGGTCCTTGAGAGAACTTGCGCAGAGGTCCGAAAGCTGTCTGCATCACTTTAGAAAAGAACGCTGGACCGTTCATAAGCCCGAACACCATCCGAGTGAATTCGGCGGTTCCGTCTGGCGTTATAATGGCAGTCCGCTCCCGGGCCTCTTCGCTGAGGGGTATCTGTAAATAACCATGGGTTAAATCAAGTACTATGAATAACGAGCTGGCGCCTATCTGGGCAAGGTGATCTTCGATGGGCAAAGGAAAGTGAACTCGCTTGGTCTGACTATTTAATATCCTGAAATCCACACAAAGTCGCAAATCGCCATTTTTCTTTTTAACTAATAGTACGGGACTCGCATACAGCGACTCTGTGTCCGTAATGATACCCGCCGCTCGCCATTTGGCCAAAGTACGCTTAATCTCGTTTCGCTCGCGCTCGGTCGCACGATACGGCTTACATGATACAGGCTTCGCGCCCTCTTCCACTTCGATTCTTATCTCGGTGTTTTTCCCTCGCCCTAGGTCTTGTAGGCTCGTTGACACACAGTCCCGGAACTCATTGATTGTTGCGCACAGGTCTCGTACCACGTCTGCTGGTTGCTCTGGCCCGACGACGAGCTCGTCCACCGAAATCGGTTCTCTCGCGGTCAACCGTCGACTGACCACCGTCAGGCGTTCAAGTGGTCCACGTATCAGTCGCATGTCATCCGGTTTCACCTTCTGCTCGTAGAGTCCTAAATTGAGCACTGGTACGGCGTGCTCGGCGTTCGAACACACAACGTCCACGAAATTCATAGACAGCGGCGGCAACGTCGTACCCTGCAGCGTCGTTGCCAGTCTCGGCTCCGCTTTCGGCTCATCTGCTCTCGAAGTCCGCTAAGTGAAGGTTAGAGTACCTCCGATTTTTCGATAATCCACGGTTGGATGGTCTGTGAAGGTGCGCCCCACGATAGCATCCACCGCTTGGGTGTTGGCCGGTACGACTCGAAGGAGTATCTCTGGTACTTCCATCTCGTCGACGCTGACTCGGGCTCTCACGACCCCTTGGCTCGTCACGGTATACTCGGGTGGTCCGAAATCCTTGAGCGTTTGGGCCGCGCCCTCCATAACGAACCGCTCCATCAGAACTCGCGTGGCACGGATTGTACAGTCCGAGCTCCCCGGGTCGATAAAGGCCGCCAGCTCCCTTCCGTTGATCTTTGCCGTCTTTAGATACTTTTGAGCCGCAGACGCACTTACACGACCGATCGCCTGGACGCTCGCTTCTTCTTTCGCTGGGCACCTTCGACTAATGTGGCCTCGTCCGCCACACTGGTAACACGTCACCTCCTTCTTGGGGGCCGGACACGCTCTTGCCAGATGACCGTCCTTTCCGCAGTTGTAACAGCGCTTCGACGGAAATTGCTGTCCCTTGTACCTGGTCGCGCAGAAAGGTGTCGGACACCCTCCTTGCTGTCCACTTTCTTCGTTGGACCTGACGAAGCGTACGTCCTTGCTGACGAAGGCTCACGCGTGGCACGTATCCTATCGCTGCGCTGGCCCAAGATGTGCTTGGAGTACTACAGACTGTGCAGCAACGCGTTCGCAGTGTAATGCTGCGCTGGCATCACTGCGCTTGCCAGTTCTCTGGACCACAGGCCCAATAACACTTCGGCTTTCACTTTGCGAAAGCTAAGAGGTAATTCCGCGCGCAACCTCGTTTTCGCATGAAAATACACGGAAAGCGACTTTGTTTCCCCTTGGGTACAAGCCCTCATACGCGCGAAACACGTCGACACGTCGTCACTCGTAACGAACGTCTCACGGAACGAGTCTCGAAATCCTTCCCATGAGGTTAATTCACATGCTAGTCCGCGAAACCAGTCACGTGCACCGTCGCGCAAATCCATTTTCGCCGCTTCAAAAACATAGTCATTCGGCCGCTGATGCAATTGTTGCACTGACTCAAGGTTTTTTTATCCACTCACGCGCACGCGTACTGTTACCATCCCCGTTAAAAGTGTCAATATTTTTCGAAAGATCCGGTATGATGTGCAACAGTGGGATCAGCGTCCCGGTCGTCGCCGGCACCGACGCCGTGGGTTGTCGCGGGGCGACGTGTTCCGCCAAAAGCTGCGCGAGCAGCTCATATTCATCCCCATTGGACAGTCATTCACGAAAAGCGTCCGTTAATGCCGCGTGCGCAGGCTCGATTATGGACGATTGTTGTTCACGCGGTCCGCTCGTTGACGCGGATCCCCCCCCCCCCGCTACATTCATTTACCGGCAATCGCGGCTCTGGCGCGCGTTCGTCGTCACTCTCGTAACAAGATGGTGGACCGCGTCGCGTAACCGGCTCGTCACCCGCGATGCCCGTTGGGTCGCCATCTTGCGCTCGTTCAACGCCTGTTCCAGGAAGACTAGAGGTGAAGAGTACGAACGCCGTGTCGTCGAAACGTCCGCAAAAGCAAGGACGAAAAGGGCGGCGCTGCTCTCCTACCGCACCGAAGTAAAGTCAGCAACAAACCAGTGCCGTACGATATGCAGAATATAGAGCTTATATAGAGCGATAATTTGATCAAATGAATTGTAAAGGAAGTGCCGTACGCTATGCAACAAGCACCCTTTGCTACTTCATATGGAGCGATAATTTCATCAAATTAATTGTACAACCAGTTGGTGAAGGCAATTTCTATATAGATAGACCGTATTCTTATACATAGATTGTTATGGAGAATACCAAAATACAGAAATTAAGTCATGTTTTTTTATTGCGGAAGCAGTAACAAACAAAAATTACTTATAGACACAAGGAAGTTCATAAGAAATTTGCATCCAGACAAAAATTTTACAGATTATCACCATATTTACACATTATAACACGCTATACGGATAAAGAATAATAACGAAATACAGAAATTAAGTCATTTTTTTTCGTTGCGGAAACCGTAACAAACAAAATTTTTTTATAGACACAAGAAAATTCATAAGAATTTTTAATCCAGACAAAAGTTTTACAAATTATCACATTTCATATTTACACATTATGATACGCTGTACAGATAAAGAATAATAACGAAATACAGAAATTAAATCATTTTTTTTGTTGTGGAAACTGAAACAAACAAAGTTTATTTATAGACACAAGAAAATTCATAAGAGTTTTGCATCCAGACAAATTTTCACAAATGATCACACATTATATTCACACATTGTGATACGCTGTACAGATAAATCGATCTTACAGTTTTGATTTTTTCCTATTGTCTTTCGTTTCAATTTTCCTTCCGTGATTATTTTCGTTGACCGATCGCGCTAGAAAATGTCCTTTTATGACGAGATATCGGTCTCTTCGTGAGCTCTTTGACCTATTATGACGAGTTTATCGGTCTCTTCGTAAGCTCTTCGTTGCGTGTTTGGCATCCCACGTACTGCAAATTTTTCATGTCCGAAACTTTGTCGAGAACTTGATGGAGAGTGTCGATTTTAACGTCAGTTCTCGATCGATCGCTGCACTCCAAGTTTGTCTCGCGTTCGAGCACTGAAAGCAAGAATTCAAACAATTCTATTGACTGGTTTGGTCAAAACCCCCCGTTTTGAATATCGCGCTACGCAACAGAGTTCGGGGATACTCCCTGAAGTGCCGTGCGGGTCGGCGGACCCTCTGGGGGTTTCCCTAGGCGAGAAGGTCGGGTTGGCAACGCCCGACGAAAAAGACGAGCATACTCGCTCGAGATCTCTCTCTCTCTCTCGGTTGAACCGCCATCACGAACGTACGTCCGGCGGGCAAGAAGTCCCGCGTGCTAAAAACGGACCACCATCATCCCGAAATATCGGGCCATCGTCATCGCCACGCAGGGAATGCAGCCCTCTTCTCCCTCAGGAATCATCTGAACGTCAAACACGGGCTGTTTCTTCCCGCGGAGACTTTCGACACTCAAGAGTTATCTTCGAACGGAGAGCAGGCTCCCGCCACGGGGGTCGCCGTAGACTGGCACGCAGTCGCCTTGTCTACGGGAGCAACCGGCAGTTGCCTTTGAAGCAAACAAGGGTAGGTGGTACCCAGGAAGCCGTCAACCTAACGCCCGTTCGGGCACAAACGACGAGATCGACTCCACATCGAGTCCACGCTGGCGTCGCCATCTTGGACACACCGCCCGTCAAGTCCACGCCGAGTCCGCCATCTTGAACGCGTCCCGATGCCGAACGACGACGGGCACGGTCTTACATACAGGTCTGGAAACTCTGCTAGAATTCGCATGGTGGGGGTAGGCCGCTTACTGACGAAAATGTTCGTTGAGAGTTGATACTACGCGGCGCTGCAATCTTGCCCCCAGTTGAACATAACCACCAAAAATAATTGTTCGGAACAAAAGTGACTCATTAGTGGATTTCCTGTGCTATTGACTTATCGAAAGTGAAAAAATGCCGAGAATCTGTGTTGTGCCGGGGTGCAAAACTGGAAGCAAAATTGAACTATCGTAGCACTCGTATTTCGCGTGCCAAAAGATACAGTGCGGTGGAAACAGTGGGAAAACGCCATCCCGGGTATTTCAAAATTAAATTCATTGGATGTCATTTGTGACAAACATTTCAAGGCTGACGACATTTCTCATGAATGGAAACAAGAGGATGAAAATGGTCAAATAATCGCACGAGTAAGTATATTAAAAACAATGTATATAATAATGGATACATTTTTTCAAATTTTGTATTTTGTCTTTGAAGGTTCAATACAAGCGGCCACGACTGAGTGATACCGCTGTGCCCACAAAATTTTACGAATCAACAGGGAAAATGGGTATTGAATCAGCGGATTTGGAAAATCTCTCGCCAAACATTGTCACGATATTGTCAATTTGCTTCCCGCCACAACGTCTGACATGGAAGGTATGTCTACTGTTGTTATCATTTATTGCTGTCTGTAGTTTCGTGTTGTGACCTGACGATTATTTTACATTTGTTATACTTTATTTAATTGGAATTTTCAGAAGCGAACATGGAATTGCCTTCATCCGCTCAGCCGTCGTCAGACTATCATGAGCCGTTGCCAATCTGTGAGCCCGCTGGCACAGTATCGTCACTCGTAACCAGTAAAGGTGAGAATGAATATTTTATTTAAAGGTGTTACTCGAAACTGGACGATTTTTTAATATTTATTTTACTTTATATAATTTGAATTTTCAGAAGCAAACATGGAATTGCCTGCAACCGCTGGGCCATCGTCAGACTATGATGAGCCGTTGCCAATCTGCGAGCCCGCTGTCACAGTATCGTTACTCGTGAGCAGTAAAGGTGAGGATAAATATTTTATTTAAAGATGTTACTCGAAACTGGACGATTTTTAAATATTAATTTTACTTTACATAATTCGAATTTTCAGAAGCAAACATGGAATGGCCTGCAACCGCTGGGCCATCGTCAGATTATGATGAGCCGTTGCCAATCTGCGAGCCCGCTGGCACAGTATCGTCGCTCGTTAGCAGTAAAGGAAAGGATAAATACTTTATTTGAAGATGCTCGAAAATATGCTGTTTGAAGAGGGGGGGGGGGGGGGTTAAGGCTAATTTACTCTAAAAAAAGCATATTTGCGATAATTGTGGCGTTGAACAAAATTATCGTAGATGCTTTTCTATTGTGAATTAACCTTACTCCCCCCCCCCCCTCAACACAGAAACTTGACAATTCTCCTACATCTGCCTAACTTTGTAAAATTTGAATTTTTAGAAACAGATATAGACGCGAGCAACAACATATCCAGGTTGGTTCAGGATCCATGGAGCTGTCGCTAAGTACTTGTTGAAGATGAATACCGCACGGTATTCTCATACACAACAATAATCCCCAGTGATAAAACTCGACATTATCCAGTGACGCAAAAACATGTGACACTGGGTATAGACGGAGCGCTGCAGTATTTCGCATATGGGATCCCTGTCAATTCAGACAGACTCGACAAAAACTTGTGGAAAAAAGCGCTTCCAGATATACTGCGAAAATTCAAGAACATGAATATCTGTAACGGGCTAGGTGATCTCAATAAGCAACTCATACTTGCTTGTGGGGGATATTCGGATAGCAGTTTGAAATGGCGAAGTAAAGACTGCCCTGTGATCTCCATCAAAAAAAGATGCGACTCCTGTATGACAACAACGAATAAAGCGATTGGACAATCCCCCCAGCATCAAGAGAATTAAAGGAGCTTTGAACGCTGTCGATCAACGGAAGATATTGGTGATGCAATTTAAAGCGAAGCGTGAAAAATGTCAGAAAATTCGAGCTCAGAATTGACTCAAAATGATGGAGACATGCATAAAAGAGCAAAAAGCACGAATAGCGAGCATAGAACAGGCTTCCTTAGATGAAAAATGCGCTGAATTGAAAACGACGGAGTTGCAAAAATTGGTGTTATGTTAGGTGTAAGGTTTGGCGATTAACGAGACACGTGTGTTCTCTTTGGTGTCTCAGATCGAACTTCTTTATTCTCTGGCTCCGTAGTGCATGGGGGAAGCAGCTCAGGCCCGTACGCACTGCCTGCTGTCCTCCTGTACATACATCTCTTTACAATTGGCTTTGAAAGAGATCGTCGCAATGGCAGGCAAAAAAGACGCAAAAGGTCATTGGTATACAGAAAACTGGCTCATGCTGTGCATGCTCATGAACATCCGATCGCCAACATATTACGAATTTTTACGTCGAAACAACATTCTACCCCTTCCGTGCACGAGGACTAAACGGAGTTACTTTTCGTTGATCAACACGAAGTGTGGCCTTGATGAAAACTCCGCCAAACTGCTGAAGCAACATTTTGCCTCGAAAACTCCACTTTAGTGTCATGGAGTATTGTTACTGGACGAAATAAATCTCCGCAAGTCTGTAGGAATTTGCTCCAAGAATTTAACCTACACAGGATTAACGGATTTGGGGGATGATGGAGAACAGAGAACAGAGAGAACTTGCCGACTCATATACTCAGCCGATTGCTGTATATGCATAGAAAAATTCCGTGAAAGGAGAAGAACTTGCCAAAATCGTCGTCAAAGCTATTTCGTTCATAGAACAAACTGGGGCTAAAATACATGGAGTTGTATCGGATGGTGCGGCTACTAATTCAAGGATGCTGTCTATTTTGGGCATTGATGGTTCGATGCAAGAAACCAAAACTTGGTTTCCTCATCCCTTGGATTCAGAGCGAAAAGTGTTCGTTTTTTCTGACATTTGCCATGTCATGAAAAATATCCGGAATCGACTGTACAACAGGAAGGAGCTAAGGGAGAGTATGTTGTATATTTTTTCCGATAAGATATTTCTTACAATTTCATAACGCTAGATCATTATTAAATATTGACATGATTTCTTACTTGATATTGATATTGAACTATTAAGAACTATAAAAAATAATTACTGTTCTTATTTTCTAGTTAAACTCGTCGGTCGATTACGTCAGGTGGAAGTACTTCGAAGCCTTATTCAATATCGATAAAAATCATCCAGCAAATGCTCGTGTTTGCCCAAAAATTACGGGCAGACATATTGTATTGGACAATACATCGAAAATGCGCGTCAAGCTGGCAATTCAGGTGCGTTTGTGAATACTAGAAATGAAAAAATATTTACGTGCATTATTGATCTTAAATATCTTATGACGTTGCAGATATTCAGCAACTCCGTTGCTCAAGGATTGGAGTTTTATCTGAGGCACAAGTGCGAAGAGCTTAGAGAATGCGAGCAAACAATAGCATTTAGCAAGCAATGCAACGACATGTTTGACGCACTTAACCGTAAAAGCCCGAACGAAGGTCTCAAGCCGTGCTCTGCTGATTTCAAGGTACAAAAAGACTTTATGGAACACAAAACTACACATATATGTTTTATAAAGTAAGAGGTAAATCTTTTTACCTCTTAATTACCGATTACTTTACTTACCTATTACTTACATATTATTTACCCAATACCTTACTTACCTATTACCAGATCTGATTATTATTAATATTTTATTTACACTTTGAGTATCTTTACATAATTACATATTCTTTTTTCTCTCCTCTCTTCCTCCTCTCCCCTCCAGCTTCCACTATTCTCTCTTCTTTCTCCGTCCGGCGCCTTTACCCTTCGTATTCGCGTTCTTCATCCTTCTCGCCTTTTTTCCATCTTCATCCTCTATTCTCCCTCTCGTTATTCTCCTCCATCCCTCGCTGCGTCCTCTTGCTACCCCTTTCTTTTCTTCTCTTGACTCTCTTCTTCCTCTTCCTACTCTCTCTCAATCTTCTTCCATTTCTCTCCTTTCGTTTCCCCGCCATACTATTCCTTGGACTAACATTTCCTTACCATCTTTTCTCTTCTTCGTTCGACTTCCTTCTTCCGCATTTTTGCCTTTGTATCCCTTTCGCCCCGCTGTCTCGTTGAATTTTTCTATATCCCGTCTCTCACACATGCTCCCCCTTCGTTTTTTACGTCCCCTCCATTCGCCATCTCACTTAATTCTAACCTTTTCTATACTATATTTTCTACACTATTATTTCATTTTTACAGGTCCTAGAAGGTTCTTTGCAGTGGCTCAATGATTCGGAATCGGCTCTTGTGAAAGCGGAAATCACGGCCGGGGAATTTCTCACCTCACAATCTCCACACTTCCCGGTCTTGGCATTTCCTCCCGCCTGGTTAACCTGAAACCCTTGCCCTGAGCAATCGCCCGACAGGCTGGGTCGCCTCGCGACGCGGGGCGTTGGGCGCCAGGTACAAGGTACCGCCAGTCCAGGACTGACTTAAAATTCCCCACGCCGCGAGGACGGACGCGAAAGGCGGCGGGAAGACGGTGAGGACCGAGGACGGGCCGGCTAACCCAGCTCACCGACGTGAGGGAATATGGTAGAGGGGCACAGACGTTGGAGACAATCGAATTCATAACTAGTTCCAAGTTTATTGCCGCTTCTCCAAATAGACGGGGACGGTTTCCCCCAAGATAACAGACAAAATACGGAAGAACAGAAACGGGGCCGGTTTTCCCCCAAATAACCAAAACAATAAAACTAATTAATTCAATTAACCGGGCGCACGGAAGGGTTTCGTTTAGAATGGGGACGGTTCCCCAAATAACCCAAAACAAGAAAACGTATCGCATAATTACAATGAACGGGCGCACGAGAGGGGACCATGGTCGAGGCAAACGCAACCTGATTTAATTCGTCGGGACAACGCAGGTGAAGTTCGCGTAACACGCGCGACACGGGTTCGGACATCCATTTGCTTAGGCATGTTTGCGGCGAGAGACGATAGGTAGAAGTGGGTCGAGTCAGGTCGGAACTTGAGCGGGGTCGGTTCGCAAAACAAAATCATCCGTCCTAGAATCTCTTCTAAATGGAGAGATAACCGGCCCTACTTTACGCGCGACAAACTGAGTCAGAAGATAACCGCGAGAGAAACGAAAGGTAGCCAAAGCTACACGTCGGGTAACCGGAAGGTATCCGCCAGGTAACCGGAAGATACGCGATTGTCGATGGACGGACGCGGGTAGGCCGCCGAAGAACGCGCGTATTCTGCGACGCGGAAGGCGAGGCACGTGGCCCGGACGCGAAGATAACCGACCGACAACCGAGAGGTAACGAACCACGGGTAACCGACCTGACGAGTGGCGGGCGACCAACCGTCAACAAAACCGAAAGTTAACCGAGAGGAGACCGTAGCACGAAGAAATAACGAGTAGATAACCGAAAGATAACCGTTAGGTAAGGTACGCGGACTAACACACGGGCACAGAAATTCACCGAAGGAAACCGAACCTTATAACGCGCACTATTCGGAGGGAACAAAAAAAGATAACCGGCAGCACGCGGACTCGAAGACGTGCGAGAGAGAGAGAACGCGAGGTAAACCCTCGCCCGCGTGCGCGTCTGCCCGCTGCCCGGGGTCGACCGCTACACGGACAAAGACCGGCCTTTGTTCCGACCGCTCGGACCCCCTCGCGCACGCAACGGATTCGTAAATCCCATACTTGACTGACGCACTTCACTAATTACAAGCGAAAGGGAAAAGAATACAGCACGCGCAACTAACAAGTTTTGGTCAACACGGAAGGGTCAGATGTGCATTTTCTCGCCAGGGGGCCTCCACAAACCAAACTCGCCCATCGCGACAAAAGACAAACCGAGGCGTTCCTCGTACATAGTCCCACCGACGAGGGCACATCCAATCTTTACCCAAAGATATCGCGAGGATCGGGCTCACCGCTACGCGCCTCCTCGCCTCTCGTTCCTCGTCGCGGAGAAGGTCCTCGGCCGGGCACTCGTGGTTAATTTTCCTCTTGGAATACTGGACTCGACTCGTGGGCACTCGACTTCCGACTGACGAAATGTGTTCCTTCGTCGTGATCGCTGACGCTCCTTACCCTCCCCCTGTTTTTACCGCCCCTACCAATGCGTTCGTGCGCCTATTATCTAGGAGCGTTATTGGGTGCCTCGCGGCACCCGCCCTCCCTTGTCACGCGGTGCCCGAATTTCGAACTTCGGACACCGGTGACGATTCGCATGTGGGAAGGGCCAAGACCCCCCACCCCACACCCCAAGTCCCGTGTACAGCACTTCTCCCGCAGCTACTACTGTTCGCATCGCGAACGTCTTCCTCCAAGATCCGGGAGGGGGCGACGGGCATGGGGGAGGCCTCCCTCGACAGGACGAGGCGTCCCTCAAGTCCCTCGGTGGGCCCACGATCAAAGCGCGCATTTCAACACCCGCCACCCGTCTCACCACCCTCCCAAGCTTCAACACGGAGGCGCCGATTTTTAGTCGGACTGTGACGCTCGCGACACGAAAGGAGGGGTACGGCTCCGAGGCCGTTAGGTCCGAGGGGCGAGAAACACGCTATATTTGGTCATAAACCAGCACCCCTCGGGCATCCCCCTTATCCACAAACGACGGTGTTCCTCGTTCGCCTGCGTCTTGGGCGAAACGCCGCTCGTACCGTCTTTGGTCAACCGCGGCGAAGGAGATAGGGGTAAGGGTAGCACCCGCCCCCCTCGCAATTATCCTCTACAAATCGGCGATGGGGAAGAGCGCGGCGTACAGCGATCTCCGTTCCTTACTCAAAAAAAAAGATATAGCCCGAACCAACGGTCGCGGGCTCCCAATCCTCGCAATAGAAACGGCCGTTGCTCTTCTCAGAATGTTACGCCTGATCGCTGTCGCCGCAAAACATTAACCAAACAGGCGATTTACTCGTCGTCTTAGGTAATGGAGAGTGTGTCCGAGCTACAAAAGAAAACGTGAAACATGGAAATTTCCAGATACTTCTCGACGATGACGATCCCCCTCCGTCCCCCCCAACAAGTGAGTCGGGAATCGAGCGGCCCATTGCGTCCTCGGCCGAGGAAAAGGGTCGTAAATCCGACCCGTCACCCAAAATCGCTCCGTGCCTTGTAACGGGGCAAAATGTCACGTTACACCATATTTAACATTCCTTGCATGTTTACCCTTTTTTAGGATACCTATGCAAACAGGTGCTCAAGAAGTACAAGTCATGTATCAGTTGTGAAGAAGCCGTGCGGATGAAAACCAGCTGTTCATTAGGGTGGTCCTTAATGGGGGTGTTGACGAATTTCGACGAGTGCGCCGCCCAGATAGGTTCGAAATAAATAAATAAAAATGTGTGCGAAACCCCAGCGCTAGTCCAATGAGAAGACGTGCCTGTAAGCTCGTTTTGTTTCCCATTTGAAAAACATGGGATTTTCAGACTAATTCAGTATTTTTTTTTTGGAAGAGCTCCTAAGCATTGAAAGAAAAGATTATTCATATAAATCTATTCTTAATTGGTCTATCTACGTGTAAATTTTTTTACAAGGCGTTACCACAACCCTCACTCCCCTCATATTATACGCGACGGCAAATTGATCAATTTCACTACCAGTTTTTAGCCGCTTGGTGCTTTACAGTATTTCACTCATTAAAAGGAAGTCTTATTTGCGTCATAAGTTTGTAAAAATAATAATTGTACATGTAGGAAAAAATAATTATTTCAATTAGCGTATTTCAAAACACATCTATTACACTTTAAACTTTTTTAAAAATAATAATTAAAATGTTTTCATCACCTTTTGTTTTTTTTTGGATCGGGAAAGCTTTTACGATATTCCGAGACTACCTAAAGAATATACTGCTTCTGATCGTCGTTCCGTGTAAGAACATTGTTGTATTCTTCCATTAAATGAACTGCTCTCCCAGCCGTATCATTTACGACCTGTAAATGTTTGACCACATTTAAACCTCCGTTGAAATGTTCATCTTCAGGCCAAAAAGACGGATCGAGTTTTAAAAAATTCGTACTAATTTCGAATCTCGCGAAAAAGTTTAGCGATTAACATAACATTTAAAGGTCGTAAATGATACGGCTGAGAGAGCAGTTCATTTAATGGAAGAATACAACGATATTCTTACACGGAACGAAGATCAGTAGCAGTATATTCTTCAGGTAGTTTCGGAATATCGTAAAAGCTTTCCCGATCCAAAAAAAACCGACGGTGATGAAAACATTTTAATTTTAATTATTATTTAAAAAAATATATAAAGTGTAATAGACGTGTTTTGAAATACGCTAATTGAAATAAATATTTTTTCCTACATGCACAATTATTATTTTTACAAACTTATGACGCAAATAAAACTGCCTTTTAATGATTGAAATACTGTGAAGCACCAAACGGGTAAAAACAGGTAAATTTGCTCATCAATTTGCCGTCGTGTATAATATGAGGGGGGTGGGGGGGTGAGAGGCTTGTGATAACGCCTTGTAAAAAAATTTACACGTAGATATACCAATTACGAATAGATTTATATAAATAATTTTTTTTTCAATGCTAAGGAGCACTTCTAAAAAATAATGACTGAAGTAGTCTGAAAATCGCATGTTATTCAAATGGGAAACAAAACGGGTTTACAGGCAGGTCTTCTCATTGGACTACAGCGCTGGGGCTTCGCACACATTTTTATGTATTTATTTCGAACCTATCTGGAGGGCGCACTCGTCGAAATTCGTTAACACCCCCATTAAGGACCACCCTACTGTTCATCCTCGGTTTCTCAATTGGTACAAATGAAATCACGGGGTGGCTTGATCCATGCTAATCTCCATTTTTTTCAATCTCATTCATCATGTTGAAGCTTCATTTGCGAAGAACTGTTCCCGTATCGATGCTTTCGATCAGACTCTTGATGAAGTGTTGAACACATACACCTTTTCTTTCCCTTGTAAAGAACACGCGTCTGAAATACTGTCTTATGCTATTGTATATTACATAAGACTAAGAATGAGACAAAACGCTTATCAAGAAAATCAGAAGCTGAAAAAAGACTTTGTTGTAAAAGAAAATTTGTCAAAATTGACGAATGCCTAATTTTTCTAAACATTGTCAAAATAAAATGCGACGTGGTATAAATGATTTCATCATTTTGTTATTTACCCATAGTTCGAAACCTTTACCAACGACCAAAAAACCGATACAAAAATAAAAACATTTATTTAAAAATTAATTAGAATTTTTATTTGAGAGAAAGAAAATAATGACATAAAAATACAATACAATGTGTATAAATAATTAATACATAACCAGAAACCTATGCAAATGCAAAAAAAGCCCACTCTTCGGGGATCGAACTCGGCTCCTTCAAAACGGTAGCTCAGCACCCTATCCGTGCGACCACGATTATCATTGCATGAATAAGACAGTTTTTTAACATTTAAGTTATAGCCACGCTTGGGGTTGAATTAGATTTGGCGGCTTGTTGGGTTGGTTCACCGCTTAATTTTATTCATTATAATTAGGTATATTGGTAGATATACCACCAATATATATATATACGTGGGTCATTTGACAAGTACCTAGCCTCACCGTTAGATGGTGCCACTATTGCAAGAGAAATACACTATAGTGTAGTACCGTCTTGTAGACGGCTACTGACAAAATTTCAGCCGGATCGGACTTGAAGTTCTCTTTTGAGAGCGTGTGAAAGCAAGTGTGTCCGTTGATTTTTGAAAGAATGGAGAAAGAACAATATCGGTCGGTGATTCGATTCTTGTTTTTGGAAGGGAAATCGCGCCGTGAAATTAAAGAACGCTTGGATGCAGTGTTTGGGGATGCTTCTCCTTCGATGGCGACCGTTAAATTTTGGTATAACGAGTTTCAACGTGGTCGTACGTCGGTTTTTGATGATCCACGCCCAGGTGCTCCAAAAACGCCACTACGGAGGAGAACGTGACAAAAATACACGATATCGTTTTGTCAGACCGCCGATTAAAGGTGCACGAGATAGCTGTGATAGTAGGCATCTCAGAAGAACGCGTGTGTCATATCCTACATGAGACTTTGGGCATGAGGAAGCTGTCGGCAAGGTGGGTGCCGCGTTTGCTGACTGCAGACAACAAGCGCATTCGTGTGACCACTTCAGAGCAGTGTTTGGAGCTGTTTAATCGCAATCCAAAAGAGTTTTTGCGTCGTTACGTGACCGTCGACGAAACATGGATTTACTGGTATACTCCAGAGACCAAGGAGCAGTCAAAACAGTGGACCTTACCCGGTGAACCTGCTCCAAAGAAGGCGAAGACGGTCCCGTCGGCTGGAAAGGTGATGGCCACTGTTTTCTGGGATTCTCAAGGTGTGATTTTTATTGACTACCTGGAGAAGGGCAAGACGGTCACGGGACAGTACTACGCCGAACTATTGAGCCGATTTAACGCCGTGTTAAAAGAAAAACGGCCCCATTTGTCGAGAAAGAAAGTGCTTTTCCACCATGATAATGCACCGGCTCACACCTTCGCGCTCGCCACGGCTAAATTGGTCGAATTTCACTATGAACTGCTGCCCCATCTACCGTATTCTCCAGATTTGGCTCCGTGCGACTTTTTTTTTGTTTCCGAATGTAAAAAATTCACTCGCCGGGAAGAAATTCCACTCCAATAACGAAATAATCGCCGCCACGGAGGCCTATTATGCAGACCAACAGATAACATTTTTTTCAACGGGGTTAAAAAAATTGGAACACCGCTGGGCCAAGTGTATTCAACTAAAAGGAGACTACATTGAAAAATAAATTTTATTTTTAGCAAAATTTTGGTTTTTTCATTTGTAGGCTAGGTACTTATCAAATGACCCACGTATACTGCAGAACCAATAATTGAAATAAGGTGTTACGGAGACAAGCAGATGTAGAGTATTGCGGCGATTAGCTCTGTCTTTTTTCAATACCTCCGTCTGCCCCTGTACCGCACTTCGCGACCAACTCTTTTAAGATAGCAGCGCCCCTAGCAGCCAGTGTATTAAAAAAATTTCGTCAATAAGCGACCCTCCTCATCCGACGGAGTTTCCAGACCTGTATATAAGACCGTGACGACGGGACGCGCGCGCGACCCAACGACAAGCCCAGTGAGAAAATGCAAAAGACTAGCGAATAAAGACTGTAAGTACCTGAAAGTAAATGAAACCGATAGCCCATTAGCCGAGGGTATGATCGCTGGCGCGAGCGACGAGTGAAACAAAAATTTGTGTGTGAATTGGCGTGGGGAGAAGGGATGACGGGAGGAATTTCCGTTGGCTCCCAGTTGTCGAAATATTGTCATAAAATGCGATTCGTGGTAGGCGTGCCAGAAAACGTCGATAGCCTATCAAATTTGTGAAATATACCTCCTGGTCTGCGTGCCAGAAAACGTCAATTAGTGAGTTGATTTAGATGTAAGCGGTGTGTCAGAATGAGAGGGGAGGTCGCCTGAAAAGGCCCTAAATTGTAAATGTCGCCTTAAATTATTAACGGATTTTGTCGTGAGAAGGGTCCTGAGGGGACGATCGAAATAAATCCTAGGTACAGAAATAAATGTAATAAAACCAACAGAAAATAATTTATTACACATTATTACAAGCTTTCATTTAATTTGACTTTTTATGAAAATAGAAAATCGATATTTCACCCACGCACCCACTCACTTCCCATTCTCACGCCGACAATAAACAAACTGTTTTTTTGCATTAAACAAAACGTGCAAGAGATAAAACGTGCAATATATGAAAAAAATCATATATTGCACGTTTTGTCTCATCAACGGGACACTTGCTCCGTATCTCGCGTTCGTGATAATTTTTATTTCACTCGGTACGATAATGGTACGATAAAAAGAAACCATCCTTTTTATGAATGTAAGTACTATTTTTCTTACCCACGATTGATTGTTTTCGCCGCAGATCACTAAATATATTTTATACCGAGACACAATAATTTTTTTTTACATCTAACACAATTCGCAAAATTGGTTAGCCCGAACACGCTTTATGCTAACGCGGACGACGAGCGGGAATCATCGATGACACATGACGTCGGTTGTGTTCTTGTCGCTTAGTTCACTTCGGTGCGATCATGCACTAGCGACGCACGCCGTGAAAAAACTAACTACTAAAATCCACAGTTTCACGGACACTTTTGGATTGGGCTCGCCACAGGCGTTCGTACTCCTTACCTCTAGTCTTCCTGGCCCGTTCGCTCGCTAAGCCGTCCCGGCGCTCACACATGCGCTACCGACTCTTCCGCCCATCCGCGACCGTGTCCTCGGCCGAGGGTTCTATCGAGACCCATCCTTATTAATTCGTCGCGCACGAACGTCTCAAACACCGGCTCGTCCACCATGGACCGCGTGGTCGCTCGCTCGTTGCTCCGACGCGACACACACACGCGCACTTCCTCACGCGTATAGTCTTTTTATGTTTCACTCACTCTGAGTCCTTTGAATCCCTCGTATCCCACTTCTGATTATGTTAAAGATGGCCTCTATTTGAAGGGGGAATGACCGACACTTGGAGTTAGGTTAACGGAGATATTTTATTGCACAATACTGTACTAAGGAACGCAGAAATAAATAATAATAATAATAACGATGATAAGGAACTGTAATACGCGCTGACTATTCGCACACGCTCTCTCTCTCTCTCTCGTTACTCACTCTCACCTCTCGTACGTTACGATGCAATACGTCCGACTACTCTAAACGCTCCGATACGACTCCTCTCTCTAGCATCCAGCACCGACGCTCACGCTCGCGCGCACACCTGTCGCTACCCAAGAGCTTCTTCCCGCCGCCGGAGGGCGCTACTCGACGCGTGCTCTAGCCGGCCTGAACACAACGTAACAAAACAACTTAACAAAACGATGATTCAACAACAAAATTGAACACGATTTTTTATCCTCAAAACCTTGACGACTGACCGGTGTTGTGCAGTCAAGCACTCGATGAGAAGATAAGTGGCGCCACGTAAAGAGCGCTAAAGGAACTACAGAATGCGGACAGAAAGCGAACCGGGCCTAAGTATAGGGAAAGTGAAACTGTGTCACCCCCCTGGCTGTCACATAACAGCCAACGCGAGGTAGTGGCGATTTCAAGAACTAAAAAGCCAGGACAAAACGAGTTTTCGTTTATCGTATAGGAATAGTAGGCCAGTGCCAGGGGACTGCTCCATGGAAAATACAGTAGAATCTCGCTTATCCGAGGTAATGTAGAGACAGGGTACTTCGGATAAGTAAAATCTCTGATAAAAAGGAAAACAGTAGCAATATAGGACTATTCCACGCATAGGCATAGCAGATTCTTCCGTTTTATCCCAAATTTTGCGTATTATTCGAGGATACACCTCGGATAATGCGGAGAAGTCGGATGAAGTAGGTGACTCGGAGAATGCGGAATGTCGGTCAATCGAAGGTCGGATAAACGTGGTTCTACTGTACCAGAAAATACGATGACATACACACAATATTCGAACAATTTGACAATTGTTAAAATCGAATTTTCGAGACAATCCAGTCTTGATGTTGACAAGAGGACACAGATATTTTATCTTTAAAACATTGAAGCATGTTTTTATCTTCAAAACATAGAAGCATGTTTTTATCTTGAAAACATTGAACTAAGCAATGTCGCTTCGACTTTAATATTGTTATTACCGTTTTTTCCTCAAATAAAAAATAACTGCAGGACAATTTTTTAAATATCTTGCCTTAATGAGTAGTTGCAATTTCTTTCGAGAGATTGCCTTTGTATTTTCATTCGAATATGTTGTCGTCAGAATAATCGCGTTACCGATTCGCTGATTGCGAGTTTTTTTACAAATAGATCGCAAAGCATTGTTCTTTGACTAGGAATAATATACCATCATATTGACCCAAGTAAAAAATGTATTTAAGAATAAAAAAATTATTATTGACGTTTTCCGTTTTCCAAGAAAACAATACAGGACAATTTGTTTAATTCCTTACGGCACTGAGTAATTGCAATTTCTTGTGTATGATTATCTTTTAATTTTTATTCAACCCTAAAACTCATGACTGGGGTCCGATCGCACCAAAATTTTTATGCAAAAATGAGGTTTTTGCCCTTTTTCAGTCTTTGAATGGATTGTTCACTAATGGAAAGTTACTTAAATCAGATGGCTCGTACACTATTTACTTTCTCATGAAAATTCGAAGAAATTGAGGTGTGGTAAAGTCCATTTATCCCCGTGGGACCGGTTTAATGACAAAGAAATGCACGGGGTGCATATACACATGCGTTTGACGGTAAACAAATAAGTCATGAGTTGTATGGTTAAATATCGTTATCGTAAGAATTATCGCGTTACCGTTCGCTGTTTGCGATTTTTAACCCTTCGAGTGCACACTGGGTCGGATTGACCCGGTGATATTTTTCGTGTAGGGAAGTATTTTTCCACGTATGCCCGACTTTGCACGAATGTTTAGGCATTTAATTTTCGTTTTCGTCAAAAAATAAATTTAGGGCCATAAAATATGGATAATTTACTACAAAAAACGTCTCTACAAAAAAAAAAACAAAAAATGCATATTTACCGGAATACAACGATTTGAAAAACGCATTGAGTAAGATTGGCCCAAGATGCACTTATAGGTTGGCGGTGGAGGTGTGCACTCGGAGGGTTAATATAAACAGATCGCAAACCATTGTTTTTTGACAGCAGGGATTAATTTACCGTCGTATTTACGTAAGAAAATAAAAATTGATTCAAGAAAAAACGCATCAGTATTATTTAAGACATTTTCTACCGTTCGTTGTACAATTAAAAACTGTTATAATAAAACTATTATTCTATCACTACGTATTGCATTATTATTATTTTCGACGTTTTTTACCGTTAATTATGCAACTGATGCATATTGTTCATTGGGCATCGCAATATTCAAAATATTCTGCTATCTTTACGCATTTACGGAGATCTCTCTGGTATGTATCATTTTACATCTCTCTTGTACGCAACCCACTTCTCAAGTATTATTCGGCCTCATAAACAGCTCACTTCTCATTATTTATTTGTTCCGTCTCTGTCACACGCAGCTCACTCCTCGAGGTCTTAGCAATAGTGACGCCATTCCTGTAAGACCACATTTTTGTAGCCATTTTTTTCAAGTCTCTCCATAAGAGTTCGGACTCTTCCCACTCTCTCACGCATAGCTAATTTCAAGCTGTCGCTCCTAACAATCAGCGCCACGAACTCCTTTATGTAGTCTCCATGGTTACTCGTTTTGGTGAGGGCCGGCGGGTGCGGGGGATCTCTGTCGCAATTCCACTCCCGGACTTATCTGTATGTAAGACCACGTGTGGGACCGGTGGAACTAGGCCAGCCCCCTGACACTGGCCTACTATTCCTATACGATAAACGAACATGAGTTTTGACCCGGCTTTTTAGTTCTTGAAATCGCCACTACCTAGCGTTGGCTGTTATGTGACAGCCTTCGGCTCTCTCTGGATGTGAGTATAGTCTGGACGCTTTCTTGGGACTGCTCGCTTTCTCGAACATTTTCTGCCGCTTTTTGCCTGCGGGCGTTTTTATTTCCAGATCAGTAGCATGCGCTTTTTATGCTGAATCTTCCTGGATATAAGAAATTTCTTGCTGTTTTTCTTGGCGCTGAAGGGATCGATCCGGATAAAAGTGACAGTTTCTAACCTCGCTTTGGCTTGTGGCTCCGGACCCTGCATAAAATCAACAAACGTAAATAGGTGGTGCCATCTACTGGGGTAGCCACCTGGCGCGGCCTACCCTACCGACGTATCGATTGAGAAGGTAATTGATCGATAGAATAAATTGATTGATTGAGTGCGGTGTACAGGCGGTGTACACGCCGCGGCGCCTCATGGCGCACAGTGGCAGGCAACGGCTTGGTGCCGATAGGGAAGATTTCTCTCCGGTATCAACCAGAAGGATGGCAATCTCACCTCATGGGAGTCAGTGCGGTGAAGATCATAGTGATGGGGAATCGCTATATGAGGAGTCCTTGGCTTTTTCACCACCATATTCCGAAAAGGACATTGAAAGGCTGAAATCTACACTAAAAAGTGGAGTTTCGTCTCTCACAGGAGGTGTCTATTCAAACAAAAACAGTACGGAGCGGAGGCAAATGACCATGAAGATCTTGCACGAACACATGGATGCGGTCAACGCCTTAGCATGGGCCTATCTTCAGGCTGTTGCAGTATTGAAATCTGCCGACTCGATAAAGAGCTCGGTAAGGCACGAGGTTCGATCCGCGGTTAAATCCGCTCTCGATACTGCAATAGAGAAACTGGACAACGGAAATCAGGCAAGACTGGATAATATGCGTAGGTATGCTAGTGTTGCGATTGGCAGGGCGGCCAACGATCGAGTAAAGGTTGCAAATGGACCTTCGCTAAGAGTCCCCAGGATTAAAAACGTGTTTATTGGTCCTCTGGCAAACGATGAAAAGAATTTCTCCAATTCCGATGCGACAAAGGCTGCCGTTTTCAAGGCTCTAAAACCAACAGACGTCAACATGAAGGTAGTAAACGTCAAACGGGCAAGAGACAAGGGGATCAGGTTAAAAGTGGATACCGTTGATCTGGACAAGCTAAAAAATTGCGGTTTGAGACCAAGGATGCTAATTCGCTTTGTGCCGACCGAAGTTGAATCAGAAGAACTCGCTAAACAAATCATTGCTTTAAACGCGCCGGATGAACCGGAACATTCAGTGCGGGTTGTATATGTCTTCGAGCCAAGAGAAGGCCGGTTGACAAGAAATATCATTATTGAGGTAACCGCTCGGGTTCGTAACATTCTTCTAAATAGAGGCCGCGTATTCGTCGGATGGAACTCGTTCCCCATCGAGGATTACGTAAAAGTCTTGCAATGCTACAAATGTCTTGGTTTCGGACACATGGCAGGCAACTGTCGTGGAAATGCTCGTTGCGGTCACTGTGCAGGCAAACATGAGATGCGAGATTGTAGACATAAAAAAGATGCGCCATGCTGTATAAATTGCAAATCCTCCAAAATGGACGATAACCACTTCGCCATGGATGGTAAAAGGTGTCCTCTACTGAAGCGGCGATTAGAGGAAAAAATTAGCCTCATTGAATATTCGTAATGGCTCCCCCATCAAAAAACTCGAGTGGAAATCTTAATGTGGCACATGTAAATTGCCAGTCACTATTAGCAAAAGATCATCTAGATAATTTTAGAGAATATTTTTCACGGGTTTTCTGCCATGTTATATGTGTTTCTGAGACGTGGCTACGACAGGATGTGTCAGACAATATGGTGGAAATGAACGACTACAAAATATTTAGATGTGACAGAATAGATCGGATTGGCGGTGGTATTGCGGTATATGCACATAGTTCACTTAAGGCAAAAGTGATCTCATCGTCCTCTGGATTGTCTCCTGATGGGCCGGAATTTCTATTTCTGGACATTTGTTTTTCCGATGGGCCACGAATTCTTATAGCAGTTGTGTATAGACCACCGAAGGTCAAAAAGCTCTCAAATTTTACAACCGTATGCAATAAGTTACTGCCTCTTTATAACAACCTGGTAACAATGGGAGATCTCAATCTCAATATTGATGTTGAAACGCATGATAGCCGTTTTCTTGCACAGTTCATCGCTGTCAATGACTTATTTTTGGTACCTTACTCTCCGACACATCATACTGGTACATCTCACACACATATTGACCACTCAATTGTTGATAGGGAAGAAAAAATGATTGCCTTCGGTCAGGACCCTGTCGCACTCTCTGGACATGATTGTATATGGATTGAGTATTGCTATAAGATTAATGAGGATGTTCGTTCTCAGATTGTGAAAAGAGATTTCCGTGGATTTGATAAGGAGGCCTTTATGTCTGATCTGATAGCCGTGGACTGGACAGCGTTTTTTAACTCGCAATCGATAGACTACAAGGTATCCTTTCTGAACACAGTGCTGCAAGAATGTCTAGATGAGCATGCTCCAGTAAGGAGGTTTGCTCATAAGCGTAGTCCTTCGCCCTGGATGTCCGAGAATATTCGATCAATGGAGAAAATTCGATAGGCTCCTTTACTTCCTTTGTATGCGGGATTGTTGCTTTTGTTTATATTATATAGATTCATTTTTATTTTTATCTTATTCATCTCTGTTTTGTATACATTTCTATGTTTATTTAGACTTTTATTTTGTCATATATAACCCGCGACACGTTTTTAAATTGGCGTTTTTGTTCAACATCTTTTTATTTCTGTATAGAATCATCTTTTTGTTGTTGTATCGAGCCTTTTTTACCTTTTTGTATTTTGGGATATACCGCATGTAACATGAGGATTGTGTGCCAGAGGACGTTTGTCCTAGAGCACTAATAAACCTATCTATCTATCTATCTATCTAAATACTTCGATCAGCTGAACGATTCAATACTTTCGTGGCTTTCGTCCTGTTATCGTTATTGCGACGTTATTGGTGTGTGTGTGTGCGCGCGCGTGTGTGTGTATGCGTGCGTGTGTGTGTGCGTGCGTTTGTGCGTGTGTTTGTGTGTGTGTGTGTGTTTTTTTTAAAGAGGGGGAAATGCTTTATGCACCGTAGGTTGCATGCAACCCGTTGCAACGGGTTCCATGCAACCCGTATGTTGGACTCGCGCACTTGCTGTACCAACTAAAACCCTGAACCTCTTTCTCACTGACCTATTGTACTCCCGCGGGACCGCTGCCAAGCAGTACTTCGCGAGAGTGGTCACAGCCGTAGCTCGTCCTCCGATGGTGCCGACTGGCTTTCTTCCTCTTTTTCAAGCATCAGCGGCTATCGTCGCTGTCTCGCTTCTTCTCTTTTTTTCTTCTTGGCGCAGTTTCTTGAGCAACGCCGTAGCGAAACTACTAGTTGCTACCCAGTTCTCCTCTGATTTCATCATGAGTCCCACCAAGGTCTCTGAAGTTGGTGCTTCCACTAGTACCTCCTCCAGTTCCTCTCTTTCTTCTTGGTATCGTGGGCACTGGAAGAATGCGTGTTCAGCATCCTCTGGTACTCCACATCCATTTGGACAGTCCACAGACTCATCGTGACCAAACCTCTGCAGGTATGCTCTGAAGCCAACCATCTATCTGGGAAATTAGGCGGTATGTCCATCTCCCCTTCACGGATGCATCCCACTTTCGCTGCCAGCGTTGTAGGCTGCGTTACTCGATTTCCTCTCTGTGCTCATCTTGGAGTCCTGCCGGTGACCTCCTCTGGTGGTATAGGGATCTTCTCTCTTCGGCCAGAACCTCTATAGGTGGCATTCTCGCGAGTACGCACACTGCATCTTCCGATACTGTGCGAAACGAACAGGAAACCCTTAAGGCGCTGAGCCGGTAGACCGCTGCCGTCTTTCGTCGGTACTTCTCGGTAGTCAATGCATTGCCCAAAATGGCAATACCATAGGTCAGGACCGAAGTGACCACTGATACCAGTAGCTTTCTCCTCGCCTGCCTCGGCCCGCCTATGTTTGGCATCAGTCGCGCTAACGCCGCTCTAACCTTTCCCGCCTTGCCAACGACGTACTCTACGTGCTCTTTGAAGCTGAGTCGTGCTTCGATCATCAGACCCAGGTATTTTATACTGGGCTGTGGCATAATTGTGTGATGTCCCATAGTTAGATATATCGTCTCTATCTTCTTCCTGCTGGTGATCAGCACAGCCTCTGTCTTGTGCTCAGCTAGTTTCAAGCCAGCTGTACCCATCCAGTGCTGGATCTGGGTGTATGTCTCTTCGAACGTCCTGTTCGCGTCTTCCAGGTATTTCGCAACGATAACCACTGCGGCGTCATCGGCAAAGGCGACTATCTCTACTCCTTGTGGCGGTGTTAGTTTCAACAAGCCGTCGTACATGATGTTCCACAGAAGTGGACCGAGCACCGAGCCTTGAGGTACGCCCCCAGTGATTTTGTACTCTCGTGGTCCATCTTCTATGTCATACTTCAGGAACCTGATGTCAAGGTAGCTTCTTATTATCCTTTTCAGGTAGGATGGCACGTTCAGCTTATCCAACGCAGAGCAGATGTTACCCCACCGGGCTGAATTAAAAGCGTTTTTGATATCGAGGGCGACCACGAGGCAATACTTCTTTGCCCCCCCTTTCCATCTTGTGCCGGAGATAGCTTGGCTCGCTGTGGTGACCACGCGGCTTATCGCGTCTAGCGTCGGTCTGGACTTACGGAAGCCGTACTGATTGACTGCTAGGGAGTTCCCGATAGCGGCTTCTACCCGATTGTGGATAATTCTCTCCAGGATTTTTCCTGCGGTGTCCAACATACACAACAGACGATATGACGATGGATCGTCCGGCGGTTTTTTGCTCTTTGGCAAGAGAACAAGTCGCTGCCATTTCCATGGATCAGAAAATTTGGCTTCCCTGAGGCATGCATTGTACATTTCTATGAACAATGCGGGAGCTTCTTTGACGGCTGCTTTAATAGCGATGTTCGGGATGCCATCCATTCCCGGTGGCTTCTTATTGCCCACCTTTCTGCACGATCGGAGCAGCTCCTCTTACGTAACGGGCGGGATAGCTTCAATGTCCTCAACTTCCACTTGATAGGTGAGTTCCTCTTGTTGGGGGAAGAGAGTTGACACTATCTTCCTGAGTTGGTCTGGGCAGGTAGGTTGTTGACTTGACTGCCCTTTCAGGCAGGTCATAACTACCCTCTAAGGCCTGCCCCAGGGATCACCTTCGACTTCACCGAGTAGCTTGATCCACCTTTGCCTTTTGCTCCGCTTGATTGACTTAGCCAGCGCAGTTCGTGTCGCCTTGTGCTTCACCTCTAGTGCTTGGTGCGAATCCTTGCCCCTAGCTCTTTCGGCTAGCCTCCTCGTTCGGTTGGTTTCGCGTCGTAGCCCAGCAATCGTATCGTTCCACCAATACATAGGGGGGTGATGGTTTCCTTCCCGTCTTCTCGGCATCGTAGCATCACAAGCCCTTGCCATCCTTTTCATCAGTTTCATCGTAGCCCAGCAATCGTATCGTTCCACCAATACATAGGGGGGTGATGGTTTCCTTCCCGTCTTCTCGGCATCGTAGCATCACAAGCCCTTGCTATCCTTTTCATCAGTCTATGTCGAACATGTTTGTTTTTCAGCCGAGGACCTTGGAACCACCTAACGTCCGTCGCTTGCGCCGCGACACTTCTCATGTGATGGCGCAATGGTCACTATGTGTATAGATCTCCGATACCTGCCAGCGTGTACCGCTATTAGCGAGTCCACCACTGACGAAGGTAAGGTCTATCATCGAGGGGGCATCTCTCTTGCAGTACGTTGGTACCTTGCCATCGGTGAGCAGAACTAGGTTCAGTACGGACAGTGCTTCCAAGAGTGCCTGACAGTAGTATAGCTATGAGAGTTCTAACCCAAGTCCTCTGAGGGGGGGTGCGCGGCGGGGGGTTCACGCGGGGCGGGGTATGACGTCACGCGGGGAGGGGGACTCGGCGGAGCGGCTGACGTCACGCGGGCAGGGGAAATCGTTGGAGCGAAGGAGGGGGGTATATATCGATTATCGATTAATTGATCATCGATTATTGATCTTTATATATTTAAAATTTATTTTTGATTTATTTTGTCGTATATTGTTTACTTCATGGATTTTATTATTCAGCGACTGTCGCCAGAGAGCCAAGTTGGTTAACCCGTGTCGCTGAGAGAAGCGATCGGATTACACGTATGCATGAGAGACAGAGCGAGAATGAGAGATGGAGCGACCGCATCGCATGCATATGAGATGGAGCGACTCATCTGCATGTATAAAGACATATACACTTTAGACATTCAAGGATTAAAGCGATTGGGTTTGTTTGGGTCTCCCAAACAAACCGCCGCGCACGTCTTCGAACATCTATTGCATCTCAAGACCAAAATGCCTGGGACATTCGCAAAAGAATAAAATTATGCGAATGAATTAATACCGTTTTTAACGGTGAATTTGTGGCGGGTGACAAACGTGCAAATAAAAGCATTAATACTAAAAACTATGAACTTTTCAATACGTCTGATTTACGCGAGTGGTACGATCAAAGAGTTAATGAGCCCATTTCGACATCACTCGAAGAGTTTCAGGAACGCGACAGCGGGTGGACATTGTCACGAATATATAACTTGACTATGAATATAAATAAATATAATCCAATGCGTGCGGGATGCCACATAATGTTATCGCGGTCGATAATGCTGAAAAGAGCAATTGTTAATGTGTAATCGAGTGATCAAGCATGTTTCGCATGGTCCGTAGTCGCTGCTTTTTATCCAGCCCAACGTCATAGTGCGCGTGAATCTTCATACCCGCACTACTCGACAGTTCGAAATGTTCAAGACATTGAGTTTCCAGTGACTATGAATCAAATTAAAAAATTTGAAATTCATAATGACATTTCAATCAATGTGTACACCATTGAGAATGACAGCACTCTTCCAATTCGCGTGAGTGAGCAAAAGAGAGCATGTCAATTTGCTCTACGTGGAAGATCCGCAGCAAAACATCGTTGGACATTTCGCGTGGATCAAGAATTTATCAAGGCTCGTCAGCTCACAGTTGACCAAACACTATGGACAGAAATATATCTGTGATAGGTACGTAGATTTGATATGATTTAATGTATCAAAATAGTTAGTCCGAAACTGATTTTTTGTTTGTTTTCGCAGATGTCTACACTACTTTCAATCCGAGGAAAAATTGCAAGGGCACACTGTGGACTGTGGCCAGATCAACGACTGTGACGTTCGTCTACCGAACGATACGAACAAGTGGCTCACTTTTAAAAACTTCAATCATAACGAGCGACTTCCATTCGTAATATACGCCGATCTTGAGTGCGTTCTTGCGAAAACGAATGAACAAAACATGTACCAACACCACGAGGTTTCTAGTATCGCATACTACGTACATTGTTCATACGAGCAATCGTTATGCAGATATGAATCGCACCGTAGTAGCGATTGCATTGCATGGTTCGTCGAAGAACTAAAAAATGCAGCTTTGCACGTAAAAGATATTTTATCTTCAAATATCCCCATGGCACAGTTAACATCCGACGAGGAGCTTGAATTTCGAAGCGCGATTAAGTGTCACATATGTGAACAAGATTTTGCACAAACCGATACACGAGTTCGCGATCATTGTAATTTAAATGGGCGTTACAGAGGCACCGCCCATTCGAATTGCAATCTAAATTTTAAACAATCATTTTTCATCCCGGTAGTTTTTCACAATTTGTCTGGCTATGATGCGCATTTTATAATCAAAGAAGTAGCCACCGCCTTCGAAGGAAAAACTTACGTGCTTCTAATAACAAAAGAAAAATATATTTCGTTCACGAAAACTGTTCAAACTACTACCGAAGAAACAAAAAACCAAATTAAATTACGCTTCATCGATTCATATAAATTTCTAATCACAAGTCTTGAGAAATTGGCATAGTTTTTAACGACGGACAAACTGAAAATTTTACGCTCACAATTTCATGGCCTACCGATGCATGATTTTACATTATTACCACGAAAAGGTGTCTTCCCGTACGAATACATTGACCATGTCAGCAGATTGGAAGACACGTGTTTGCCGCCGCGCGACTCATCTTACAGTTCCTTGACTGAGGAAACGATCAGCGCGAGCGAGTACATTCACGCTGAGAATGTCTGGGAGCGGTTTTGCATTCAAACGGTTGGCGAATATAGCGATTTGTATTTGAAGACGGATGTCTTGTTATTAGCAGATATTTTCGAAAATTTCCGTGATACGTGTATTGAAAGTTATGGGCTTGATCCGGCGTATTATTACACTCTTCCTGGATATACTTGGGACGCCATGTCGAAATATACACACATTACGTTTGAATTATTGACCGACATCGACATGATTTTATTCATCGAGCGAGGTATACGCGGAGGTTTAAGCCAATGTTCAAACAGATATGCACATGCTAATAACAAGTACATGCAATCGTACGATCTATTGAAATCATCATCATACCTGATGTACTTCGATGTGAACAACTTGTATGGATGGGCAATGTGTCAACTTTTGCCTTATGCTGATTTTCAATGGATCGACGACACATCGAATTTTGACGTATTATCCATAGCGCTAGATTCGCCTGTAGGCTACGTTCTCGAAGTCGATCTCGAATATCCGCAACGTTAGCATGATTCGCACAGTGACCTTGCGTGTTGTGCGACACGTGACAAACCACCTGGCAAGCGCCAAGAGAAATTGCTCACAAACGTATGCGATAAGAAGCGGTACGTGATACACCATCGTAATTTGCAACTGTCACGTCCTGAGAGGACGTGGGCATATGTTTTATCACGGTTCCCTCTTTTTAGCCTACGCCTACCGCAATAGCTCGGGATGAGGGTGAAAAAGGGAAAGGTGCATGCAAAGATGGGAGCGACGCAGTGACTCGATTAAGAAATGAATTGATCTATACAAATAATGAACAATTTGGGATTTATTAAAATTAACCAATTTAGTTAATTCCGTCAACAAGAAAATACATAGAGGTTCGCTTACATTTATGGTGCGTCGTGGATACGATAATCGGTTTACAGCGGTTGGGTTCGGGCCTCCGCAGACAGGTCGGACCCCTCGGTTGCGCACGCTCCGTGACAATGTTGAGATTACACGTTGATACAAATTTTCACACACGCGAGTTTCACACGTACACATTCAACGTAGACAGTTAAATGATTTCTTACAGTTCGCGTTTTTATGAGGAACAATTTCGAAGTTCAAGTTTCGCGTTTGCTGTCAGGAGACAGATGTTCTACTTATTCCGATGAAAGTTGTTGGGAGACTTTGTCCGATCACGATGGAAACTGTTGGGAGACTAGCTCTGAACGAGTGGTGATGGAACACTGACTTCAAGATTGTTGTATCCTAGCTTGTAAGATATTTTGGATGCTGGGAGAAGAAGTTTCTCGAAAAGTGCATTTTTGTCATGCGTTAATTTTTTGATTGGTGGGAAGGATGTAGGAAATTTACAAGTGCATATGATTGGTCGAGTTGGAAGGGGAAATATTTTTGAGGACTATGATTGGGTGTAGGCTATGATGTGTGTGATCTCCATCTCGATTCTCGGAAACTAGTCCGCGTCTCGTTATCTGGAGCGTTGGAAAAATATAGGGAGGAAAAAGGGCCTTGGTCGCATTGCCGCGCTTGCCTCAAGATAGGCTTTGTTGACCCAGGTGTGAGAGCGCATGGGAAATACTAACGTAGTTTTATTGCCGGGCCAACCTTTCGGCATGAAGGATTTTCTTTTGGAGAATGTATATTTTTGTGGAGTAAGGATTTGGATATTTTCGTGTGTCTTCGTGTGTTGTACGTTCTTATGGCTAAAGATTTTATCATCAACTGCATTTGACGATTGCGTGTAGATATGGTCAAGACCGACTGTGCTCTCGCGTGGGATATTTTGCGCGACGCTCGCTTCTTATCGACATATTTCGTTTCGGCTGTGGTACGCCTAATTCTAAAGAAAATATAGGGACCCGTCGAAAAATGAGAATGCCGTTATCGTGTGTATTGGTTTTCGTAGTTTTCCACGATTTCCATGTGGCATCGGGTAAGCCCGCGTTTTCGCCGGAGTTGAATAAAATAGGAGAGGTAAAAGAAATAGATAGTGCTTTTTCTTGCGACGTTACACCTCCCCCCTTTAGGATTGAGCGTCTCGCTCGATCGTAATCGTTGGGAGTGGTGATCAAACGTATAATGGCACAATAATATGAATTGGCATTGTCATTGATCGACTTACAATGTGACTTAAAAACATTGGAAAGTAGGTATTACTTTTTATTGTATATATATATATATTTAGACAGATCTTCAATGAGGTTTCCTTTTTCCCTTTTTAAAATTATAGTTATATGTAGATTTTTTTTTGTTGCTTAAAATGTATCACATTTTTCGCTCCCTTTATGCATCGATACTTATTTGCTTGTTTAATCCTATTTTACCTGACAAGGTTAGAAGAACAAAATAATGAGAATAAAAGTAATTTAAAAAAATGATCAATCATGATGATCTTTTTGTACCTGAATATGTCTTCTCGCGTAAACTCAACGGAAGGAACGCGATTTGGAGGATTCGTCGTATTTTGGACTAGTGGAAATGTTAAGGTGGACATCATGTGTTGCAGCGTTGGCCTTGGTATGACTCCTTGGTTCGGCTGAAGGGGCCGTCACGAGTTTATGAAGTTTTTGACCAATCTCTGCATCCGTTAAGGTTTTCTTCCTGCACCTGCATCGACGAGGTAGATCGGCCAGCCATACACAGTGTGTTGGCTGTATACATGGATTACCGTATGTATGAGGAGCTTGATTGGTCGCATGATGGGTAACATTCGGGTGAGACCAGCGCTTGCTGTACCGAATTGAATGAATTTTTCCCAGGTGCGATTCCAGATGGAGTCCGCTTGGTGTTATATATCGTTGTTATCCAGGAGATATAACAACTTCCCCTCTTGATTGACAGTGTTTTGGCCACTGATGCCCCGTGCCATATTGTTTAGGGCAGTGGGTTGCTCCACAGGAAACATGATATGTTTTCGTACGTTGTCGATGTTCTGCGGAATAGATCCCACAGGGTGATTCTGGGTTGGTGTATCGCCAAGTAGACTTCGTCGCCGGCTTCATGCTTGCAGGTAGTATGGCTTCGACAGGAGCAGCCATGAACTTGTACCAGATGTCTCCGTAACGGTAATATGAAGGAAGTAAGGAATTACAGGTTGTTTGAGATCTTCTTTTGGTAGTATATGAGTTCGAGGAGTAAGGAGATATTTTTCGTTCCCACGAGTGACAGGTTGATCGTAATATTCTTATAACCTGATCAGATTTACTTCTATTACTATCTAATAAATAACGTGTACTATTTCGCCAGCAAGTACCACTATATAAATAGACTTCTTCATTGAATTGTATACAATTCGTCCGAGGCTTATACTACTAACAACAGCTATTTTGGAATATTTGGCGCTCTTTGCTACAATGTTGCGTATGCATATAGTAATGTAATGATTTTCTAATATAATATAATAACTACGTATATAAATTTGAATTGACATAAGCGATTATATCTAGGTGCGCGACAGGAAATCTCTCTCGAATTGTGAAACAGTTATTTCGGCGTGGTTTGAATATAAGTAGTTTCCGGTGTTCTGTACTGAGGATACTGTAATTAAAAAGTCAATATTTTTCGCTGGTTGCAAGTACAAAGGTGATATTGTTGATACTGAATAGGTTGATAACGGCCACCTGAAAAACAGGGTAATTATTATTATTATTTGTTTAATTAGGGTTAGAATCGGATTCGTCGACTCTCGTCGACTTGGTTTTTCTTTTCGGCTTTGTTTCGACGTTAATGTGCGAATACCGTAATCTATTCTCGTGAACGATACGTGCTTTTTTGTAATATTGGATTTTCACGTTACCCTTGTCCAGTTTTTCTAGCACCTTATGTGGTCCAGTATAATGGTCTCCAAGTTTACCTGGTTTGGGACCCTTTTGGAGATAGACAGAATCTCCAACCTTAAAACTCTTTGGATTAGCATTTTTATCATAATATTTTTTCGAACGATGTTTGGACGAGACTAGGTTTTCATAGGCGAGGTTCCTGATTCCATTTATTCTCGTAATTAATTCAATCAAATACCCGCGATAAGTGGGCAACTGATCGGATTCTCTAAGTGGTTCGCTTGATGGAACTCTCGCTAGTTTGCCAAAAACTACTTCATATGGAGTATATTTTGTACTCTCATGAACGCTGGTATTATATGAAAGGGTCGCTAATTCTAGCCATTGATCCCATTCATTATCCTTATCTGCATATTGTTTCAAAAATTCAGCCAATACATGATGAGATCTCTCAAGGGATCCGTTAGATTGAGGGTGAAATGCCGTTGTCCGACATCGCTTAATTCGAAATCGTTTAGCGATTCGTTTCATGAGGCCACTTAAAAAATTACTTCCTTGATCTGTTAATAGCGCCTTGGGTGCACCAAAAACGCATATAAATTTCTTTATCAATGCATCGGCGACCGTTGTCGCATTTGGGAGTGGAATAGCGAATCAAAATTTTGAAAGGTTGTCTTGGATAGTCAGAATGTATTCGTTCTGATTGGACCTACTATGTCCATCGATATTTTTTCAAAAACCGTGCCCGGTGTATCCGTTATGATCATTGGCTGTTTTGTTTTGACTCTAACCAGTTTCTTTAATTGACAATCTAGGCATTGCTGAATTCTTCTCTGAATATCCGATTTCAAATCTTCCCAAAAATACTCTCTTTTAATTCTGTTATATGTCTTGGTGACGCCTTTGTGTCCTCCTATAGGGGACTTGTGCATCTCGTAGAAAATGGAATCTCGTTTTTCAGTTGGCACGTAGCGTAGTGTCCCTAAGCAGATGATTACTCTTGTTTCACTGGACTTGAATGTTTCTTTTATTATGTTCAAGACGTCAGCCCATATTAGGAGCTCGACGTGGTTACTGTGGCAAATACTCACTGATTGGAGCTTGAGATTTTCGCAAAGATCTTTTAATTCCCTTACGCTTTCTTTAATATTTTCTGATACGAAGGATAATGAGCCAGAATACTCGCCTTTGATGACTAGGGCAATGTGATATTTTTTTCCAACCTGTTTACTATAAGCACGACCTTCTGTTAGATTCTTCCAGAGGGGAAGTTTATTTACTTCAAATAATTTTTGCGATCCAGAGTCGCAAGGTTTTCCAATTGAGTCGACAAAATATACTAGGTTATCGTTGCGAAAATGGAACAATTCTTTGCTTGTTATGCAATTCGCGATTTTAAATTCCGAGGTTTTGTCTTTCTGGATCGGAAGTCCTTCATCCTCAGAGGATAATGAGTCAACTGCGTTGGTGGAGTCGGAATCTAGGTCAGTGGAACTTTTGGGATTAGGAATTTGAGGTGCTTTGCGCAGGTTAGGCCTCTCAGCTGATTCGGGGTCAGTGCCCTTTCGGAGTCGCCTAACACGCGCGGGCCTTGTTATCTCGGCTTCTGTTTCCTCGCTGCTACTTTCCTCGTAGTTTATGGCCTTACGATTTCGGAGCGCAAGGCGCCGGGACTTGGAGCGCACATCTATCTCCTTGGAGGCAGGTACGTCAACCATTTCCGATACATCGTCACCGAGTTTTTCTTTAACCTGTTGTTTTGTTTTCTTAGCTACCTGAGATACGTAGTTCTTCGCTTGCAAGCGAGTGACGACATTTATTCCTTCTATTTTTGGGGTTTCATGAATTTCTGCTTGAGTTGTAAAACGTATAGGGCCTTCGTGTTCGCTAACACTGTTTTCTGCTAATTCGCGGAGTACATCTTGTACTATTTTGTCTAGATTTTCATCGTTCTCCTGTTCGCAATTAGGGATGGCTTTGACATCCTCGAATTTTTCGATTGGGTTACGCGATAAGGCGTCGGCGTTTGAATTTAATTTCCCTGGCTTGTACACGACGTCGTAGTCGTATTCCGAAAGTTTAAGTCGCCATTTCAGGACGCGTGCGTTCGCGTCTTTGGCTGTTTTAAACCAGACCAGGGGTTTATGATCGGTCACAAGCGTGAATTTCCTACCGTAAATATACGGCCTGAAAGCTTTGACGCTATGAATAATTGCCATTGCCTCTTTTTCATACGTGTCGTACCGAAGGGCTGCCCCGCGTAGTACGCACGATGTATAAGCGATCGGTTTATCTTTCCCGATTTCACCTTGTGATAATACTCCGCCTAAGGCGTAGCCGGAAGCATCCGTTGTTATTATGAACGGTTTTTCAAAGTCTGGATACTGCAAGATGGGAGCTTCACAGAGTTTATTTTTGAGTACTTCGAAGGCTTTTTGTGTTTCCTCCGTCCATTCGAACTCGACCTTATCTTCCAAGAGTCGTGTTAATGGTTTTGCGATCTTCGAGAAATCCTTAATAAACCTACGGTAGTAACCTGTTAGGCCTAAAAATTGCCGAATATTTTTAACAGTTTTGGGAACTGGGAATTTCCTTACCGCTGACAATTTATTGGGATCCGGTCTTAAACCGTCCTTCCCGATTATATGCCCTAGGTAATTAACTTCTGGCCTGAGAAATTCACATTTATCCGGTTGCAACTGTAGATTGGCTTTACGCAACCTTTCCATCAGTTCCTCAATTTTCGTGCCGTGCTCCTCTAAATCCTTGGCGTAAACGACGATGTCGTCGAGATAAACGAAGAGGGACACTCCTTGGAGTCCACTCAACACGACGTCCATCAAGCGCTGGAAAGTCGCCGGGGCATTTTTCAGCCCAAAAGGCATTCTCGAAAATTCATAGTGCCCATATGGAGTAGAGAAAGCAGTTTTCGGCTTATCTTCGGGATTCATTTCTATCTGATGGAATCCGAACGCTAGATCGAATACGGAGAAATAATTCGCGTTGCCTAATTGATCCAAAATGTCTGTGATGTTAGGCAACGGATAAGAATCACCGATTGTCTTTTCGTTAAGGGCCCGAAAATCAATTACCATTCTCCAACGCTTATTGCCATTGGAGTCGGGTTTCTTTGGTACGATCCAAACAGGACTGTTGTTTGGGGATTGAGAATGGTTGATAATCCTCGAGTCCAGTAGCTCGTCTACCTGACGCTGGACTTCGCCCTTAAGAGCCTGAGGAAACCTGTATTGTTTTGTATTGATCGGGAGGTCATCGACCGTGGGGATCTTATGTCGCAGCACAGATGTAGACTCCAGAGGTTCGCCTTTTATGTGAAACCTATCTGGGTATTTTTCGATAATTTTTTCTACATGATCTAGCTCATCTTTGGCTAGATGATCGAGTCGCAGGAGCCCTCTTATTGCCTCCGTGCGCTCCGACAGAGTTTTTATGTTACGCGATCTTGGGTCAGACATGGAAACACAATTTACCGTTTGAATTTCCCTCAGATTTGAATTTTTATTCATTTTCAATTTTGAATTTTTTTCGTTCATTGGCTTTTCTTTTATTTTTACTCTTGATTTTCCAATTTTATTCGATTTTGATTCTTGGCCCGATATTTTATTATTATTTTTATTTGATTGATTGATCTCAGTTCCAGTTCTTTCCTCGCTACCGTAATTTTTTCTAAATTTTCCTTGATCATCGCTCTCTTTGGGGCGATGCCAGGTTTTTAATTCGACATTTTTCGTCGATTTTTTAAAATTGGCCTCCTTTGGACCCTGGATATACGCGATTGTCTTGCAATCGTCGCTTGAAATAGAAGAGTCACGAGGAATCGAACTGGAGTTAAAAATTGTCATGCAATCTTGATTTGTTTTATTTTCTGCTAAGTCTCCGATCGTGTCGAATTCTTGCAGTTTTACGACTGGCACGATCAGTCGTATGGCATCATTTGTGGTATTGTAAACCTTCAAATGAGCCTTACCGCGGATGTTTGTTACCAGACAGTCGCCGGCATATACACCATTGCGGATTTTTAAAGGCGAGAGATAACCCTCCTTTATCGTGCTATCCTCCACTTTTACGTGAAAGGAAGTTTCCGAACGCGCGGGGATTTCTATCACCTCGTCAGGTTCGCCTGATTTTTCAAATGGCCAAGATCTTGTTCCGAATTCAAAACGTTCTGTTGCATAATTAATTTTTGCTTTAGTTTCAAAAAAGAAATTCGACCCTAATAATCCAGGATAGGGGAGCGGTATCGAATCTGGAATTATGTGAAATAGGGCATTAAACCCGAATACTTGAATTATTACGCTCCCTAACGCGTACACTGGTAGCTCTGATATACCTTTTAGTTTTATAATGTCTGACTCATCGATACCGACCATATTCCTTGTATATTCTTTCTTTATGAGATTGGGGATGGCTCCAGTGTCTAATAGCATTATCGTGCGACCCTTTTCCGGTAGTGCTCCGATACACACCGAGGGTAGCTTATCGAAGTTTTCTGCGTTTACTGTGTAGGTCGGATATCGTCGGCTTGAGCCTCTTGCGTGGCCAAATTTGCTGGACGCGTGGGGATCGGGGTACCGCTCGGCGCGCCCGTCCGAAGGGTATTCCTCCCGTTTCCCGACAGGTTTTGCGACTTATTATATTCAAGTGTGCGGCAATTTTCTAATGTGTGACCTATCTTTTTGCAGTATCGGCAGGTAGGTATATTGTTTTGCGGCGAATTTTTCGGAATTTTAAAACATCTGTCCGCAGTGTGCCCATGATTGTGACAGTATTGGCACTGGGGAACAGATGAGGGGCGAGGACGATCATTGGAGAAATTTTGTGGCTCTTTATGCGATGTACACTCGCTGGCCGTGTGCCCTGGTTTTTTACACAATTGGCACGTAATTGTGTAGGATTTTTGATCGCGAAAACATTTGTCCGCGGTATGTTCTATTTTTTTACAAATTTGGCACGTGACAGACCCCTGATCATTAGCAGATTTTCGACATTCATTGGCGCTGTGGCCCTGGATTTTACAAATTTGGCAAATTACCGTTGCAAATCGACAAGCTTCGGACGGGTGATTGTCCCTTTTGCAAATGTTGCATATCCTCACAGGTCTAGTCGGAATAGCTCTTTCAGATTTGGTGGAACGCGATTCCAATTCCCTTCGAGCCTTGAGATCGCGTTCGATTCTAACCGCGTGATCGATGGCGGTGGGCATGTCTACGCACGGTGGGAGTCGGTGTTCGATCTCCTCTTTTAATCCGCGTTTAAAACTTGTGAGAAAATATTCATCCATTTGTCTCCTAAATAGTTGGTCCTCTTCCCCATTATTGGCTAATTTTCTTGCTTCTAATATTTCTCTTGCTTTTTTCCTAATTTTCGTCGCGAATTCCATAACGCTATCGCCGCTTGCCTGGTAGATATTGCTGAGTTCTCCCAACAGCTGAATCTCGGATTTGTTTGGCGCGTATAATTTTTTTAGAAAATCTACGAGGTCTTTTACTGTCTCGAATTTAATTCCATGTATGCTTTCTCTGGCTAGATCTTTCAATTTGTTCCTCAATAATTTTACTAAATACTTCTCTGATTCGGCTGGAAGCATATCTTTGGCATCTTCACAACCGGTCATAAATTCTGAGAAGGGGATATTTTTCCCGTCAAATTCCGGAACAACGCTAACAGCTTCCTTCAAAGATATTAATTGATTCGTTCCTAGAGCCATATTGTTTGAATTATGTGGATTTCCCTTAGTTGGTAATGCTAATTTTTTGATGGATCTTTTAGGAGCTTCGAGGCCAGATAATAAATTAGCGTTTGATCCTCTCAATGCGTACCCTGTACTACGGGATTGACCTGGTTCGTCTGTTTCTGAATGCGGTAAATCCTCAGTAATGTTTAAATCGAGCGACTCGCATGTGGATTCCTTATCCATTAAGGCAATTTGCAACAGCACATACCCTTTTTACAATCCCGGACGAGCCCCCAAAAATTATATGTCACGTCCTGAGGGGACGTGGGCATATGTTTTATCACGGTTCCCTCTTTTTAGCCTACGCCTAGCGCAATAGCTCGGGATGAGGGTGAAAAAGGGAAAGGTGCATGCAAAGATGGGAGCGACGCAGTGACTCGATTAAGAAATGAATTGATCTATACAAATAATGAACAATTTGGGATTTATTAAAATTAACCAATTTAGTTAATTCCGTCAACAAGAAAATACATAGAGGTTCGCTTACATTTATGGTGCGTCGTGGATACGATAATCGGTTTACAGCGGTTGGGTTCGGGCCTCCGCAGACAGGTCGGACCCCTCGGTTGCGCACGCTCCGTGACAATGTTGAGATTACACGTTGATACAAATTTTCACACACGCGAGTTTCACACGTACACATTCAACGTAGACAGTTAAATGATTTCTTACAGTTCGCGTTTTTATGAGGAACAATTTCGAAGTTCAAGTTTCGCGTTTGCTGTCAGGAGACAGATGTTCTACTTATTCCGATGAAAGTTGTTGGGAGACTTTGTCCGATCACGATGGAAACTGTTGGGAGACTAGCTCTGAACGAGTGGTGATGGAACACTGACTTCAAGATTGTTGTATCCTAGCTTGTAAGATATTTTGAATGCTGGGAGAAGAAGTTTCTCGAAAAGTGCATTTTTGTCATGCGTTAATTTTTTGATTGGTGGGAAGGATGTAGGAAATTTACAAGTGCATATGATTGGTCGAGTTGGAAGGGGAAATATTTTTGAGGACTATGATTGGGTGTAGGCTATGATGTGTGTGATCTCCATCTCGATTCTCGGAAACTAGTCCGCGTCTCGTTATCTGGAGCGTTGGAAAAATATAGGGAGGAAAAAGGGCCTTGGTCGCATTGCCGCGCTTGCCTCAAGATAGGCTTTGTTGACCCAGGTGTGAGAGCGCATGGGAAATACTAACGTAGTTTTATTGCCGGGCCAACCTTTCGGCATGAAGGATTTTCTTTTGGAGAATGTATATTTTTGTGGAGTAAGGATTTGGATATTTTCGTGTGTCTTCGTGTGTTGTACGTTCTTATGGCTAAAGATTTTATCATCAACTGCGTTTGACGATTGCGTGTAGATATGGTCAAGACCGACTGTGCTCTCGCGTGGGATATTTTGCGCGACGCTCGCTTCCTATCGACATATTTCGTTTCGGCTGTGGTACGCCTAATTCTAAAGAAAATATAAGGACCCGTCGAAAAATGAGAATGCCGTTATCGTGTGTATTGGTTTTCATAGTTTTCCACGATTTCCATGTGGCATCGGGTAAGCCCGCGTTTTTGCCGGAGTTGAATAAAATAGGAGAGGTAAAAGAAATAGATAGTGCTTTTTCTCGCGACGTTACACAACAGTGTATGCGTCATGGACTTAAAGTAGCAAAAATACACAGAATTTTGAAATTCACTCATTCCCCCTGGTTGCGTTCATACATCGAATTGAACACACAGTTTCGAACACGTGCTACAAATGATTTCGAGAAAAATTTGTATAAATTAATGAACAATGCAGTATTTGGTAAAACAATGGAAAACGTGCGAAACCGTGTAGACGTGAAACTCTCAACAAAGTGGGAGTGACGGTATGGGGCAGAGGCAATGATCGCTAAACCAAATTTTCACAGTCGAAGTATTTTTCCGGAAAATCTTGTTGCCGTCGAATTGCGAAATCTGGAGGTAAAATTTAACAAGCCGATTTATGTGGGTATGTGAATACTCGACATTTCGAAAACATGTTTATATGAGTTTCACCACGAATTCATGATTTCGCAGTATCAGCAAAACTGCAAGGTCATGGATACCGACACCGATAGTCTCATATACCACATCAAGTCTGACGACGTTTACGACGATATGAAGCGTAACATTGACAAATTTGATACAAGCGATTACCCGATGGAAAACGTGTACGGTTTACCGTTAGTCAACAAGAAAGTGCCCGGTCTCATGAAAGATTAAAATAATGGTATGGTAATGACGGAATTTGTGGGATTGAGAGCAAAAATGTACGCTTTGCGAGTCGATGGTAAAAAAGACACGAAAAAGGTGAAAGGTGTGAAAAGTAATGTCGTCGCGCGAACAATAAATTTCAATGACTACACTCGCTGTTTACGGGAAGAAATTGAGATGACTCGTCAGCAGTCTTGCATAAGATCGAAGCTGCACGAAGTTTACACTATTTCAGAGTCAAAAATTGCTCTAAGTCCACACGATGACAAGCGGTATATCGTGCCGAAAAGTACGGACACTCTACCCTGGGGTCTTTATAAAATAGCATTGTAAATGTGTTTATTAGGCTACATTGTATGTATTGTTATAAATAAAAATGGATAGATATAATTAATGTAGTAATGTAAATTTGATATATATTGGAAAATATTCATGGTATATATAATGCGAGTATGTTAAGGTTTACAGGATATAATAATTTATTTTTATAAGGAATGGTGAATGTATACATTAATAAAATGGTATGCCTATTGTAAATAAACTTCATTGAATTTTTCATATACTTTATAAAAGTTATTACAATATGTTATTTTTGTGTATCCACGAGTTTTGAGTTTTATCCATTCCCAAACATTTAACATAAACATCATTGCCCTTTTTGCGTATTATCTTCTCCACGATATATATGTTTGGATTGGCAACACGTTGCAGTTCGTATTCGTAGAATCCTCCGGCTATCGGATTTCCACTTGAGTCCTCGACTAGGTACGTTACAGGATAAGTTTGTTGCACCTTGACGATTTTAAACACGTCGGTGGTCCAATTTGGTGTGAAACCTTTTTCAAATGTTGTTTTGAATTTGCTTACGCGCACAAAATCATTGTCATTGAATCTTCCAGGAGCCGCATTTTTTACATTGTTGTATACGGTGGTTAAGAGTTTCTCCGCGATCGCAGGAGTAACGTCGATGGGCCTCATGCCAATCGTACGATGCTTTCGAGTATTGTACTTCATAACGAGTTGCGGTAACGCATCGATCCACTTTAATTACCATTGAGTGTAAACATTTTCCACATATTATTTTTAAGAGAGCGATTGAATCGTTCGATGACCGAGGCCTTCATAATGGAATACGTCGAATAATGATTGATGGTGTATTTTTCCATGAGTCCTTGCACGTTTACATTGTAAAATTCTCTTCCTTTGTCGGTATAAAGATTTTTCGGTTATCTGCTATGATCGTGTGTGATTTTCGCGATCGTTGTACCCATTTCGTTGCCAGTTTTACTTTTCAAGGGTACGGCCCATGCATACTTGCTTAACACATCGATGACGGTGAGGATGTAATTGTAGCCTTTGTTGAAACGCGAATGCGGCCGCATTTCGACTACGTCAGCCTGCCACTAGTCATCATACCCGCGTACGATGACACGTCTTCGCAGAAAGTTTTTTCTTGCTGGTGCATGTGATTCCTCCACGAGCTACTTTTTTTCAGACGTTTTTTTTTCTCCGAGCATGTCGTGTGTTTGACCTGACGATGTTTACAAATCTTCCTGCGTTGTGTCAGCTACAGCGTCAGTTGCATACTGAATCGTTTTAGACGTATCGTTCATAGTTATTCGAAGCGTATCCTCTAGTGCGATGAATTTCTTCTCAAACTCATCCAGGCGTTCTGTTAACAGCTTGATTTTCATTTCCACCTAACGTTTATTAGCAGCATCGTAATCCCCTTCAGGTAGGGCTACGCCTAGTATTTTACGTGATGTTGCATCGAAGCCGGGGAGATTACGATACCTCCGGCGCCTTAATTTTATCATTGGATTATGTAATATGGGCGAAAAAAATACGAAAAACAAGAATAACTTTTTTCGTTTTGAGCCTTAGTTTCGGAGTTACAGCGCTTTGAAGAGTAAAACATTTATTTCTCCGATTTTTTTATGTGAATCGAATTTCCGCGTGCTTTGCATTGTTTCATCGTACTTCGTCGGTGATTTATGTAAATTGGCTGCAGATTATTAGCGTTATCCAGAATACACCACGTGGAGGTTATCTGCATTGGTATTCCTTAGTCCTGAAAAGGGCTGTTTTGCGCGCGCGCGCGCGCGCGCGTGTGTGTGTGTGTGTGTCTGTGTGTGTGTGTGATAGTGGAGATTAGGAACTGTGGGGCGTCACTCCCACATTTGTATCGACTCAAAACCCTCTCCACTATGTGTGTGTGTGTGTGTGTGTGTGTGTGTGTGTGTGTGTGTGTGTGTGTGTGTGTGTGTGTGTGTGTGTGTGTGTGTGTGTGCGTGCGTGTGTGTGTGTGTGTGTGTGTGTGCGTGTGTGTGTGTGTGCGTGTGCGTGTGCGTGTGCGTGTGTGTGTGTGTGTGTGTGTGTGTGTGTGTGTGTGTGTGTGTGTGTATAGTGGAGATTAGGAACTGTGGGGCGTCACTCCCACATTTGTATCGACTCAAAACCCTCTCCACTGTGTGTGTGTGTGTGTGTGTGTGTGTGTGGGCGCACGCGTTTTTACATGAAATCTTCATCTGTATCTACTAAACGAAGCCAAAATCGCGATTTTTTTATTCTTCAAAAAGTGCTTATTTTGGCCCAAATATTGATTATCCATGGTTAAATCAAGGCGCCGGAGATATCGTAATCGTGCCTCGAAGCCACTAGAGGTTAGACAGAGAGCATTATCACGTGTATAATTTCTTATTAGCCCAGTCCACTGATAGTATGAATTATCCTGCGCTCCAAGCGATGATCCGAATTTATTGATCGACATCTCGGTATCAATAGTAATGAAGGAATGATCATTATCACCGATGCATAGGTTAATTTATAATGAGACCCGCTTCGCGAAGTTCCTCAATAATCGACATGATCTCATTGTCGTGAGCATTGTTACCCGCGTGTCGTGAGGCTTCCAACAAGCGCAAACGATCGACCAACTCATTGGGATCATTCCAATGCACGTAATCGATTTTGTTGTTATTTAACGTCATGGCGAGTGGTATTTCTATACCTCTTCCAGTTTTTCGGTCGAAAGTTAATGGTCCGATTATATATTTATATTTAAAGCCTTTGTTTCCCAATACAGGATTGAGTATATTGCTACCACGTCGATGTGCATTTGTTGCTAACAATATACATTTATATTTGTTTTTGTCTTCCTCGGTGTATATTGCATCGTCAGGAATTCTCTTGAAGATTATGAATCATCGATGATTGATATGATCGATGATGAATGATATGATTATGAGCCATCGATGAATATATTATCATCATTATCCACATCGAAACGCTTATCGCCTAACATCATTCCTTCATTGGTAAATTTGACGCCATACATGTAATCCATGCTGGAATTTTTGTCTTGTGAAAGAATAAATAAAATATACTGTTGACCGAGTGGACCGAAATGTTCGCGCAATGTATTTTGACCTTCAGCTGTTTGTAATTGACGTTGAACTGTAGACATGAATGATTCGGGCGTAGTCTCAAAAACGTCTTCTTCAACAATGGTGGCTGGTTGCAAGGGTACAGCAGTCATCGACGTATCATCCAGAGATTCCTTTCGTCGCTTGCGTTTCAACTGATTCGGTGTAGAAGTTACCAGCGAATCTTGAAATAACGAACGTGTGCGCTTTGTTCCTTGTTTCACATCGATCTCTAGGTTCTTTGCTTCCGACATACTCAACGATGAATTTCCGGCCCAAGAGATTCAACAGCAGCTGATGGCTCAACATTCTGCTTGAGAGGTTCGGTGATTGGCTTGACGTGCCTCTCCAATGCACGATCTTCTTCCATTTTTCCAGTCTTCAAAGCTTGATATTTTTTGCGTATTGAGTCGCTTGTTTTCGCAATTTCCCTGGCAATCTTTTCATCAGTATCAATTGACATCATCATGCCCACACGAAATTATTTGTCGGTCGTTGCACAGCTGATGTCTCAATGCCGACTGACTACATTACGGTATTGCAAACTCGTTAAATCTATTTCTATATCGACCACCGGACAATAAGCTATCTTTGTCAATCACCATGAAGCTATATTTGTGTTGCCAACATTTTTGACATAACACCAGAAAATCTTCATACGACATGTCCGTATTTACATGTTCATTGTAAAAATGTGTCAAGTTTGTATGATCTTGTTTAAATAAAATAAGCAGATTCACATTGTCGCGTATAAGATGCTTGGGAACCTTGGCATATGTTTGGCAAAAGTAGAAACAATCAACGCTCGAGTGTCTGCCCATCGCAAAGTACTCTCCTACTGTATTTTGCTTGTCACATGCTACGTCATCGAAAATAAAAATGGAGTTCGAAAGCGCTTCGTGCGGTGGGATAACATCACTATTATTTGAGAATTTAAAATAGCTAATTTCGTTAATCGATGTCAGCAGATTTTCCAAATATTGATATTTTGGCTGTTGAAACGATTTCGAGTGTACATATAGGTTTTCAAAACGTACACCATTTGGACTTTCTATTGAACTTAACAAAACATTGGTTTCCCCATAATTTGAAGGACCGCAAATAATGCTGCGTATCGTTAGTGGCAGCATGTCTCCATGCTTGCGTACTTGTTGGCCCTCCATTACTCTATCGTCGCAATTGGTCACTTGAATCACCGTCGCTTGTTGCAAGAAACGCATGTTTTCTCTCTCGAATTCAAACACACATTCGCCCGGAATGCGTCGTGTGAGGAGTATTTATAGGAGTGCACCGAGCCAAATCCGCTCAGTATTGAGAATCTTTTTGTACCTATCCGACGACTGCAGTATTCTCCGCTTAACGGCTCATCAATTACAGTTTATTCCAAAAATTGTTTTGTTACGAAATTTTCATCACTTCGTTGACGTTTTGTGGGAGAGGCTTCCCGAACATATAAAGGCTGATTCGGAAGTACAGCAATATCGCCGATGCACGCGCCATTGGAATTTACCGGGACAGCTAATACACATTGACGGTCCAGCACCGTTTATAAATAATTGTGCCGAATGTCAAAGAGAAAAGGCAACGGTTTGTTAAATCGTGCAATAAATGCACTTCCGATCGAGTTACATATTGCCGGATACCAATTTAGTGGACCAGGCACTCAGTTAGAGCAGAGATTGGCATGGGGTGATCGTGGTATAAATCCATTGGATGCCGCTTGTCGCGACCACGATATATCCTATTCTCGAAGCAATCATTTAGGCGAAAGACACGTTGCTGATAATATACTTGCACCAACGGCACGAAAACGTATTACTGCGAGAGATTCGACTTTTGGCGAGAAAACTTCAGCGACCGCTGTTTGGGCAGCTATGAAAGCAAATACGAAATTCGGCATGGGAATGAAGACAAAGAACTCATCGACAAAGAAAAAAAACCCGTTAAGAAGAGAATACTGCCGATAGCAAAGCGTGGCGGAATTTTGCCAATGTTACCATTGCTGGGAGTTCTTGGTTCACTGGCTGGTGGGGCAGCTGGGATAGCAAAGGCTGTGAATGATAGCAATGCGGCGCAACGTCAACTTGAAGAAATACAACGTCATAATCGAGCTATAGAAGGCTATGGGCTCTATCTCGCTCCCTATAAGCGTGGACAAGGATGTTCAACCAAGAAAAAAAACGCCAAAACACGGTGAAAATGCCCATGGGTGTAACAACTAATGTACAATTGGAATGCTTAGCGAGGCGCATGCGCATACCATTCTTCAGAGGGGTCTTCATGCGCAATAATTTACCAGTTTATGGTGGCGTGCAACTATATCAGAGCAGTATAGTAAATTTGGATGCTGCCGATGGCCCCGGTACGCATTGGGTAGCCTATGCCAAGAGGGGGAGTCATATAATATATTTTGATAGTTTTGGAAATCTTCGACCGCCCAAGGAGTTGGTGCGATATTTTGGACCAAATACCACAAAAATACAATACAATCGATCATCTTATCAGAATTATAATCAGAGTATTTGTGGGCAATTGTGCTTGCAATTTCTCCAAAACGTCGATGATCAATATGTATTTAAGCCGTGACAATGTGTCAATCAACTCAGTATTCGAGGGAAACATGTCACTGACACTTACGTTGACCGGCAAGACTAGCCTTCTAACCGCAAATTATTTTCCCGCCATAGATTTCAATGATGGCTCTTATGAGCTCGGTTTGACGGATTTCGAAACTTATCACACAATACCAAATGTGAATTCATCAAACAACAAATTTTACTTTGACAATGATGACAAGGAAATTGTAATCCCTGAAGGATCGTATGAACTGAGAGCCATAAATGCGTATCTGAATCGTGCAATTTTACTCAAAGGGGTTGATAGCGGTAATAATGCTGAACATGTAATTGTTCCTCGAAAGGTTGATAACGGTGACCTCGATGAAAATGGCGAATACCCATTCGTGCTACGCACTAATCATAACACACTAAAGCGCGGAATCAAATGTGCGTACAGAATAAATTTCAGTAAACCTGACAACGTAGTATCCCTGTTGGGATTTTCATCAAATCGAATACTGCATTCCTGGAAATGGCAGGAATCTGATGTACCGATAAACATAATGAATGTCAACATTATCCGCATAGAATGTAGTGTCACCACTGGTGCGTACTGCAATGGCGAGCGTGTACACACGATACATGAATTTTCGCCGAGCGTACCACCAGGATATAAGATATCGGAAACGCCTGCGCAAATCATTTATCTTCCGATCGTTGTGCGGAGCATTACGGATCTAACGATACGTATCGTGGATCAAAAGGGAAAACTACTCGATTTTCGAGGAGAAGAAATTACGGTGAGATTGCACATACGAAAACGACGCTTGTGATGCTCGTTCTGTACGACACGGAATACGCCAGAGACAACATTTCTACGCGAGATAATACGATGGCACACGATAATACTCTTGCAAGAAGACAAGCGGCATTGAGTGTTAAATTAGCCGCAAAGAAGAAACTCAGTCCAGCGAATCGTGCATGTTTAGAATCTCTGGGATTTATTGTACGACATACTTGAGGCAAAAGAATGACTGACGTTTTGAATATCAGTGGGGAGCCAATCTTCGACGATCGTATCATCAAAATTGAGACTCATACGTACAATCCGTATGCCAACTCAACGTTTGGACACAGTGATGAAATACGAATTCCTATACAACACCAAGACTTGTACACCCTACCATCTGAAAGTTTTCTCTACGTTGAGGGAAAGTTCACGGTGCTTAAAAAACCTGATGATCAAGCAATAGTAGTATTGGGAAACAATTGTGTTGCATTCATGGTTGATGAAGTTCGTTATGAGCTCGACGGTGTGGAGATTGATGGCAATCGAAACCTTGGAATAACACCCACGATTAAAAACTACATCTCTCTAAGCCCTGAGAGGAGTCATACTTTGGAAAATGCTGCGTGGGATGTAACACATAATAATGGGGGAAAATACTTCAATTTTTGTGTACCTCTCAACATATTGCTAGGATTCTGTGAAGATTACAAGCGCGTTGTTATCAATGCTCGTCATGAGCTAATTCTGATACGTTCGCGCAATTATAACAATTGCATATTCAGTCAGCATCCATTAGTAGAAGCAGAAGTTGAATTGCTCAAAATACAAAGGCGTATGCCTCACGTAATATTAAATGAGATAACTAAATTGCCATTACTTCGAACAGTGGAAAGTGGGCGATAGTTGAATATGAGCTTTCGCTCTTGGGATGTATACGAGTATCCACTGCTTCAAAGCACAACGAAACACTCATGGACTGGGAAAGCTACCTCCCAGCTAGAGAAACCAAGATATGTTATATTTGCGTTGCAGACTGGCAAAAAAAATTCTATGGCAAAGGACATTTCACTATTCGACGACTGCAAGCTCGCTAATGTTAAACTTTATCTCAACTCGGAATCCTATCCTTACGATGATTTGAATTTGGACTTTGACAAAAACAGATTCGCCATTTTGTTCAATATGTACTCTCGATTCCGTAAATCTCACGGTTATCGATGGCTCGCGTCAGAACGAGTCTGTGAAAATTGCTACCGTGGACGTGCGAATAGAGTTTGAATATAAGGAAGATTTGCCACCAAATACTACTGCCTATTGTTTAATCTTGCACGATCGCGTTGTTGAATATTGTCCATTGACAAACATGGTTCGTAAAATTGTATAGATCAGCAAGTAACCCCCGCTCGATAAATAAATCATTTCAAGACGAGTTTCTTGAATATCTACGTCAGTCATCAATTGATCTTGCTATCGACTTGATCGAGCCAATACATCTTCGTTATGTCTGTACCTACATTCGTCGATCGACAAGGCTTCATTGTTGGGAGAAACTTTGTCGTGAAGGAAGTAGCGATTCTGAGAGCTGAATGTGTGCTCTCTTATTACATTTTCGCGAGTATCATACCATGGAGACTTCTCACAAAATCTGAGAGATACGAAGCGTCATGGCTGATTCGGAATCATCATGGTCTAAAGTAGGCCTATGGAAACGTTCCATATAGCATGGCTCAAGGTTTAATAACGGCTGCAGTTATGGGCCCAACGGAAGACGATATGTAACCTATCGTATATGTTGACGGCCATGAAAAACGAGAATGGCCAGCTGATATATTAAATATGAAAAATGATCTAGTTATTGAAACGTTGGACGTGGACTTTGGCGATATGGATACCTTAAGTAAATTAGGCGTAAGCGAACTCTGCGATGCGAAAAGCACGAAAAAAATTGTGCATTACAAAATGTATTCAAAATGTTTAATTGGTGGTTGAATCATAAAGATTCATGCAAATAAACGAAATGTGACATTATGTGATTTTTTAATTCTCCTCACCCCTTTCTTTCTTACATTATCTGTTATGAGATTACACAGTTGTATAAAATATGGCTCTCAAACGTTCGAGTGACGTACGTGAGACGTTCGTGAGACGTTCATGAGACGTTCGGAGACGTTCGAGACGTTCGTGAGACGTTCATGAGACGTTCGGAGACGTTTGTGAGACGTTCGGAGACGTTCAAGAGACGTTCGTGAGACGTTCGGAGACGTTCGTGAGACGTTCGGAGACGTTCAAGAGACGTCCGTTAGACGTTCGGGAGACGTTCATGAGACGATCGGAGACGTTCGGAGACGTTCGTGAGACGTTCAAGAGATGTTTGTGAAACGTTCGAAAGCGTTCAATTGATGTTCGAAGACGTTCAATAGATGTTCGAAGACGTTCGTGGGTTTGTTTGGGTTTGTTTCGGATTTCACCCAACAAACCCAACTTCTTTAGTCGTTGAATGTCTATAGTTAACTGTATATCTCGCTCTATCTCACCTGCATGCGATGCGGTCGCTCCATCTCTCATTCTCGCTCTCTCTCTCATGCATACGTGTAATCCGATCGCTTCTCTCAGCGACACGGGTCAACCAGCTTGGCTCTCTGGCGACAGTCGCTAAATAATAAAATCCATGAAGTAAACAATATAAGACAAAATAAATCAACAATAAATTTTTAATATATAAAGATCAATGATCGATGATCAATTAATCGATAATCGATATATACCCCCCTCCTCCGCTCCAACGATTTCCCCCTTCCCGCGTGACGTCAGCCGCTCCTCCGAGTCCCCCTCCCCGCGTGAACCCCCTGCCCCGCACCCCCCCTCAGAGACCTGTGTTAGAACGCTCATAGCTACACTACTCCTGACCTCTTTTGTCCGTCTTTTTACTGTCCCAGTCCAGTGCCCAGGCATTGAAGTCACCGCAATCACATGTGGAGTCCGATCCTTCGTGTCTTTTACCAGCCGGTCCAGACTTTCTTCAAAGTTCTCCAGTGTCATGCTCGGTGGCATGTAGCAGCTGAAGATGTGAGCGCCGTTCATTTTTGCCCTAACAAAGCCGTCTTCCAGTCTCTTTGAAATGTCCTGGAATGGGTACTCGTCGCAGGCCCAGATAGCAGCTTTGCCCGCTTCATCCACTACCCAGGAATGGTGGTCGAGGTTTCTGTATGGCTCCGAGATGATCGCCACGTCAGCCTTGTGCTCCCGCACAGTCTGCATAAGCAGATCCTGTGCCGCTTCACAGTGATTAAAATTCACTTGCAGTGCTCTCATTCTCGCTTTCGGATGAGCATCTGGTAGGCCTTCTTATACGCTGGGCATTTGAAGCTTCCTGCCGCATGCATGCAAGCATCATCATCCTCTTTGCCGCTACACAGAGCACAGCGGGGCTCTGCAGCGCACTTTTCGGCCTTGTGACCTTCGCCACCGCATTTGATGCATCACTTCGATCTGTCCACCGTGCTTTTTCAACTGCTAGACAGATGCCCATAGTGCCAGCACTTGAAGCACTGAGTACAGATGCCCATAGTGCCAGCACTTGAAGCACTGAGTTGGCTTCACTATCTCTCGGATTCGGCAGACTGCCCAGCCAACTCGAACTTTCCCTATATTGGTAGCCTTTTTCGCTACCGAGGCAGGTAGTGTCACCGTCGCTATTAGGGTGCCACTGTATGCTTTCCGGGTAGATTTGACAGCTTCAGCTTCCACCAAGGCGTTCTCGCCTAGGACGTCCTCGAGGGCTTCGCAGATCTCCTGCTTCGTCATATCTTTGGCCAGGTCTTTGATTTTCGATCGTAGTGAGCTGCACCCTGCTTTTTATTGCCCTTTCTTCGCCGAGGGCCGTCTCAATAGCCGTAGAAAACTCGGCGATTTTGTCTTGGCTTGCTTTATCGAAGACGAGGATGATGTCACCCCCCCCCCCCCATCGTTCGACGTATTTTTGAGACACTTTGTCCCACCTCCTTGAATTTTTCGTCCTTCTTCATCTTAGATAGGATCTTAGCATAGCTGAGATCTCCTTTCCGCTTGACAATCAGTGCATTGGGGAG